>OY759269.1:6055854-6325854 GCA_963662155.1 Lamellibrachia columna
GACCAATTTATCTATCTCGCTCGCTCGCTCGCTCGCTCGCCCTCTCTCTCTCTCTCTCTCTCTCTCTCTCCCTCCCTCCCTCCCTCCCTCCCCCCTCCCTCTCTCTCTCTCTCTCTCTCTCTCTCTCTCTCTCGCTCTCTCTCTCTCTCTCTCTCTCTCTCTCTCTCTCTCTCTCTCTCTCTCGCTCTCTCTCTCTCTCTCTCTCTCTCTCTCTCTCTCTCTCTCTCTCTCTCTCTCTCTCTCTCTCTCTCTCTCTCTCGCTCTCTCTCTCTCTCTCTCTCTCTCTCTCTCTCTCTCTCTCTCTCTCTCTCAAGAGTGTTTGTCATCCAACAAACACAAGAAAATATACAAGATATATGCACCTGGAATGTGAGAACACTTCAGGACAACGGCAATCAACTGGAGAGAAGAACTGCAATCATTGGAGGGAGCTGGCAAGATACGACATCACCATTGCCGCTCTAAGTGAAACACGATTACCAGGCGAATCACAACTTATCGAGAAGGGTGCCGTATACATGTTTTTCTTGATTGGCAAACCAGATAATGAATCCAGACAAACCGTTGTAGGTTCGCAGTAAAATCTACTCATATCCGGTACATGGACACCTTGCATAAAGGAATACACGAACGGCTCATGGTAATGCCTATCATATTATCTGGCGATCGACATGCCACCATCATCAGTGCATATGCGCCAACCATGACCTACCCGGACGAAGAAAAAGAACGTTTTTACGAAAATCTAAAAACGATCTTTCATAAAACAGCTCGCCACGACACACTGATTTCAATGCACGAGTAGGAAGCGACCTCACCGCATCGGAAAGGATCATCGGACACCACGGTGTTGGAAATGAGGACTCGAATGGGTACCTCGTTCTAACAATGTGTGCTGAATTTCAACTTGTCATCACAAACACAACATTGGCATATGATCGACTACATCATAATCAGACAACGCAACATCCATGACGTAAGAAAGACACGGGCCATGCGTTGCACAGACTGTCGGTCTGATTACAGAATAATAAGAAGCCAAATGTGTCTCAATGTACAACCCAGCAGGCAAAGATGTAATGCAAAACCACGGATAAAGCTTGATCTTACAAAACTCAAGTCGGCAACCGTCCAACAGCAACTAGCGGAAAAATTTAACACCATAGTCGAGGAAGATATTGAACAAAATATAGGGGAAAACACTCAACAGATCCGTCCCGCAAGACTTCAAATACGCATCACTTGTACATATCTACAAGCGAAGGGGTTGCAAAACCATCTGCGACAACCACCGTGGCATATTCCTACTATGCATAGCTGGCAAAATACTCGCCCGGATTATGCTAAATCGGCTGGCACACCATGTAGCCGATAATGTCCTACTAGAGAGTCAGTGTGGCTTCCGGGCAGGGAGTGGTACTACTGACATGATCTTCGCAATGCGACAAATACAAGAAAAGTGTCGCGAACAAAATAAAGACCTCTACATGGTCTTCATAGACCTTACCAAGTCTTTTGACTCAACAGAACAGGAAACTGTTAGCAAACGTTGTCTGTCCAGACACGTTTGTTGACGTAATACGGTGCTTTCAGAGTGCAAGACCAAGGGTCTGTATCAAATGGCACCAAACAAGGTTGCGTGATGGCACCAAAGCTGTTCTCAAATATATGAATACGAAAATTAACTGCTCTACGGATGTGAGGCATGGATCCCATACTGACGACATATCAGACGACTAGAGCAGTTTCACATGCGCTGCCTACGACAGATAGCAGGCATCAAATGGCAAGATATGGTGCCAACACTGAAGTACTAGAACAACGCGGAACATGGGGAATCGAGTTCCACATCAAACGAGTACAACTCCGATGGTCTGGTCATCTGGTCCGTATGATTGATGACCACATACCTAAGGCGCTGTTTTATGGCCAACTGAAAACCCGTTGCCAAACAAGAGGCGACCAAAGAAAAAGATACAAAGACGTACTAAAATCAACGCTGAAGTCCTGCTCCGCCCCTATTAACACATTGGAAACGACAGGAACAAATCGCCCTCTCTGACGTCACACTTGCCACACCGGTCTGCAGGACTTCGAACAGAAACGATTACAAATAATCAAAGACCGGAGAACATAGAAGAATGATCAACCGCGATCACCTGTACTACCTGTGGACGCAAAAAAAAAAAAAAAAAAAAAAAAAAAAAATATATATATATATATATATATATATATATATATATATATATATATATATATATATATATATATATATATATATATATATATATATATATATATCGCTGAATCACATAGAATAATACCACGTGGTTACAACTGTGGTGTGGTTTTAATAATTAATCTTCATAATTTAACATTTGGGATTTTCCTCAGTTTATTTATTGCGCAGTCAACATTTTAGCCTGACGTTGACGCAGAAAACCCAGCCAAATATATATATATATATATATACGTAAGCAGCAGACAGAATATCACCTGACAGTATCAACCATACGTGACGTAGCACGTACGCTGTGCTAAACATAAATAAATAATGAGCCATATAACCATAGCCGCTCTTTTTACCACGACAGGTAATTTTGCGTAATGCTGATACTATAAAACAGCAGCTGGAAGATCATTCAAACATTGTTGTCGAAGTGCATGCACATGGTTATAGCAATAGTCCAGTTGCAGTGATCAAGTGTTTCGAAGAGACAGTAACCTGGTCAAACCAACTGAAAAGACACCTTCGGCTCATTGAGGATAGGCGGAGAACGAGAAGGGAAGAAGCTGCGATTAACAACCAGATGTGTTGTGTGAAGACCAAGACGATGGATGACACCACGCAAGATAACATCGAGCTCCTCGGACGAGCATTGCGCAACGCTGGAGACGACTTCAGATGTGTCGATCAAGTGGACTACACGAGGCTGATGTCCGTCTTCTACCGAGTACTGCTTCGAACCTTCGGCCAGCTCCGTGTCGATTTCGGCTTGCGAGTCGTCTTCACACTACTCCGACTGCTGGTTCTGCACTGAACAGTCCGTTGTGTACACTAGTGAACTAGTGTCAATTCGATTCGGCTTTGAGAGATGTCAACGATGGATTTGTGTGTTGTACTGGTATGTTGATATTCTTTGTTCACAAGTTCAGAGAAACTAGAGGACATGTAGCAGTGTTAGTAAATGAACAGTCTAGCTTGGATATCAGGAAGTATTCATTCTCTCAGATTATGTTATTCGCCTATATATATATATATATATATATATATATATATATATATATATATATATATATATATATATATATATATATATATATATATACATATATATATATATATATATACATATATATATATATATATATATATATATATATATATATATATATATATATTGGCCAAACACGAACACACACACATACATACACACACACACACACACACACACACACATATATATATATATATATATATATATATATATATATATATATATATATATATATATTGGCCAAACACGAACACCAACGTTACAATCTTCATTTTCCATTTTCGGAAATTTAGCAAAGCTATGCACAGCCCATTTTGTCTTAACCTTTCAACGAAATGAGCTTCGACTCAGAACGAATAAGTCTGGTGCAGTGGCTTATTTAGGTGCGTTGAACCGTGACACAGAGAAATGATCATAACACGCCTGTATTCTCACAATAGATATCACGTAAGCATCTGTGAATGACTAAGCGCGTGATGAATAAGCAAGCTGCCCCACATTGACAGCCACTTAAGGGGCGGTAGCAGAAGTTCTTAAACTTCAGTTACTGCAACTCACTTTACAATAACCATGCGTGATTGGGGGAGAATACTTCGTTTACTAAGTTCGGGTTTTTTTTTTCAACTTCAGACCTGGCTAACCTCGAACACAAAATGAAGGGCAGCTGTATGGACAACAGGACTGCAGTTGTAAGGACTGCAGCTGCAAGGATGGCAGCTGTAAGGAGGACAGCTGTCAAGACAACAACTATAAGGATGGTGCCTGTAAGGACGACAGCTGTAAGAAGGACAGCTGTCAAGATGATACCTATAAGGACGGCGCCCGTAAGGACGGTAGCTGCAAGGACGACACCTGCAAGGACTGTAGCTGCAAGGACGGTAGCTGCAAGGAGGACAGCTGTCAAAACGGCACCTGCAAGGATGGCAGCTGTAAGGACGACAGCTGTACAGACTACAGTGGCGGCCATGTTGGATAGCGTGTCGGCAGGGCAGCTGTAAGGACTGCAGCTGTTGGTAAGGCAGCTGTAAGGATGGCAGCTGTAAGGACAACAGCTGTAAAGACGGCAGATGTAAGAATGGCAGCTGTAAGGACGACAGCCGCAAGGACAGCAGTTGTAAGGAGGGCAGCTGTAAGGTTGGAAGCTGTAAGGACAACAGTCGTGAGGACAACTATAATAACGAGAGCTGTAAGGAGGGCAGCTGTAATGAGGGCGGCTGCAAGGACGACAGCTGTAAGAAAGGGCAGTTGCAATGACGGCAGCTGTACAGAGGGCAGCTGTAAGGAAAGCAGCTGCAAGGACGAAGTTGAAAGAGGGCAGCTGCAATGACGACAACTGTAAGGCGGGCAGCTGTAAGGACGACAGTTGTAAGGAGGGCAGCTGTAAGGACAACAGCGGCGGCGGCGGCCATGTTCGCAAGCGTGACGGCTGGGCAGCTGTAAGGACGGCAGCTGTGAGGAAAACAGTTGTAAGGAGGGCAGTTGTAAGGAGGGCAGCTGCAAGGACGACAGTTGTAAGGAGGGCAGCTGCAAGGACGACAGCTGCAAGGAAGACAGCTGTAAGGAAGACAGCCATGCTCGTTAGCGTGTCGGACTTGGTTGCTAGGCAAACAGCCACATACTGGATCTGACAATTGCGTAATGAATCTTAATTCTTAGTAGATTTATTAGTCATTATTTATAGTGTTTTGTCTTTCCATCTTAGTCAAACGTAAATACTCGAACCTGAACGAACGTACTACTACTACTACTACTACTACTACTACTACTAATACTAATACTAGTACTACTATTACTACTACTACTACTACTACTACTACTACTACTACTACTACTACTACTACTTCTACTACTACTACTACTACTACTACTACTACTACTACTACTACTACTACTACTACTACTACTACTAATACTAATACTACTACTACTACTACTACTACTATTAACCGGTGGTCGTATTCTTCCGTGAGTGACAGCCGCCATACACAGTTAATTGTTTGTTATTGATTGCATTGTTAGAGACTGGATGAATAGCTTTGCGTGATATTGCCTAATTTTAATGACAGTGCCGTGACAGGCGTGTTTAGATCAGTATATTGCGTTATCAAGTACTGTACAGTGCTCTAATGTTGTAATATGACGTGTTACTGAATAAATAAGTGTATTAGTAATACTATCTACAATTTGTCTTTTCTATTACGTGCATATTTGTAATTGTATCATTATAGAGGCTCCTAAGTTAAGGTTATATAGATACTCAGCGGCACAACACAGCTCATTCTAAACAGTTACTTGCAGAATCACCAAGCAATGAATCGTGAATAATTAAGACTACGCAGTAAGATGTATTTTTAGCAATGCAGAAAATCCCAGCAGTTAAACGTTTATGACGTCACGCGAAAAAACGGGTCGCTAACGTCATTATTAAACACGCTCAACTCGAAGAAGTTAGAGGAAGACGGGGAAAGAAACTGGCGTGACGGTGACAAGGGAGGAGTCATGAGGTGGATTCGTTGTTGGAAATGGTACACTTACCTAGCGGCAACTGCTGATGTATAATCTAAACATCTCGGTGTCTGTAATCAATGGCAATCCGATTGAAAACGTTCGAGCGTAGCAGCGTTGCGCATGGATGGTTATGTTAGATGGTTATGTACCGGTAAGTAGCGTATGTGGCGCCAATGTTCTAAGTCGTAGTTCTAGTGATTGAGTAAACAGAATGCTGCTTATCCACATAGATAATGCACCAACCAATGAAGTGCATTATTTGAATTAAATCACGAGGAAATGAATTATTATTCAAAAGGAAGTTATTCAGAAGATACCTAGAAGGTACTACTATTTTGCACAGGAAAAGTCTTCAAGTTTTCACAGCTACTCGCGAACGTCGAAGGTTTGTTTATAAAAAACATTGTGGCTCATTGGCTTAACGTACTTTATACCCTGCTGATGCTTAATGTTGATACCCTGCTGATGCTTAATGTCGATACCCTGCTGATGCTTAATGTTGATACCCTGCTGATGCTTAATGTTGATACCCTGCTGATGCTTAATGTTGATACCCTGCTGATGCGTAATGGCAGAAACCTGAGCTTGTTTGCTACAGGAACACACAAAGAGTAACTGTTTTTAAAGGTTATTTAATAAATGCATGGTGATAATAAAATACATGTATTGATGAGAAATAGCTGGTACAAACATGTTCATTGAGAAAATATCATACATGTAAATCGATGAGATATAGCTTTATCACCAATACAAACTAGCTCATCGAGAAAAGCAATTATTAAATGACATGTAAAAGTAGCAAAGGTGGGGCGATTATCAGTTGTGTATTTTGGACCATACCCCCCCCGCTGACATTTTTTTCCCCCGTATATAACCTGTTTCGCCACTTCATAGTAGCGTGGTAAATGAGTGGGTTACTAAGATTGCCCCCATCCTCATTGTGAGATTTATAGATACGACACTGACTATGGTCATTGTGTTGCTATGTGTCGAGTGGCGCCGCCTGGCGATTAATTAATTCACCAAAAATACAAGTGGAGAATAAGAGCAACCTGAATTCGCTATTTCTGGGTTAATTTAAAACGAATTGGTCTGATGGTCGTTTATTTTTATTTATTAATTTAATGTTTTTGATACCAGAAATAATATGTTCAATGTATGCAGCCCACTAAAACAAGTTTAATAAGCCCGACACGTTTGTTTGCATTTTGCCGAAAACGGTTGAAATCGGTGCCTCCTCGAAATCCGGTATTTAACGTTACAGAGGAGATGGTGCTACACATTAGACAGCGTACGTTGAATTAAGCGTGTGCTGTTTTTCCCCGGGCAACTGAGGCAGATTTTGAAAATAATGGGTGCTTGTAGTGTTTAAGCTGTAGCCTCAAAAGTTTTGATATCTTATAAATTCAACTTATGTTTATTTTGAAGCAAATTGAATTATTTATGCAGTTGTGAAACTGTGGTCTGTGGTGTATGTAAGCCTGTTATATGTTGTCATTATGAGGTGTGAAACTTCGGAAATAAATTTTGTGAACAAATATTGAGAGTGAAGTTTGATATGATAGTCATATTTTATTACAATAACATCACCAACTGTTGGCTCCACACACGGAAATGTTCTTCCTATGCATGGTACTGCATAAAGAATCCCATTTTGCACAAATGCACATTGAATGTCAAACATCCAAAGCATGTCTCAATCGCACGTCCAGATGGCCGTTTTACTCGGTTTTCGCGACACAACTGACAAGTTTGTTTTGATGACAATGAGTTGTCAGAGTTCTCATCAGGGATGTCATCACTACTATTACTTGCCACCTGAAACATACAAACAAGCAGCTACAGTAATGAAAACAGAATAAGACTAACAACTTTTATGCATTTGTCACATGTCATACCCAACATATCAGTGTCAAATTATAATTTTTACAAGCAGCCAGTAATGACATGACTATTTTAAAGTTTACTAATATCTGAAAAATAGATAAATATAATTAATTACAAAGACCAATGAGACCGTCAATATAATAAAAATTGTCAACAATGTCCAAAGGCAAAGCATCCATTCAGGCAACTCCCAGGCCAGGGCTTCACTGTTAACAAGCTCGTCATGCCAGATTTCTCAGTTTTATTTACTTGTTTGCTTTATAATTCATTATATAACAACATACACAACTAACCACGAAATCTAAGCCGAGTAAATGGCGCAAAACTCACAATGCCAGTGTTGATACAGTCAACAAGCTGGATAAGACAGTAACCAGGCTACTCTTGGACAAAAAAAACAACCGACGCCATCTTCAGTTTATCGCTCACTCAGTCAAAGATCGAGCCACATATAAATCTTACCTCCACATCCATCTCAGAAGCACTTTCATCCAAAGATTCATCCCTAAAATCGCGCAAACTTCATCTACAGTGAACGCATCTGTTCTACGAGAAACGGCCATTTTTAAAGCCCACCAGTGCTCGACTTCAAACGCGACTATGGAGTCAGACCACAGTAGAGAATTGCATTGGTGGCCATGTTAACGTTTTGTCTGATTATAAGAAAACCTGACCATCAAATTTTTTTTTTAAATGTGCAGCAACTACCATCATCTCATTGACATGCTCACCAACTTTTATCAAAATCACTTACCTCCAGCTCTTTTAAAATGCCGCCCGTCAATATTTACAGAAATAGCCGTGTATTCAAGCGCCCATGTGGCTCATAGCAGAACAATTCCCATAAATCCCTCAGCCAGTTAAACTCTCAAAAATGCACTTTTTCACAGCCAATAGCTTCTATAAACAAACCTGTGAATATTCCTACTCAAAGGCACTCATGTCACATAATATGAATTTATTAAGTTCCCATTTCACAATTTCACGTGCCCTACATTCGTGAAACAGTAAACAGGAAGGTCAACAGTGGTCTTACCCCAAGTAAAAATGGTAATTGTGCAGAACAATTTTAAAGGATTCGCCTTGATATGGTTGGTAGTCTTCACTGCCGTGTCAAAAACTGCCCCAAGATCGTCTTGACACACGTCGTACGAAAGTTGATTAAACAATAAAAACGACAATAGGTACATTCGATAAATGTTTTGTCTGATTATAAGAAAACCTGACCATAAAAAAATCTGAAAAAAAATGTGCAACAACTGCCATCATCTCATTGACATGCTCTTCAACTTTTATCAAAATCACATACTTCCATCATTTTTTAAATGCCCCCACGTGTGATGCCCGTCAATACTGACAAAAATAGCCGTGTATTCATGCGCCCAAGTGGCCCATAGCAGAAAAATTCCCATAAATCCCTCCGCCAGTTAAACTCTAAAAAATGCACTATTTCACAGCCAAAAGCTTCTATACACAAACCTGCTCAAAGAAATGTCACATAATATGAATTTATTAAGGTCCCATTTCACAATTCGTGTGAAACAGTAAACAGGAAGGTCAACAGTAGTCTTACCCCTTATCTTCGAAACTTTCAATACGACCTTCATTTTACATATCCAAGGTGTGTTTAGTTTACCTGGATATGTAAAATGAAAGTTATTTGATTTGAAAATGAACTATCCTGAAGAATGTTCAGTAATAATTTCAATACGACCAATATGTTAATTTTACCCACAATTCGTAGTTAAGATATGTAGAATTCCGCTAGTTTTAGTTTCATATCAATCCACCCTATGACGCCACCTACACAGCCTTTTCCCCAGCGGGCGCTTGCGTGCGCCGTGGAGAAAACAAGGTCGGACGATTGCGGGCGCGCGGGGTTTAATGGGTTAATTAATCCTCTGACCGCGTTAATGTATGGAAAACCAAATCATGCCAACAACTTCAAAAACAAATATTACGACAGATAGAAAAGTGTGTGGTGTTATAGATAAGGCTTACTAATACATTTAGCCGTATACACAAAACAGTTAGATGATCACAGTAGTCCCTGCCTTCGACGGACCCAGCACATCGGCTGCATACCGGAAAATATGAAATTGGTGATCGGTGAGTCGCAAAATGAAGTGGCACGGAATATGTGCCAAAATGAAGTGGTACGGAATATGTGCCAAAATGAAGTGGCACGGAATATGTGCCAAAATGAAGTGGCACGGAATATGTGCCAAAATGAAGTGGTACGGAATATGTGCCAAAATGAAGTGGTACGGAATATGTGCCAAAATGAAGTGGCACGGAATATGTGCCAAAATGAAGTGGTACGGAATATGTGCCAAAATGAAGTGGCACGGAATATGTGCCAAAATGAAGTGGTACGGAATATGTGCCAAAATGAAGTGGCACGGAATATGTGCCAAAATGAAGTGGCACGGAATATGTGCCAAAATGAAGTGGTACGGAATATGTGCCAAAATGAAGTTGCACGGAATATGTGCCAAAATTAAGTGGCACGGAATATGTGCATTCTCAAAATCGATGCTTTGAGATTGGTTGAAAGACGAAGTGAGAAATTTATCGAATGTACTTATTGTCGTTTTTATTGTTTAATCAACTTTCGTACGACGTGTGTCAAGACGATCTTGGGGCAGTTTTTGACACGGCAGTGAAGACTACCAAACATATCAAGGCGAATCCTTTAAAATTGCGCCTGATTGACCTGTTGGGCGAGGATCTGGGTTCGAAACCCATTTTTGTGCCAGGTAAACGCTGTGGAGGATGATAACGTTCAAGAAGAGTTCCTGGAGTTACGCCGGGGTGGATATGCGAAAATGTTGCGAGGATCCATCGTGAACCTTCTCTTGTCCTTGTAGCAGTGACTTGTGAGCAGTAAACCAGCTCTGCACCAAATAGCGCCGGAACTCAGCGTTTCCAACGACCAGCCACTATGGCAAATTACTTAACAATTGCAAACGCAAGCACGCACGCACGCACGCACGCACGCACGCACGCACGCACGCAAGCGCGCACGCCCACACATCCACACATATTTTTGCACATTCTACGTTTTGTGGGACTCTAAACCTAAATCACGCAATAGTTCTTGTGTTATCGTCACGACTCCCAAATCAAACACATTTAACAAGATTTAGCCAGACTGCCATCCAAGACAACCAGCTCCAGATGGCTAGTGGACAAGGAATTACTTGGCTTATCGTGATATTCATAATTGCCATTTTCAACAAAATCATTTAATAATGTGTCCATTCATGTATTCTGTGTCTTCTGGGAGAAAGAGTATTTTCTAATAACCAATCTACATTATTCCTTTACTAATGTCTTTTGTGCCTTTTAGTTCTAGAACTTTATGTAATTTTGAAGAAAACGCTATCACTTCAAAACCATAGTAAAAAAAATTAAGGTTTTTTTAGGTATATATTCGTAGATAATCATCAACATTTAAGTAGTACGGATGACGAAAAACTATTAAATAGAACCATCATCCATATACACATAGTTGAGTAGGACAGTGTTGGCGTTGCAGTAATTAGTACGTGTCCAGCTCTTGTCCAGTACGTCCACTAAAAGGCGACGTGTAGAGACTGTAAATAATTCAGGACGTCGCTGCTGTACTGCGGCCCACAGAGTTCGAAGCATGTCTCGGCATCGGCCGGCAACACTTACAAACAGAATTCGTGATTCGCATTGGCTCTACTAGCCGTCTTGCTAGATAGAAGTCAACGTGTCGTACCAGCGTGCGAGCGTGATAGTGTATCTGTGCCACCATTTATCTGCATTTATTCACTTGCAAACTGCATTTATTCACTTAGAGACTTCATTTATTCACTTACATACTTATTTTTTCAGAACTCTATCTCTCGGAAAATTGTTGTAAGTTGTAATTTGTTTGGCCAATTGATTTATTTTAATTTCGGATTATACTGTAATATGTCTCCTCGAGAACGACAGTAACAGTCTTAGAGGAATTTCCTGATCCTGTTATGACCTTTCCATGTATGTACCGTGCTTTTATGCATTATACACTCACATTTAGCTAAATTACCATTAACCATGGAAGTATATGTTTTAGAATTTGCCTGATGGGGTCAAATAAAACTATTCGCCTTCTTACTCGTCGCTGAGTGACTTGATGACGTTTCGAATACTTCATAGTCAAAACAAGTTTGCAGATACTACGGATACAGGTTAGATTTGATGCAACTGAGATGCATGTGCATGTTCAATATTAAGTAGTTCACTTTAGCAAAGAGCCTTATACTGATACAATATAAGTTCTTTGGTTTTAGTATGAAATATTTTTATAACTGCAAATAAAATAGTTAAAAAAAACGTATACGTATATATATATATATATATATATATATATATATATATATATATATATATATATATATATATATATATATATATATATATATATATATATATATATATATATATATATATATATGTGTGTGTGTATATATATATATATATATATATATATATATATATATATATATATATATATAATATTATATATATATATATATATATAACAGGCATATATAACAGGCAGTTTTAACTTGAACCTAACATCCTCAGATATTGTGCAATATCTGAGGAGGTTAGGTTCAAGTTAAAACTGTCTGTGCCTGCGATACACACACACACACACACACACACACACACACACACACACACACACACACACACACACACACACACACACACACACACACACACACACACACACACACACACACACACACACACACACACACACACACACACACACACACACACACACACACACACACACACACACACACACACACACACACACACACACACACACACACACACACACACACAGACCTAACCTCCTCAGATATTGCACAATATCTGAGGATGTTAGGTTCAAGTTAAAACTGTCTGTGTCTGCGCCAATATCCGTCAAAAATGTCGACGTTAAATACATCCTGTGTTTGCAAAAAAACAGAACAACTAACACCAACTCATGTTTGATAACTTGATTAAGGCTACAGAAACTATGCCCAAAGCCAGCTATTTCGAAATCCAAGAAGTAGTCCAGGTTTTATTATGCGTATCTCACCGATATTCGATTGAATGACGCATAGCTAGCTGTCGTACTAGTATCGCTAAATTTCACGACCGATTTAACCAGGATCGATCGATCTGCTCAGCAAACGTATTTCGCGTATAGGGACATGATGTTCACTCAGGCTAAGATAAAATATCAATAGTAGACCAATGGATAAGACGCCTGATTAAATCGAACTGACAATTTATTTTTATAACAGAAAAAAATAAAACAGAGTTATTACTGAGGAGCCGCAGTGTTGGTTCTCGGTGTCAAGTCGCATAGCGGGAAAATGTATTTGTCATAAAATTCAGCAACATATGTTGCTGCTGCTGCTGCTGCTGCTGCTGCTGCTGCTGCTGCTGCTGCTGCTGCTGCTGCTGCTGCTGCTGCTGCTGCTGCTGCTGCTGCTGCTGCTGCTGCTGCTGCTGCTGCTGCTCCTCCTCCTCCTCCTCCTCTACAATTACCATTACCATTACCAGTACCGCTACCACCATTGCCATCATTACTTCCGCTGCTGTTGCTTCTCTACCGGACGCCACATTGTACTAGTTGTTCGACCGTGTCATGTACACTCTACGTACCAAAGCATTAGTTGTGCTTATGTGTGAAACGGTGACACGAGCGCGAGGCTATTGATACATTCCGCACCGGAACAAAATGTCTCCAATCAACCCAAGCACTCGATGGATATCACGGCTATCGAGCAATGTTCCACTAAGAGATTAATGCGCGTAAAGACATCGATCTTTCTTCTTGTTGGCGTCCCCAGATGCTAGTTACCAATGTAAATGCCAAGCATGGTTTTTATTCATAGAAGGTGGGTGACACGTGCGTGCGTGCGTGCGTGCGTGCGTGCGTGCGTGCGTGAGTGCGTACGTTCGTGGGTGCGTGAATATTCGTGCATGCGTGTTATTGAGATAGAAAGAGGATGAAAAAATAGGGAATATATATATTGTATAATATACTCACTTCACTTCTTCCTAGACGGTCATAGGGGTGCCATTTCCAAGGACAGTCTACGCACAATGCTTGGTCTGTCTTCTGTTGTGTGCAGCACGGCCAATATGTTTAGATCGGTCTATTCCTGCGTGTTGCCCGGCCAGTTTTCCTGTAGCGGCCCGTCTTCTCCCGCCATTCAGTGTGCCTAGCGGGATGATTACAAAAAAATAATATTACCATTTGTCAACTCAACAAAAAAACGGTGTTTAACGATGTCGTACTTGGTACATTATTTCTGATAGTGCACACACCGATACAATAACAACGAGATCACATTACACGTGATACAATCATGAATGTCCTGGTGAATAATTATGTTCACCACTGTGGAGAGATCAAAGTAAATCTAATACGACTAAAACATCAACATTTTATTAAGCAGGATGTTCAGCTCTGGGGCACCGACGGAACTGGGTTGGCCGGGTCACCGAATGAAGTCATCCCTGGGCGAAGGGTCTCGCGATCGCCTGGTCTGGCAGCCATCATTCCCAGCGGTCGGGCGGGGAGTCGATCCAAATAATGCAGCTGATTGGCCACTAATGAACTCTAGTGACATCCCAGACGACGGACGTGCTCGAAGTCAGATAAAAGGAAGCACAGTCATTGCCCAGCAGGTATGTTAATGTACCAGGTGATCGCAATGTGACACGGCCACCTCCAGTATCTGTTCTTAGAAAGGATACATTCCTGTTGGCAGGGAAGGATAATGTGTCTTTAATTTCCTCTGTATATATATATATATATATATATATATATATATATATATATACCACCATCCTCTGTATATATATATATATATATATATATATATATATATATATATATATATATATATATATATATATATATATATATATATATATATATATCATTATATACAACATTTGTCTATATTCCATATGGACACAGTGCTACAAGCACAGTACCAGAAGGATATTCGCCAATTGTGTTGTCTGTCCTGTGTCTGAGATAATCTAGTTGAGTATTCCAATGAATAATGCCATCGTCGTGGGGCCTACACCCGTGTCCTCTGGTAACAACGAGAGGACGATGCCCTGACCGACATCATTGATATGTGACCCAGGCATAGATCACTGATCTACACCGCAGCTGCCGACACTTCGGCGTCAAGGCAAACTTAGCCATTATATAGAACGTGACACATTGCCCAGATGCAAGCGGCGATATGGAGCAGCGGCGGCTGGCGGCAATGTGACGGCGGCTGGGTCGGGTTGTTGCCGGGACGCCACCTCGGCGCTCATACTCATCAGCGACATAGATGTCAGGCGTCGGTCGGCCTGCGCTCGGACTAGCCTAACTCGATTGCCGCGTTCTAATGGACGTCAACACAGCGTTGCGGTCGTGTGCGGCGTCGTTTATCGGTCTCCGAGAGCCGATCAACGTTTTTACGCCGTCCGGCAGGGCGACCGTCTATTCGATTGCCGGTTAGATCCGCGAGAACCGCTGGTTTAGCCACGGACACGAGCGGCGATCGACGACGGCGTATTACTGAGCGCGCTCGCGGCACCAATGCAGTTGTTCTCTGCAGCGAGCAGTCGGATAGAAGCCGGTCTCTGCTGATGGTGGTCCGCGCGGAAGACGCCCCATCGACGGCAACATGACTAGCGCGCTGGCCACGGCTGGCTTCCGACTGTCTTACGTTGACTTCCCGCCACGGTGTGCAGGTGCGGGCGGCATCATCTGTGCTCCCGAGTACGAGCGCTTCGAGTGAGTATTCCAACCTCTTCCTGTTGATGTGAAAATATGAGCCCTTGTCAAATGTAGACTGCTCGACTCTTTAGTGCGTGCAACAACAAAACGGAAAGTTATTTATCATATGCTGAAAGCTAATTTATTTTATTAATTCTTGATAGTACTAATGTATTGAGTATACAAAGAACGTGCATCGTATAATGTTTTTGTAGGACCGCGATCCTATCTCACATGCGCAGAAGCCACAAGTTGCTCACATTTTGCGGGGAGCATTAGGGTCAAACGGAATCGCATAATATCACATAGAAAGTGGCAAAGAACCAATCAGTGCGCTCGCCATATAATCATTCCACATATAAAAGGCTCTGTGATGCCGACAAAAACATTGTTCACAATAGCTGTTTCTATTTAAATACTTGAGTTATAAATATTATTACAGTATATGTTGAACTTGTATTGTTTAAACAGTGTAAATATAAATAGTGTAAACATATAATGTATAAAATACAGTATAAAAAGTGTAACTATATGGTATAAATATATATTGTAAACATATAGTGTAACTATATAGTGCCTGTACGTTCTACTGGTAAAGGCGATAGCTTTCTCTCGTCACGTCAATCAAAGCCTTCAGTACGAAGCCTCCTCTTCTTAGCAATCGTGTAATTAATTCTCCAATACTTTGCCTGCATGTTGATATTAATAGTGATCGGCCGCAGCCGCTGTAAAGGGGAACGTCAAGTGTTTGGTACAACGAACGAGCGCGCTCTGCGTGACCTTTGAGGAAAGGTCCGCCATTGAGAATTCTCCGAAACTATCTTCGCTGTCGTCGACCCAGCAACAAGTCCCAGCTGTGAAGTAACTAATCTCATAGGCATATCATCTTTTCATGATCTGGCTGAATGGGTTTGTTCCGATGAAAGATTAATGTGTAGTTCTTCTTGGATGCTGCACGGGAGCTCTTCAGTAGTAGGGGAGACCGGGGCTAGTTGTATACAGGGGCAAGTTGTTACAGAGTCGTTTTACGAAGACATAGCACACATATGGAGATACCATCGACAGTAATTGTCCATCAACAGACACACTGTCCAAAAATCGGGAGTTACGAAGACGAAATTAACGAGGTGTGGACAAAAATTACTTTTTAATCACCTAAAACTTTTCTTTTTTTGGTATGTCCACATAATATTATCTCACGCCGCCACTTTTTATGTTTCGTGAATTAAACTTGAAACATGTCTACTATATTGTATAAGGGGTTATGCCAAGTAGAAGTTGAGCTGAAATTCAGGATTTGTTATCGTCCACATGCGTTCAAGTGTAAAAATTGTGTTTCGGGCAAGTTGTTACAACTGCATTGGGGCAAGTTGTTACAACTGTAACAACGCTGGGACGGCTCGTACCGATGGCTCAGCCAGCGAGTTGTGTGCTGACAATAACTGCAAGAGCACAATTTATTTAACCACGACGTGTGAACACTTTATTTCACTTGAGAAGCCTAGAGTACTGTTTATAAACAGTACTGTAAATGCTAGCAACGTAAAACAAAATTTACAAATATCTCAGAAAGGTGGGTTACACATAGATGGAAAATTGTTGGACTCTCGATAAGCCAATGGCTTCCTTGTTTACATGCTACCTGGGTGTTTTGCTTTGGATGGCAATCTTTTTTAAATATTGTACATTTTTATAGCACAGTCCTATTTGAGCAATTAATAAATATTGCACGATACATTGAAATGTGGATGTTCGTGCACGTGTACATGTGTGTATTATTCAATCAAGTAGAAGTCGCTTTACATATATATTGCCATTCACTATTTCATACACTTTCCAATCATTTATATTTAATTCACAATTGATTATTATTTAAGAATCAGGGGAATTAGTGCCCTTTGGTAACTGAAAATGCAAAGCTTAATATATGAAGATGCATTGTTATACACACTGTGTATAAGATGTATATGAGTGTAATCCAATTAATGTAATAACAGTAACATGTACTAGTTACACTTGCTTAGTTACACGTTCTTAGATGTAACAACGTGTCCCGTGTGATGTCACAACTTGCCCCGCTGATGGGGTTAGTTGATACAGTCGACTTCGCCTGGGAAACTTCACATATCAACCTAACTACAATACGGAATATCAATGGTATGGTACGTTTTATTAGCACGAATAATTAATTTTATGTATACGTTGACAGAAATAATGCATCTATCAGACTTTTCACAAAAAGCAACTTTAACTGAAAATTGTAACAACTAGCCCCGGTCTCCCCTTCCAAAGACCATTGCCTGACTTAAGCAAACCAACAAAGACGCTGCACTTTACTGCCGTCTGAAGATGTTTAGAATAGAGAATTGTTAATTCAATACATATTATGTGTGTGTGTGTGTGTGTGTGTGTGTGTGTGTGTGTGTGTGCGTGTGCGTGTGCGTGTGCGTGTGCGTGTGCGTGTGCGTGTGCGTGTGCGTGTGCGGGTGTGTGTGCGTGTGCGCGTGTGTGTGCGTGCGTGCGTGCGTGTGTGTGTGTGTGTGTGCGTGCGTACGAGAGGGGGAGAGAGAGAGGATTGTTGTGTCTTTCAGTTTGACCCCATTATCTATGTGAAATATAAATAACTATTTAGGCATCTGAAGTTTACTAGTTTTGTTTAAACTGAGCTTGACATGCGTCACTGACCAAACCACTTTTATACTCAAACGAAGCTTCTGGTTTCTGACATAGGGTGGTACAAGTTTTTGCTGCATGATATCTGAAATAAAAAGCGTGATAGAACAACTGGACATAACCCAGCTTAAGATGGATAATTGTCTAGATGTCACGATAACATGCAACATCTCAGCGTAAAATTTGTTTTATATATAACGCGATATAAATTTCATTATTAATGTTTCATGAGTTTATTGGATGAATTTTGATCACAGCCAAAACTAGAATCGTGTGTGTACATTTAACCTCTTTCAACTGTATTACAAAATAGTTTGAATCGATTCTCTTTCTAGGCGCACCTTGTGTCTGGATAATCATGTGACTAAAGGGGAGGTTCTCAAAACGCTCGATCGCTGACCCAGATAGAAACATGTCCTTGTTCAGAAACACGGTTTGCTGCAGATATGTTACCATCCCAATGCATTAATTCACGCACAACTAGTTTTTTCCTGACACACTAAATAAACAAAAACGTGAAAATGGTATAACGCGCTACAAACAGCGTTGCTCGAAGAGGTTATTTGTCGATCGTGGCCTGGGACGTATCAAAGCCGAGTGGCTTTTAGCTTTAATTGTATAACGAACTGTTGGTTTTTATGTTGTGCATCGGAGAAATGCGAAATTTTTTATAGTAATTGGATCTACCACAGCAACGTCGGATCTGCAAAACAAAGGACATCTGGTATTGTACGGAATGACGTATTCAATATTTAAAGAGCGCAGTGTCAATGTCTTAATTCCTTTTGTTGACTATACTCAGCTGCATATAGCTGAACGTATTGTGGACCCAGTAGCTGCTCTCTCGACGATCTCGTAACATTGAAGACATTATATAATCGTTTACCCGCTGTTCGTGTGTCACGTCGGAAAATATGTTTTCGCGAAATACAGCTTTACAACAATAAGACTGTAAAACCATGCAATAAAAATTATGGTAGCTACTAAATCTATTCTACTATCCTGATCGCCCAAATTTGTTTTTGATTAACCACATTTGTTATATCGTTATATGTTTAATTTGAAAGTTTCGACTCGAATATCGTGTTTACATTGCCTACTGGTTGATACTCTTAAACATATAACAGTCAAATTATATTTAAGAATTGTGGTTCATTAAAACACATTGAAAGGTCGTGTTGTTAGAATATATATATTTTATACTGTATAACATAATCTGACGGTACATACAATACGTTCAGAAGTGTTTGGCCTATGGTCTATTTTGGCCTATGCACCCATAATAGTTACTAATATATAACAAATTGCAACTGCAATTAAGAATGTCACGCCAATGGTTTACTAGGAAAACCTTGTTGAACACACATCATTTTAATTTCATGGGCCGCACCATACTATTAGATAACCCTACGTCACGGGTGCAGTAGTCAGTAGGCACATTTCGCCCACCAACTGAAAATCCACTTGTAAACGCGTAATCCTATACTTGCCAATATTGCGTCCAAACGCATTTGATTGAGAGCTGTTGTTACTTGTTGTGTATAATAAGTCCGAAAAACATGTCTGAAGCAGGTTATAGATGCGTGTGTTTAAATACTAGGAGCAGCAGTAGATAGTGACTTGGGTACAATGACAAATATTTTTGGAAGTAAACATTCTTTAAACTAGAAGTGCAGGGGGTTACCTAGAGGTGTCTCAAGCAGAACAAGAGGCCACTAGCACAGATAAACCAATATCAAATCATCCGAAAAACATCTCTGAAAAAGGTTATAGATGCGTATGTTTAAATGCAAGGAGCATAGTAAATAAGAAAAATGAATTAAACATTATGGTAGAAGATATTGACCCTCACATAATTGGTATAACTGAATCATGGGCCAACACAGACATAACAGATGCTGAATTAGGATTGGCAGGATTCGTAATGTTTAGGAGAGATCGAATAGGAAGAAGGGAAGGGGGAGTTGTTTTATATGTTAAAGAATCTATTCAGGCTTATGAAATAAAACTAGAAAGGGAAGTAGATTACGATGAAGCTGTTTGGTGCAAAACAGTTACAGGAAATTCTAAATTAACTATTGGATTAGTTTACCGAAGTCCAAACATAAACGAAGAGGACAACACAAAAATGCAAAATGCTATAAAGGAAGTTAGTAAAGGGGAATGTATCATAATGGGGGATTTTAACCAAGGACACATACAATGGAAATCTCTAGAGAGTACAGGGGGTGAGGACCAACAATTCCTATTTTTAATTCAGCATGTGCTAGAACCAACCAGGGGAGAAAATGTATTAGATATAGTTTTATCATCACAAAAAGAATTAGTGGACAATGTAAACATACATGAACCATTGGGTAACAGTGACCACAATCAAATACATTTTGACATCAATGTAAAATCAGAAATAAAAATAAAAAAACACATAGAAGAAACTTCCACAAAGGTAACTATAAAGATATGAGGAAATACTTAGCAAAGCTAGATTGGAATAACATGGTGACGAATAAGAAAGCAATTGAATGTTGGAATAGTCTAAAATATGAAATTGAGAGTATCATCGAAACAACGGTCTAGAAAGAAAAACTTGTCAAAAGAAGCTATTACAAAAATAGTGTTTAGGCAAACTATGTGGAGGGTTTAAGGGCATACCAGAAAGGATGAAGAAAATCTAAAACAACCTTTGAAAAAAAATTGGCAGGTAATATAAAAAATGACAGCAACAGTTTCTATGCTTATGTAAGGAGTAAACAGAAAGTTCAAGATAAGGTCGGACCACTGGAAAACAACAGGAGAAACATAATTTCAGACGGGTTTCAAATGGCAGAGATCCTGAATGAGTATTTCAGCTCAGTTTTTACCACAGAAGATATCAGCTCACTTCCAGTTCCATTTACTAAATTTGAGGGCAATATATCATAACATTTAGGGCAATTATTTGTAACTCCTGAAATTATAGCAAACAAAATTAAGAAGATGAAAGATAATAAATCACCTGGATTTGATGGGATACCACCAAAACTGCTAAAGGAAATTTTTGAGCAAATTAGTACACCACTTGCAAAATTGTTTAACTTGTCACTAGAAGAAGGAATAGTTCCTTCAGAATGGAAAGAAGCAAACATTATGCCACTATTTAAGAAGAAATCGAGGAATAAGCCAGAAAATTACAGACCAGTGAGTTTAACATCAGTTGTATATAAATTACTCGAAACATTAATTAGAGACCACATGGTGGAATTCATTGTAAAACATAATTTAATAAATACATCTCAACATGGGTTCCTAAAAGCAAGGTCATGTCTAACCAATCTCTTATGTTTTTTTGAAGAAATTACAAAGTGGGTAGATGATGGATCACCAGTAGATGTTGTCTACCTAGATTTTCAGAAAGCTTTTGCTAAAGTGCCACACCAAAGATTGTTACTTAAACTAAAAGCCCACGGTATAGGTAATGATGTAGTCAACTTGATAGAAAAGTGGCTTACACACAGAAGACAGAGAGTAATAGTAGATGGTGAGATTTCAAACTGGAAATCAGTTTTGAGTGGGGTACCACAGGGATCAGTATTAGGCCCTATACTGTTTTTAATATATATATATATGATTTAGAAGATGACATATCTAGCAAAGTGCTCAAATTTGCAGGTGACACAAAAGTATTCACAACGGTTACAAATGATACAGATAAACAAAGTTTACAGGATGATCTAGATAAATTAGTTAAACGGTCAGAAAAATGGCAAATGTTATTTAATTTTGGGAAGTGTAAATGTATACACATAGGACATGGAAACATGGATGCAGAATATAAAATGGGGGATGCTGTACTAATTTAGAGTTGGGCTATACATCAGTAACAAATTTACCTATTCCATGCGTGAAGATTTGTCAAAATTTATCCCTTATGTATTTGAGTCTATATTTTTTTAAGTTCAAACTAATAAATGTAAACCTATAATTGTGGGCATAATCTATTGTTCCAACTCTCATCCGCATGCAGATCTTGATCTATTTATAAGTACAATATTAGATATCCAAGACAAAATCTCAAATGAAAATAGCTTACTTGATGGGGGATTATAACATTAACTTACTAACCTTTGCTACTCATCAAAAAACCAATGATTTCATAGACAGTGTAATAGCACAAGTATTCATTCCACATATAACCAAACCAACAAGGTTAACATCCATTTCAGCAACTATTATAGACCACATATCTTCAAATCATATCCACCCTAACTATGAATCTGGGATTATTGTCACAGACATAGCTGACCATTTTGGAATATATCATTTAATATATGGTACACCCCTACACAAAAAATAATATACAAATAAATACGTCAGTTAAACATATCCAACATTTTAAAAATTAGGAATCTATTAGCTAGGGCTGATTACTCCTCTGTATTATCTACTACTGATGCAAATGAAACATATGACAACTTTATGTTAATATATAAATCACTTTACGAAATATCTTGCCCAACTAAAATTATCAGAGTAAATAAAAATATATTAAAAGAGAGCCCTGGGTAACATCTAGCATACCTACTTCATCAATAAACAAAGAAAAGTTACTCCAATAAAAGGTAAATAAGCCAAACCCAGAGATAGAGATGGCTTACAGGGTATATTGTAGACTCTTTAATAAGATCAAAAGAGCAGCAAAAACTATTATACTGAAATATTAGAAGAACGTAAATACAGCATCAAAGAAACATGGACCAAACTGAGACAGGCAATATATAAGCAAAAAGAATGTTTCAAATTACTTCAAACTTTCATTGTTAAAGGGGAAGAAATATCAAATTAAACTTTTATTGCTGAAGAATAAATAATTTTTTTTTTAATGAAATAGGTAAATCAGTAAGTGATTTAGTACCTCCTCATATAGACTCATTCCTCACACACTTAAAAAATAACTATCCTGAAAATGTTTTCATGCAACCTACTGATGTATATGAAATTAAAAGTGTAGTGCAAAAACAAAAAACTAAATGCAGTGAGGGTTTTGACAGTTTATCTACAAAACTAGTACAAAAGACCATAGAGGAAATAGCAATTCCACTCGAGTATACAATAAATCAATCCTTCGTTACAGGTGTTGTACCTGATAATTAGAAAATTGCCAAAATAATTCCAGTTTTTAAAGCAGGAAATAGCAAAATCTTTACTAATTACAGACCAATAAGTATTTTATCCACACTTTCTAAAATAATGGTAAAAAATTGTGTGCCATAGATTAGTAATTTACTTGGAGAAATATAATATCCTATATAAACACCAATACGGATTTCGTTCGAAACATTCCACTATACACCCAATATTGCAATTACTTTGACATTGCACATGCAAATGACAAAATTACCAAATATATTACATTGGCTGTGTTTCTTGACTTGTGTGTTTGATACAATTAATCATGGCATTTTGCTATACAAGTTAAATCATTATGGAATCAGAGGAGTAAGTAATAGATGGTTTGCCAGTTACCTCCTTAATCGTAAACAATATATTGACATAAATAAATGCAAATCATCATTAAAAATATAACAAATGGAATACCTCAAGGATCCATATTAGGACCTGTGCTTTTTCTAATCTATATTAATGACAGTAAATTCTACTTCTCTAAACTTATTATCCTTTGCTAATGATACCACCATTTACCAACCAGGTTCTGATATTGATAATTTAACTAAAAATGTAAATCAAGAACTAAAACAAATATACGATTGGTTATGTGCTAACAAATTATGTCTGAATGTCAAAAAGACACATTTTTGTGTTTTTGGCCCTGTAAACACTAACTGCAAGAATAACATTAAAATAAACAATGAAATTATTACCCAGGTTGGCAAATACAAAAAAGAAGAGTCTATGCAATTCCTAGGACTATATATAGATAAGCATTTAACATGGAAAGAACATATAAACATAATCAGCTCCAAAATAGCTAGAGCCATTTTTGCAATTAATAGAGTGAAACATTTTATACCACATAAAGCATTAAAATAATTATACTATACTTTATTTCACAGTCACATAACATATGGTATACAAGCGTGGGGCAATGGAAACACAAGGAAGTTAGAAATAAAAAAATGCGCTCTAAGAATAATTAACAATAAAGGATATAGGAGTCATACTGATCCTATATTTAAGTCTGAAAAAATATTGAAAGTCTCAGATGTATATAACCTACAGGTCTCACTATTTATGTATGACTTTCACCATGATTTATTACTCAAATCATTTAACAATTTTGCTATCAAAAAGAATTTGGATACAAGTATTAGAATAACTAGACATTACAACCTTCTTGTAAAAGAGAGACCTAGAACACATTTTTCGTCTAAGTTGCCTAAGCATAATTTTACAAGAATTTGGAACAATATAGACGATAAAATAAGAAATGGTACAAACTTCTCTGTTCGTTGTCGCATGTCAGCAACAGCAGCAGTGATAGACGACATGTAATTAATAGTCTGGCTAAATACCTAATGTAATCTAATTAGTGTCTAACACTGGTTCTTATATTTGTATTTACTATACATATGTCACTATGGTAAAATATAGTCTTTGGCCCAGTGATTATCTAGATGGCTGCTGAAATAGTACAGTGATGGGCTGGTGATTTTTTTGGTTGTGATGTAATAACACAGTAATGATAATTAGTTTAAATGGTGTCGCTGGAAGATGGCTCTAAGCCAAGTGACAACCATACAACGTAACTTATCGAAAGTATCCAGATATATTGTAATTGTCTTTTTATATATGTTATGTTGTAAAAATAAAATTACTTACTTAATTACTAGGTAGAACCACACAAGAATAGGACTTAGGAGTAACATTTAGTGCTGACATGAAAGTTTCGGAGCAAAGTGGGATTGCTGCTTCAACAGGAAATAAAATACCCCCATACAAAGCAATAGTTAGACCACATTTGGAATATTGTGTTCAAGAATGGAGGCCGTATCATAAAAAGGACAAAGACAAGCTAGAAAGAATACAATGAAGAGCAACTAAAATGATTCCAGAATTGAGAGACCTTAGTTATGAAAGTCACTTATTACAATGTGGTTTGACAACAATAGAGACCAGGAGACTAAGAGGAGACCAAATAGAAGTGTTTAAAATAGAGAACGGTTATGAGGATGTTGATAGGAATATGTTCTTCAAACTTAAAGAAGGCAGTAGAACCAAAGGACACAAAGCAGTATTAGTTAAGGAGCAGTGTAGGTTGGACATGAGAAAGTACTCTTTCTCACAGAGGTTGATAGATGGATGAAATAAACTGCCAAATGATTGTGTTAATGCTAGTAGTGTAAATATGTTTAAAAATAAAATTGACAGATATGTGATAAGGGCGAGCTACACATAGATGAGAAAATTTTCGATAAGCCAATGGCTTCCTTGTCCACTTGCCATCTGGAACTTGTTGATTGGGATGGCAATCTTGTTAAATCTTGTTAAATATTGCTAAATATAAACGCAGCTTTTAATACATCACTCCGGCCGTCTAGGTTACCGAGATCAGAGAACTGAACACGCGCTAATCGGTCACGCAGGTTAACATGTCAGCGCCCAGTTAAACGGAGACTTGACCGGAATATCCGCATACTGAGAAAACCAATAGCAACCGATTCGTTGTTATGAACTATTTTAGGAGCGCAACCATAAAACCAAGACGTTTGTTTCGCTTTAAATGATACTCTGTCAAACATTCAATACTTATTGTTGCTACGTCACAGACAGTTGCTTTCCTGTCTGTGAGCATCAACATCGACCTGACTTTGGCTTCTGCGACTCATTTCCTGTAATTAAAAGTCCATGATGCGTTCTTCTTCAATTATGTAGGCTTACTCTTTCTGTCGCTCCTCGCCAGCTTCCGCACCTTTACAGAAGTCTGACAGGTCCAGTTCCCGACCAAACCTGTTGTTTTAGTCTTTCTCAAACCGACCATGTTTGGCGCAACTACGACTCTTCATTTTGCACTAGACGCGAAGACTGGGAATATTCGGGTGCAGTTGCATAGTCATTGATAAGCTGCAATGGAATTAAAATACAACAGCAATTACACTTTATCACAAACGCAAGCATGGTGGATTTTGATAGTCAAAATTATGTTTATGTTTAGTTGGTAAGCGAAGCAAAATTAATGCTAACATTTTAATGAAATTGAAGCGGTTTGTAGCACAGCTAGTTGCTGTACAAGTTCTATTGGAACATTGCAGACCTGAATCTAATCCGTTGCCTTTCCTCAGGCCATACCTACGTTGAATTTGTCTACCTTGTTATCACAACATTCCTTCTTTCCCCAATCTACACCTGCACGCTTAGATACACATCTTTGTCTCATTTGCCTACAGAGCCGATTTCTTCACGGCCATTATGAAACACCGTTTTAACGAGTCATCTTTCATCTGCCTGAAACACGTTGCAAATTCCTTCCAGTGCATGAAATGCGGTTAATATTTAGAATTTCACATTATGACTTTCAATAGCAAACACACTCGTTATTTATGTCTTGCTTCAGTTATAAGGTATAGTTCTTAACACATATTCGGATACCAAATGAATGCAATTTACGGTAGTTCAAGATTCAATAGCAACAAGAGCATGTCACACCAGTTTAGCGTGTGTATCTTCTTCAATACTCTGATAGCATTGTGTAGACCCATATTTGCACGACAAGTGTGTAATCGATTCCGAGCAACATTGTGAATGATGTCGACAGTTGACAGTGTCTTCATCCTGTCTAGAATTTCCCATAAATTGGAATTGTGATTAATATTGACAAAACTGACAATTACGATTAAACAAGCAGCAGTGGCACATTCCTGTTAAACAAATGTTCGGTCTAATTGCGATTCACTCGAGTTGAGAATACAACAATTCTGATAATGGCTATGCTTTTTTATGTATTCTTATATGTCACGCGTTGCAGGCCCGGACGTTGTCTTCCTGCGGTCCGCTCGCTTTAGCTGCTCTTACCTAAAAGACATTCTTTCCTTAGCTTCTGTCACCTAACATTACCAGGTGTCCCTCTGTGGAACTTTCGCACTGACACTGTCAAATTCGCTCTGTTTCAAACGTTTTTCCATCACCGAGAATCTGATTATCTTCTGTCGCCTACCAATGCCCCCTTCACCTCCCTCCTGTCCCATGCCTCATCTCCCGTTCCACTGTTCCCATGCCCCCTGCCAATGCCCCTAACTCCATACTCCCTGCCTCTGCTCCTGGGTTAGGTTTAAGATTAGGTTACCCCTAACCTTGAACATGTGCTGCTTCCTGTTTCTGACCACCCGGTCCCTCGCTTCTGACCACCCGGTCCTTCGCTTCAGACCACCCGGTCCCTCGTTTTTGACCACCCGGTCCCTCGCTTCTTACCACCAGGTCCCTCGTTTTTAAAAACAATGTGGTCATTGGTCGTGAAAATGTCAAATATTTGCATCAGCTGCGTGTCTGTGCGTAACTGGTAGAGTGAGCACCTCCAAGTCTGTTAGCCGTGCAGCTGCTCAATATCATAGGAACCAACATATGTTCACGAAAAAGCGGGAAAGTGTTAATGGAAGTCGGGAAACTCATTTCCTTCACCCACTCAACATTCGTCCTTTTTAGCGGATTTTTTACGGGTCGTTATTTTGAAATGCCGTTCTTGTTCGCGGTGAACACACGCGTGAGAAAATATTAAATCACTCGAGGAGAATGAAATATAATGTGCTGAGAATTGCCTCGTGTACAAAGCATACATTTAATTTTACCGTGAATTTTTTTCTAAGTTACCAAAAAAGCGAGACATTTCGTCCAAAATTAGGGAATACATGACTTATGCAAAAACGGTATTTCCGCCCGAAAGCGGCAGTATTGATACCTATGCCAGACATGGGGGCAATTCCGTTTTGTCAGTTCCAATACCAGTTCCAATTCCGGTCAATTCCAAACAAATTATTCCAATTCCGCCTTGCAAAAATAAATTCCAATTCCATATTGTCAATTCCAATTCTCACTTTTAAAATCCTAGGCTAAGAAAAACGTGTGTGTGTGTGTGTGTGTGTGTGTGTGTGTGTGTGTGTGTGTGTGTGTGTGTTTGTGTGTGTGTTTGTGTTTGTGTGTGTGTGTGTGTGTGTCTGTGTGTGTGTGTGTGTCTGCGTGTGTGTTTGTGTGTGTGTGTGTGTCTGTGTGTGTGTTTGTGTGTGTGTGTGTGTGTGTGTGTGTGTGTGTGTGTGTGTGTGTGTGTGTGTGTGTGTGTGTGTGTGTGTGTGTGTGTGTGTGTGTGTGTGTGTGTGTGTGTGTGTGTGTGTGTGTGTGTGTGTGTGTGTGTGTGTGTTCAGCCATTTGATATGTACTCTCTGCTGCGACACCTCTCCTGAATTTTTGCTAACCAGACATTTTGAACAGCCCTGGACAGCTGGGTCGTAATTTTGAACAGTTTTCTGTTTATATCAGTTGTGGTGTCATTGATATTTCATCAAATTCACTGTAAACTTTGATTTTTCATCCTAATCACCAACATGTATTCTCCATGGGGAAATAAACCTTGTCCACTGAGAAAGAAAATGAGATAAGGCCTGAATGGTCTGACTTTGGTTTTACTGTCTGTTACAGTAACTTAGTATTTGTTTTTGATGCAAATACTTGATTATATTGTTCTTGGTCACAATGTTTCAATACCAGTGTAGACAGTGTATATGCTATAATGTTGACAGCTTCCTGGCTGTTACCAGATTCAGGGTGACATACTAATACCAGACAAATATGAGTTTAATTGTAAATTTAAGGGTTAAAGATTAACAGCATCAAGTCAACAATTCCAACAAAATCAATTCCAATTCCATAAAGTCAATTCCAATTCCGGAATTGTAATTGAAATTTAGGGTCAATTCAAATTCCTGAATGGAATTGACCCCATGTCTGACATGCATTGGTCATCTTAGAAGATATCCTAATTATACGGCCATATACTGTACAAACTGTAAGTACATGTTCCAAAGAGGTGTCAATTGAACAATATTTACACATTTTACGATGGTATGAATGTTTTGCATACGTAGTCCCATGTTGTCTGATAAAATGTAATAGCACATACGTAGATTATTATAACATCGTAAGCAGAAGATTATCGTTCTTCATATTATCTCGCTCGTATTGCTGACTAATCAATGAATGAAGGTGTCTGCAAAAGTGTGCCTGGATATCTTTAGTGCGGTGTTTCAGTTATGCGGTAAATACAACTTTGAGGATTGTGATGGAATAAGCGTGTATGTCGTAGGCTGTCCTATCACCAGGAGACAGATTCGATCAACCGTCGCGTTGCTGCACAGCGAAATAAACGATCGTGGACCTTTTCGGCGCAGTTGATCCGCAAGTTAATGTCGAATTGACGACGACTATAACGTGTTGTGTAATATTTAGATAATCTGACTGTAGACATGTCAACACGATTTTACATCAACTTGGTTCCACTAACTGGCATGCCGTGTTGTGTTTGTTTTAAATCAAACACTCGTAACTCGTTTAACTTACTTCTTCGCTATAGGCAGACAGAGCATAGGACTTCGCAAACGCATTCTGTTGTCTGCAGCTTTCTTCATTTCTTTCCAGGCGGTTCCTTCTTTGTCTCATCGGCTACTGACCTCCTCCAACAATGTTTTGGTCTGCCTGGTTTTCTCTTTCTTTGGGGCTACCAGTCAAGGGCTCGTCTCGTGACATTTGTGGTTGGTTTTCGGAGAGTGTGTCCTATCCAGATCCATTGTCTTTTTTCAATATCTTGTCTGATGCTGGTCTGACCTCTTCGTGGGCTCTTTAAACGTGACGTGCATTGTGGTCCGGGTCCCGGAGAGACGCCCCTGATATGTAGCCAGGACAACGATTCAGACGTCAGATGTCTAACTACTCCGAGGGGATCTGCAGCTCTTCTGCTACAGGGTAGGTTATTTGCGGCGGTCCGACGAGGAGCAAATGTCGCTGCCACGCGACAGAAACGGACATTACTCTGAAGAGCCGCCCGTAGCCATCAAGTGAAGACGCTGCTAGCTTGCGTGATGCCGATCAATTCAGGCTGACGTCTGGGGAGATTGGGTGTGCATCGCGTGACATGTCGCGCGCAAATTAAGTGAGATTGACGTGCTTGCAGACCTCGACAAGCGTGTAACATTGTACGTGGCAAATGTTCGGCGGCAGCGTAACATGGACAGACCAATCCGTTCGATCTACCCATTCACCATATAAGCATATATAACGGCCAATGCATGATAGTGCTATATGATATGTCACATGTATTGACGTGCATCGATATCAATATAATTATATACATCAAAATGATAAAAAATAAAAGGCAATGAATTAACAGAGCATTAAATTGGAAATAAATAAATATAGTATAAATCAGTATTAAATTATGAACATTACATTGCATGTAAATAAATATCATATATATTTGTATTAAATTAAGAGCATTAAATTGCATATAAATAAATGAAAAAGAAAATTAAATGTAGGGCATTAATTTGCGTGCACACAAGTAAATAAATAAAAATTAAGTGTTGTGTTAATCACAAGTAAAAGGTAGAAGATTATAAAATAAATTCGTGATCAGGTCTACTTCCAGTGGTAAACTCCATATGACACAAAAGAGTTCTTAAATCTATCAGTTCTGTATATCATGATTCCGGGAGTAAAATGATGATAAATGTAGATTGGATATCAGAAAGTATTCATTCTCATAATAAATGGAACAAATTATCCACAGATTGTGTAAATGCTAGCAACATGAATATTTTTAAACACAACATTTACAACTGTTTCAGAAGGGCAGGTTAAATTTAAATAAAAAAACTCGATAAGCCAATGACTTCCTTGTCCACTTGCCATCTGGGTGTTTGTCTTCGATGACAATCTTGTTAAAACTTGTTAAATTTCCTCAATATCGAACTCTTGCAGTGTGCTCGTCACCCGGGCCAACGAGTGGCTCAAGGCCAACCCCTACGTCAAGGTGAAGACGTGCGAGAGCATCGAGGTGAAAGGTCGACTCGATGGAATCGTCGACACGCGGAAGAGTTCCTACTTCGAGGCGGATCACTGCCGCCGAAAGATGCGCAACATGTACATACGCGCACTAAGGTAGCACGCACACATTGCTATTGTTTGTGGGTAATTGAATATATGTATTACACACATATATACGCACGCACGCACGCACACACGCACGTGCGCACACGCACCCGCACAAATAACAGCAGAAGAAATAATGGACAGATTGATGTTTGCTTAGATGATGTCATTATTGTCGTTACCATTATACAAATCATCATGATAGTCTTCATTACACTCGCTTTTTAGTCGCCACCTGATAGTTGTCATTACTCTCGCTTTTTAGTCGCCACCTGATAGTTGTCATTACACTCGCTTTTTAGTCGCCACCTGATAGTCGTCACTACACTCGCTTTTTAGTCGCCACCTGATAGTCGTCACTACACTCGCTTTTTAGTCGCCACCTGATAGTCGTCATTACACTCGCTTTTTAGTCACTACCTGATAGTCGTCATTACACTCGCTTTTTAGTCGCCACCTGATAGTTGTCATTACTCTCGCTTTTTAGTCGCCACCTGATAGTTGTCATTACTCTCGCTTTTTAGTCGCTACCTGATAGTTGTCATTACACTCGCCTTTTAGTCGCCACCTGATAGTTGTCATTACTCTCGCTTTTTAGTCGCTACCTGATAGTCTTCATTACACTCGCTTTTTAGTCGCCACCTGATAGTTGTCATTACACTCGCTTTTTAGTCGCCACCTGATAGTTGTCATTACTCTCGCTTTTTAGTCGCCACCTGATAGTTGTCATTACTCTCGCTTTTTAGTCGCTACCTGATAGTCTTCATTACACTCGCTTTTTAGTCGCCACCTGATAGTTGTCATTACTCTCGCTTTTTAGTCGCCACCTGATAGTTGTCATTACACTCGCTTTTTATTCGCCACCTGATAGTCGTCACTACACTCGCTTTTTAGTCGCCACCTGATAGTCGTCATTACACTCGCTTTTTAGTCACTACCTGATAGTCGTCATTACACTCGCTTTTTAGTCGCCACTATCAGCAGAACTGTTTTCGCCATCTTCTTCATTATCCAATTCACTTTTACCATCCGACCACATCAAGGGCAGTGTCAGCAGCAGCTAAGTGATATGATGTCGGTGATAAATAGGCGCACGCCTAGGCACTTCTCTGTCCTATCGCGAGCAACACACGCGATGACGGACGACAATATTGTGCAAGCTCATCTGGATCTCTCAAATAAATTATTGATCCGGCTCCCCACCGGAGAGCCAGTTCACGTCTGCTTTATGATTGATAGCACCAGTTGTGCGAGTCTTCGCACAGAACGTGTGCCCCGTCCAATACGGTCCTTTGCGGGCGCTGCGACAATACGTACTGCAAGCATACAGGGACCTGTCTGGAAGATTAGAACGCTGACAACTAGGAGACGATGCGTGTTTGGGACGAGAAGAGAATGGCTTCAGACCGTTTTCAAAAGAATGTGTTCTCTTCCTTCCTTCCTTCCGGGATGACGCGGTTAAATATAAACACTACAGGTCAAGATACACACCTTTCAACAGGCGTTTGAGTGAGTGCGCGTGCGTGTGTGTGTGTGTGCATGCCTGTGTGCGTGCGTGCGTGCGTGCGTGCGTGCGTGAGTGCGCGTGTGCATACAGACAGCCAAACAGAGGTACAACGATACACATACATATACACACGGGGACGCACGCACACGCACACGCACACGCACACGCACACGCACACGCACACGCACACGCACACGCACACGCACACGCACACATGCCTGTTGAAAACACAACATATCTTGAACTGTTGTGTTTAGATTGTAACCGCATTATCACGAACATGAAGACATCGACTGTTCTTTTGAAACTGCTCTAGAGCCAATCAAGAGAAGAGAAGATAATAGAGAGAGGGTGAGGGAAGGAGATAAAGACAGATAGTCACAAAAGTGGATCCAGGATATAGCGGCAGTTGTATTATTTTTTTGCTGATAGTAGAGCAGTTCGTGCGTTTATGTGTACGTGTGCGTGTGCCTGTGTTCGTGTGCTTTCATTTTTGTGCTGTGTTGCTAACAAGCAGAGCATGAGCAATGGCGTCTGCAAGATGTCTCATTAGTGGTGATCTACAAGCAAAACATTAGTCCCTGAGGATCAGCGATCACTCGTGTGTAATTGTAAACGACAAACCTAAAGAAAAATTATGCGACATATGATGTATTGTTATTGCTGCTGCTGCTGCTGCTGCTGCTGCTGCTGCTGCTGCTGCTGCTGATGCTGCTGCTGATGATGATGATGCTGCTGCTGCTGCTGCTGCTGCTGCTGCTGCTGCTGCTGCTGCTGCTGCTGCTGCTGCTGCTGCTGCTGCTGCTGCTGCTGCTGCTGCTGCTGCTGCTGCTGCTGCTGCTGCTGCTGCTGCTGCTGCTGATGCTGATGCTGCTGCTGCTGATGATGATGATGATGCTGCTGCTGCTGCTGCTGCTGCTGCTGCTGCTGCTGCTGCTGCTGCTGCTGCTGCTGCTGCTGCTGCTGCTGCTGCTGCTGCTGCTGCTGCTGATGATGATGATGATGATGATGATGATGCTTCTGTCCTCCTGATTCCACGACATACAGCCTGTAGCCAGTTGTTGCGGTCTGCTGCAGCAGATTCCCAGGACTCGATACTGATCTGAGCAGATTTTATATCTCGCTTGCAAGCATCACTGAACCGTAGAGCTGGACGGCCGACATGCCTTGCACCAGAGGCAAGCTTACCATAGAGGACGCCCTTTGGAATACGTCCATCCTTCATGCGACAGGCATGGCCAATCCAATGCAGACGTCGCTGACTTATCAGCATGAACATGCTGGGGATGTCTTTCTTGTTTCGCACATGTTGTTCGCGCTTCGCTACCGTAAAGGAGAATGTTTAGGACACAATCCTGGTATACTCGAACCTTGGTGTTCTCAGTGAGCATACTGTTCTCCCACACCCTCTTGGAAAGCCTTGACATGACAGATGTTGACTTTCTGGTGCAGTTATTGATATCTACGTCGAGGCACAGGTTGCTAGTGGTGGTTGACCCTAGGTACTTTTCCACCACTTCCTGAGTGTGGTCATCATTGTATAAACGACAGGAATACGACAAAGCATTCTTGCAACTGTTTTTAGCAACTGTTCTTTCTTTAATCATGTCTTTCAACGTTGTATATCTCTATGGCCAAGACTTGTTTCTCTTTTGTCTGCCTATTTATTATTCATCGAAGTTGTACCTCTCTGTGTCCAATAATTATTTCTATTTTGTCTGGCCGGCTACTATACGTCTCTGTGTGGCAAGGAATGACTTCTGGTTGGCTATTGTCTTTCGACGTTGTACGTCTCTGTGCAGCAAATAATGACTTCTGGTTTATCTGGCTGACTATTGTTCTTCGGTGTTGTACGTGTCTGTGTGGCAACGGATGACTTCTGTTTTGTCTGGCTGGCTATTGTCCTTCTGTATTGTACGTCTCTTTAAGGTCAATAATGACTTCTGTTTTGTCTGGCTGGCTATTGTCGTTCTGTATTGTACGTCTCTGTGTGGCCAAGAATGACTTCTGGTTTGTCTGGCTGGCTATTGTCGTTCTGTATTGTACGTCTCTGTGTGGCCAAGAATGACTTCTGGTTTGTCTAGCTGGCTATTGTCCTTCTGTGTTGTACGTCTCTGTGTGGCCAAGAATGACTTCTGGTTTGTCTAGCTGGCTATTGTCCTTCTGTGTTGTACGTCTCTGTGTGGCCAAGGATGACTTCTGGTTTGTCTAGCTGGCTATTGTCCTTCTGTGTTGTACGTCTCTGTGTGGCCAATAATGAATTCTGATTTGTCTGGCTGGCTATTGTCGTTCTGTATTGTACGACTCTGTGTGGCCAATAATGACTTCTGGTTTGTCTGGCTGGCTATTGTCCTTCTGTGTTGTACGTCTCTGTGTGGCCAAGAATGGCTTCTGGTTTGTCTGGCTGGCTATTGTCGTTCTGTATTGTACGTCTCTGTGTGGCCAATAATGACTTCTGGTTTGTCTAGCTGGCTATTGTCCTTTTGTATTGTACGTCTCTGTGTGGCCAAGAATGACTTCTGGTTTGTCTGGCTGGCTATTGTCGTTCTGTGTTGTACGTCTCTGTGTGGCCAAGAATGACTTCTGGTTTGTCTGGCTGGCTATTGTCGTTCTGTATTGTACGTCTCTGTGTGGCCAATAATGACTTCTGGTTTGTCTAGCTGGCTATTGTCCTTCTGTATTGTACGTCTCTGTGCGGCCAAGAATGACTTCTGGTTTGTCTAGCTGGCTATTGTCCTTCTGTGTTGTACGTCTCTGTGTGGCCAATAATTAATTCTGATTTGTCTGGCTGGCTATTGTCCTTCTGTGTTGTACGTCTCTGTGTGGCCAAGAATGACTTCTGGTTTGTCTGGCTGGCTATTGTCGTTCTGTATTGTACGTCTCTGTGTGGCCAATAATGACTTCTGGTTTGTCTAGCTGGCTATTGTCCTTCTGTATTGTACGTCTCTGTGTGGCCAAGAATGACTTCCGGTTTGTCTAGCTGGCTATTGTCCTTCTGTGTTGTACGTCTCTGTGTGGCCAAGAATGACTTCTGGTTTGTCTAGCTGGCAATTGTCCTTCTGTGTTGTACGTCTCTGTGTGGCCAAGGATGACTTCTGGTTTGTCTGGCTGGCTATTGTCCTTCTGTGTTGTACGTCTCTGTGTGGCCAATAATGACTTCTGGTTTGTCTGGCTGGCTATTGTCGTTCTGTGTTGTACGTCTCTGTGTGGCCAATAATGACTTCTGGTTTGTCTAGTTGGCTATTGTCCTTCTGTGTTGTACGTCTCTGTGTGGCCAAGAATGACTTCTGGTTTGTCTAGCTGGCAATTGTCCTTCTGTGTTGTACGTCTCTGTGTGGCCAAGGATGACTTCTGGTTTGTCTGGCTGGCTATTGTCGTTCTGTGTTGTACGTCTCTGTGTGGCCAAGAATGACTTCTGGTTTGTCTAGCTGGCAATTGTCCTTCTGTGTTGTACGTCTCTGTGTGGCCAAGGATGACTTCTGGTTTGTCTAGCTGGCAATTGTCCTTCTGTGTTGTACGTCTCTGTGTGGCCAAGGATGACTTCTGGTTTGTCTGGCTGGCTATTGTCCTTCTGTGTTGTACGTCTCTGTGTGGCCAAGAATGAATTCTGATTTGTCTGGCTGGCTATTGTCCTTCTGTATTGTACGTCTCTGTGTGACCAAGAATGACTTCTGGTTTGTCTAGCTGGCAATTGTCCTTCTGTGTTTTACGTCTCTGTGTGGCCAAGGATGACTTCTAGTTTGTCTGGCTGGCTATTGTCCTTCTGTGTTGTACGTCTCTGTGTGGCCAAGGATGACTTCTGGTTTGTCTGGCTGGCTATTGTCGTTCTGTATTGTACGACTCTGTGTGGCCAAGAATGACTTCTGGTTTGTCTGGCTGGCTATTGTCCTTCTGTGTTGTACGTCTCTGTGTGGCCAAGAATGACTTCTGGTTTGTCTGGCTGGCTATTGTCCTTCTGTGTTGTACGTCTCTGTGTGGCCAAGAATGACTTCTGGTTTGTCTAGCTGGCTATTGTCCTTCTGTGTTGTACGTCTCTGTGTGGCCAAGAATGACTTCTGGTTTGTCTGGCTGGCTATTGTCTTTCTGTGTTGTACGTCTCTGTGTGGCCAAGAATGACTTCTGGTTTGTCTAGCTGGCTATTGTCTTTCTGTATTGTACGTCTCTGTGTGGCCAAGAATGACTTCTGGTTTGTCTAGCTGGCTATTGTCCTTCTGTATTGTACGTCTCTGTGTGGCCAAGGATGACTTCTGGTTTGTCTGGCTGGCTATTGTCCTTCTGTGTTGTACGTCTCTGTGTGGCCAAGAATGACTTCTGGTTTGTCTGGCTGGCTATTGTCCTTCTGTGTTGTACGTCTCTGTGTGGCCAAGAATGACTTCTGGTTTGTCTGGCCGGCTATTGTCGTTCTGTATAGTACGTCTCTGTGTGGCCAAGAATGACTTCTGGTTTGTCTAGCTGGCTATTGTCGTTCTGTATTGTACGTCTCTGTGTGGCCAAGAATGACTTCTGGTTTGTCTAGCTGGCTATTGTCGTTCTGTATTGTACGTCTCTGTGTGGCCAAGAATGATATCGGCCAAAGCTACTCGCTCGACGTAAACCAATTACGATTGCATTAGACGAACAAGTTATCGGGATAAATTGGCGTGTCAGTGGATACATCCCTGCACGCTCTGGTATTGACAATCTGAGTGATCGACGACTTTCATACCGTACTCGACAAATAGCGGACACAGTAGGAAATAAGTATTGAATTAGGACGCATTTCACGCGCCATCACCGACAAATGCAAAACGAGCCTTAACGATTGTCTGTGATTGTTGGAATGACGCACGGATTACACGTTGCATTGTATTCTGCCACAAATGTCTCCGCAAACGATTCGGCGCTATAATTGGCAATACGCTGTCGACTGAGCCGTTGCGATTTCACGAAACTGGCGTGGATTAAAGGCATAGTAGACGCACAGTTGAACAAAATGCATAGTGAAACAAAGTACGCTGTGTCGCGTTCTCGTCGACAATGACTAGATGTATAGTGCATTATGGTCGGTGTTGTCCTTCTACATATGTCTGCGCATAGTGGGTTGTCATATGGATATGTACCTTAGTGTACCTTAGTTATGATTAAAAAAAGTAAACGAATGCGGCTAAACAACCCTGGAGACAAGGAGGTTAAGAGGAGATCAAATAGAAGTGCATAAGATAATGAATGGGTACAACAATATTGATAGAAATATTTTCTCACTAAAAACTCCACCCTCAACTGATCTAGCGTGTCACACATGTGTAGTGTATGAATAGTTTATGTAATATTCGCAGTCGATTTAATAAAAAAACTATTTTTTCAAATCATCGAAAGAAAGACTTTAGTCGTTAGATCTGGTAAGGCTCAAAATAATGAATATCCAAAATGGTAAACACTGTACGGGTCAAGGCCGATCACGTTCGTGACGTCCATCCTCTGGTAGATCACATGACACAGTTACACAATAATTTTAATAAATTATTTTACCAAGGGTAAAATTCGTGAGTTTCGGCGTTCCCATTTTCACTTCACTTAATGTTTGACCAAACGTTAAGTAATTTAATAGTTTGTCTGATTATTTCACAAATCCGACATAAAAAAAATGCACAGACAAACTAGCATGTTGCAGTGGATACTATGCAGGTTATATCACAAAAGAAATTGATATGAGACCAGGTTGACAATCGAACTGAGGAGGGACCGTCAACAAAGATAGAATATCTGGAGGACACGAAGTAACGCTAGTGAAAGAACAGTGTAGATTAGATACAAGAAAGTACTCATTGTCACAGAGAATCATAAATTAATGGAACCTGTACATATTGTGTAAATGCTAGAAGAGGGAATATGTTTAAAATCAATATTGAGAAATATTTCAGAAGAGTGGATTATACAAATGAAAAAAAAAATTGGACTCTCGATAAGCCAATGGCTTCCTTGTCCACTTGCCATCTGTTTTTCCTTTAGATGGCAATCTTCTTAAACCTTGCTAAATCTGGCTATATCCCGAGTCTAGCTTTACCGTTGTGAAATGCGCTGTGGGCTGCACTACTGTGGTTAGACGAATCTAGCGAAGAACTAGGACGCCTTGCTTATGAAAGACAGCGACCTCGATATTATCTCTGAACAATATCTTAGCTCCCGATCGATGGAGTGAATTTGGTGACTAATAACATCAGCGAAAGAGCATCATCGGAATGCTTATAGGTTATGTTGGATTTAATCGCTGTTCCGGTCAAAACCCGTTCCTAAATGCTCTGTGCCACTCCAGCGTCAAGCAAAGGTAGCACCTTGCATCGACGATGGACAACGTCTTCTAAATCTACTTGTTGCTCACTATGTTTACCAGACACCTATGATGGTGATCCGTATTATGCTTTTGACACCCATCATGAACTTTTAATACCTGCGGTTGATGGCTATAATGCTGTGCGGGAGAGACGAGTGCACCAATGTGTCCCAGCAAGTCAGGAGAGTGCGACAGGCTAAGTAGCAACTTAATTGGAGAAGACGTTCAGAACTCGATGGTGCACCATGACCTAACACGTGTTTGTAGAGAGTGCTGTATCACCACTATGATCGCATCATCAAACATGTCTGACTAAATTACCTGGGTAGAAGACGTATTGTGACTAAATTACCAAGGGAGTAAAGGTGTATATCTAAATAATCAGGGAAGTAAAGATGTGTGATTAAATTATCAGGGAAGTAAACATGTATGACTAAATTATCGGGGGAGTAAACATGTATAACTAAATGATCAGGGGAGTAAACATGTATGACTAAATGATCAGATTAGTAAACAATTACGTCTAAATGATCAGGGGAGTAAGCATGTATGACGAAATGGCAAGCGGAGAAAACGTGTATGATGAAATGATCAGGGGAGTAAACATGTATGAATGGTGGTAAATGGTGGTAAATGACAAATGGAGTAAAAACGTGAGATTAAATTACCAGGGGAGTAAACGTGTCATTTTGTGATTAAGTGATCAGTGGAGTAAACATATATCACTAAATGACCAGGGTAGTAAAAGCATATATAATAAAATGACTAGGGTAAAGTATATGACTAAATGTGTTATCTATGTTGGCCTAATCGTCAATTCAACATGGTGTCCAAGTGACTGCAAGTGTGACATTGTCCACGTACGCACAGTTAGGCATAGAAATGGCTTAACATTAAACATTAATGGAATGACTTATACCAACCAACATAATAATTGAGTTTGAGAGCACAAAAGTAAATAATTTTAAGCTGGTGTGGATTGGAGTATATTAGATGTACATACAGGGAGATAGACATAGTTCGGAATTTTATAAATCATACATACATTGACAGCTAAAAGTAGATACAATTCCTTGTTGAGTTGAGAAGAGCACACAGACGACACAGCTCCGATACAGAATTAACCTCGAACTAGCAGTCGTGATTGTTATTGATGGTCGTGGTCACCGATTCCTTGTTTTATCTCAATGAGTTTTGTCTCACTCTCTTTGTATTCAATTACGACACCATTACGCTCTACAACACGACCTCAAACTGTAGTAAGATTCATATTTTCAAAAATAATAATTTTCGGCCTATGCACCAATAAGAGGTTTTAACAAGATTTTACAAGATCTGCCATCCAATGCAAAGGCCCAGATGGCAAGTGGACAAGGAAGCCATTGGCTTATCGAGGGTCCAACACTTTTAATCTATGTGTAATCCGCTTTCCTGATATATGTGTCAACCTTGTTTCCTCTGTAAGAACGAGTATTTCCTGATATCCAATCTACACTGATCCTTTACTAATATTACCTGATGTCGTCTAGTTCTAATAACTTTCTTGAGTGATATTAACCACCTTGTTTCTAGGGTTGCTAAACCAAATTCTTTCAGTCGTTCTTCATAACTAAGGTCTCTCAGTTCTGTAATCATCTTAGTTGCTCTCCTCTGTATTCTTTCAAGCGTATCTATATCCTTCTTACGATATGGTCTCCAAGTTTGTATACATTATTCTAAATTAAGCCTAACTATTGCTTTATACAGAGGTATAATTAGCTTTTTCCTTGTATGTCATAGTTCTCTTAATCAACCCAAGCTGCTATACCACACTGCTCTGAAACTTTCATACCAGCACTTATTGTTACTCCTAAATCATTGTCTTTTACAGTAGTAATACCAGTAGAACAGTATCTCCCATTTTATAGTTTACATTCAAGTTCCCGTATCATGTATGTAGACATTAACATTTCCCAAAATTTAATAACATCTGCCATTTCTGAGACAATTTAACTAATGTGTCTAGATAGTTTGGTAAATGTTGTTTATCACCATCAGTGTTAACTCTTTTAAACACTTTTGTGTCATCCGCAATCTCAGTTCGTTGCTTGTTATATTATAATCCAAGTCATATATATATATATATATATATATATATATATATATATATATATATATATATATATATATATATATATATATATATATATATATATATATACATACATACATACATACATACATACATACATACATACATACATACATACATATATATATAAGGTCCTAATACTGATCCTTGTGGTACCCCACTCAACACTGATTTCCATTATGAAATCGCCCCATCTACTACTACACGCTGTCTTCTGCCAGTCAGCCATTGTTCTATCCAGGAGATTATGCCATCCCCGATACCATGGGCTTTTAATTTAAGTAGTAATCTTTGATGTGGCACTTTGTCTTCTGAAAATCTATGTATATAATACCTACTGGTGATCCCTCGTCTACTAAAACACACTACTAAAACACACATTTACTGAAACACAACCATTTGTAACAACAATTAAGAATATCACGCCAGCAGTTTACTAGGAAAAACTTGTTGAACACAGCGCATCTTAATTTCATGGGCCGCGCCATATTATGAGATAATCCTACGTCACGAGTATATTATTCTGGCAATATTCGCTCGGAAAATGAAAATATATTTGTATACACCTATTGATAGGGCCATGTTATTTGCGTCCAAACGCAACTTATGTAACATATTTTGACCTTTGTTTACTAAGCTAGTCCTCTTTGTGGGAAAATAAACACGTGTGTTTGGGAGTTTGCATTGGTTTTGTGTATGCCAGCCTCCCTTAGTACGACACTTGTTGTCTAGGTTACCCTGATTTCATAGAACTGCGCATGCGCTTATTGGTTGCGTCAGGTTAATGGTTAATGTCAGCCCTCGGTCATTCGGAGAAATGAACGGAATCTCCCACTTTTAGAACACATTCTGAGTAAACCATGTGATAGTCTTGATTTTAATTGCACGTAGCCCCCAAACCATGGCTTTTATTTCGCTTTTGAACGGGAACAGGGTATATTGGATACGAGAAAGTACCCAAGGAAGTGGACAAGGAAGTGGACAAGGAAGGCATTGGCTTATCGAGAGTGCAACAATTTGTCCTCTATCATGTCTAGCCCGCCGTTCTGAGATATTTATCATAGCAAATTTTAGGTGGTTGGTATGAACGATGTTCCACCCAATTTTGCACGTCTACTAATTTAACTGTAGACTTTGGGTGGTGCCGAGGCACAGAGATGACCCGCACGCTCCCCAGCAGTTCGGCTATGTGAACATCGTGCCGACCCGCAGTGCCCACGGCGTCTTCGACAGCTTCGGGGAGACCATCCGCAAGTTCAACTCGCACCTTCGTAAACATCCTCTTCCAGGTGCGTTGACAGAAGGGCAGGGCAGCAGTGTTTGAAATGTACTTAAGTACAAGTACAAGAACATTTCATTGACAAAGTATTTAAGTGCCGGTACACCATGGGTTTAGGAGATGTGAGTAGCTTACAGTGTGAGAATAATGTTTGAAAAATAATGGATAATACGTACGTACACGGTCTTGACCTTGACCTTGACCTTGACCTTGACCTTCCTCGAGGATCTTCTTTCCTCTCCACCCAACCCTGTTTTGGAAAGCTCTTACAATCTAACCCGATTTCACCCGTTTCAACACATGTCTATCATATATCTTAATGTCTCTCGTCTCCAGAGAACTGTTCGTGTACATTGCCTTCTCACCGTTCGGTTCCATAGTATTAAATGCCGGTAGGTTTTAGGCAGTCAGTCTAATCAACCTCTATGTTGATACCACGCTTTTTTGTGTAATTATCAATGCATCGGTGACATGACGATTACAAGTAGATGTCCCTTTCTCTTCGATAGTATCGCTTACATCAGAATCAGAATCAGTTTATTATTGGCAACTTTTCAGTTGGATTGTGCATACAGTCACGATAAAATACACAAAGCCACGCAAGTATAATTCAGTTATAAAACACCGGAAATTACGTTAAAATAATCACTGCACATTTGTGTACATAATAAAAAACGGCTGTTACATCAACTATTTAACAACGGAAACTAGACCGTCAGTCCACCGCCACGTAACACGAATGTCACCTGCTGTTTCTTGCAGGTCGCGTGATGAACGTCGAGTCGCAGGAAATGAAGTTCCACGAGTGGGGAGTCGGAGTCGACCCGGACGAGTCGTGCTGGGTGGAGAGTGTCAAGTTCAACGTGTCCTTCCTCGTCGTCATCCGGGTGTTCTTCGAGACCGGCACGTCTGCCTATGAAGAGATCGGTGGGTCTTAGCGTCATCTCCCACAACCAACATATTATCTCTTCTCCAAAGCGTTTGTGGATGTGCGTGTGTGCGTGCGTGCGTGCGCGCGCGCGTGATTTATATTCTTAATCCGTTCTTCTCCACTGTGTCCAAGCCTAGAATATATGTGTCTTTTATATTAGAAAACACATTTGCCACTGCTTTTTGTGATAATCGGCGGTACCTTAGTAAGCTCTGTTTTCCATTCTGAGCATGTTTTGAAATAACCATTTGTACTAAGTCTGTAACACACGATTTCTACTCAAACGTGCAGCACTTGGCAAGACACGGCTTCCATGTGGAAATCTTGAGTTAGGAATCATCCCGTTGGTCCTTCCGATCGTGGGTAGAAATATGCATCGACTGGTCCACGTGATATAAATGCACACAACTGCAAGATTAGGACGTCGAAGCATTGTTATATATAAATCCATTTCCATTCCGTATGGCCACATTGTCAGTGGTCATTTCCAAAACCTGTTCCGGGGAATCATTGAATAAGCTATCACGTATTCAGCTTCACCAAATAAACGGCTTACGCACCAGTCCAGCCCAGGAGGCGTAACCCAGCACGCCCTGGCCAAGGCACCGTGATTGCGTCTACGCCCTACTTACTTAATCCCACCCAATACGAAAAATACTCTCCCTTTCATCGCCCACCAAAAGTTGTTTATCAGCTGTTTCTGCGGCTATTTAATTATAGTCATAGCCATGTATGCTAATTATTGCATCTGTATTCACTATCTCTCCTGGTTGTGTTCTCATAGCAGTCAACCTGTTGAGGGTCCTTAGGCGTGAGAAATGTTCTGTATTCAATATCTCTCCTGGTTGTGTTCTCATAGCAGTCAACCGGTTGAGGCTTCTTAGGCGTGATAAATGTTCTGTATTCAACATCTCTCCTGGTTGTGTTCTCATAGCAGTCGACCTGTTGAGGGTCCTTAGGCGTGAGAAATGTTCTGTATTCAATATCTCTCCTGGTTGTGTTCTCATAGCAGTCGACCTGTTGAGGTTCCTTAGGCGTGAGAAATGTTCTGTATTCAATATCTCTCCTGGTTGTGTTCTCATAGCAGTCGACCTGTTGAGGGTCCTTAGGCGTGAGAAATGTTCTGTATTCAATATCTCTCCTGGTTGTGTTCTCATAGCAGTCAACCTGTTGAGGGTCCTTAGGCGTGAGAAATGTTCTGTATTCAATATCTCTCCTGGTTGTGTTCTCATAGCAGTCGACTTGTTGAGGGTCCTTAGGCGTGAGAAATGTTCTGTATTCAATATCTCTCCTGGTTGTGTTCTCATAGCAGTCGACCTGTTGAGGGTCCTTAGGCGTGAGAAATGTTCTGTATTCAATATCTCTCCTGGTTGTGTTCTCATAGCAGTCAACCTGTTGAGGGTCCTTAGGCGTGAGAAATGTTCTGTATTCAATATCTCTCCTGGTTGTGTTCTCATAGCAGTCGACCTGTTGAGGGTCCTTAGGCGTGAGAAATGTTCTGTATTCAATATCTCTCCTGGTTGTGTTCTCATAGCAGTCGACCTGTTGAGGGTTCTTAGGCGTGAGAAATGTTCTGTATTCAATATCTCTCCTGGTTGTGTTCTCATAGCAGTCAACCTGTTGAGGCTTCTTAGGCGTGAGAAATGTTCTGTATTCAATATCTCTCCTGGTTGTGTTCTCATAGCAGTCAACCTGTTGATGGTCCTTAGGCGTGAGAAATGTTCTCATCGAGGTTTCTGGGGCCGCAGGCCACGAAGTCCCCCAACCCATATTCCAAAGGTAAATAAAAGCTCATCTTCAACACGTGTTTACACGGCTTTCTTCGAAATCACATTAGTTGTTGATCAGCTGTCGAACAATCACTGACCTCGTTTTACAAGTTATTCGGTAAAAGTCCTAGGTCTACTCTTGCCACACACATAAATAGAATCTGTGTCTGGTTTTCTCTCCCAAAAATGGGAATTGGTTTAGATAATTTTCATTGCTAAATCTTTGTGAGATTTCAGACCTTTGCCGTGAGACCGTGACATTTAATGCAAAATTATGAGTCTCACGACTTATGTATAAGAGTTGAAGTATGTGTTCTTCTTTTGATTCTCTGAAGATTAACGGGTGTTCATAAATACATTGCGGTGCCTCGTTTGACTTTATCATGCATACATCCATATGTTCTTACGATACACATTATTTTCTTTGGTTGGTTCTCTCACATATATGTTTAATACATTGTGTACGGTTGTATTTTCTATGCTATTTGCTGGGCTATCAATACCATTTGATCGTGGAGTTTGCAGGATGCGCCGACTTTGTGCCGACTTGTCGTGACGTGGGGTCTCAGTTCGCGACGAGTGACTTCGAGGACTTCGGCAGTGTCGTCTATAAGGCGAGGTGCTGGATTCGGCAACAGCAGGACGTGAGGGTCACCAACATACAGTCGATCGACTACAAACTGCTGCATGGATCAAGTAATTGTCCATCGTTATGTTATTATGTTATTATGTAATCAACGAGGCGCACTGGAAATGTTACCATTGCTAATGAACGGCAGTAGTTAGTATATCAAGTGTTACGCCCGTCCTGGTGGGGTGAGGCTAATGAACGGCAGGTAGTTAGTATATCAAGTGTCACGCCCGTCCTGGTGGGGTGAGGCTAATGAACGGCAGGTAGTTAGTATATCAAGTGTTACGCCCGTCCTGGTGGGGTGAGGCTAATGAACGGCAGGTAGTTAGTATATCAAGTGTCACGCCCGTCCTGGTGGGGTGAGGCTAATGAACGGCAGGTAGTTAGTATATCAAGTGTCACGCCCGTCCTGGTGGGGTGAGGCTAATGAACGGCAGGTAGTTAGTATATCAAGTGTCACGCCCGTCCTGGTGGGGTGAGGCTAATGAACGGCAGGTAGTTAGTATATCAAGTGTCACGCCCGTCCTGGTGGGGTGAGGCTAATGAACGGCAGGTAGTTAGTATATCAAGTGGAATGCCCGTCCTGGTGGGGTGAGGCTAATGAACGGCAGGTAGTTAGTATATCAAGTGTCACGCCCGTCCTGGTGGGGTGAGGCTAATGAACGGCAGGTAGTTAGTATATCAAGTGTCACGCCCGTCCTGGTGGGGTGAGGCTAATGAACGGCAGGTAGTTAGTATATCAAGTGTCACGCCCTTCCTGGTGGGGTGAGGCTAATAAACGGCAGGTAGTTAGTATATCAAGTGTCACGCCCGTCCTGGTGGGGTGAGGCTAATGAACGGCAGGTAGTTAGTATATCAAGTGTCACGCCCGTCCTGGTGGGGTGAGGCTAATGAACGGCAGGTAGTTAGTATATCAAGTGTCACGCCCGTCCTGGTGGGGTGAGGCTAAAGAAACGGCAGGTAGTTAGTATATCAAGTGTCACGCCCGTCCTGGTGGGGTGAGGCTAATGAACGGCAGGTAGTTAGTATATCAAGTGTCACGCCCGTCCTGGTGGGGTGAGGCTAATGAATGGCAGGTAGTTAGTATATCAAGTGTCACGCCCGTCCTGGTGGGGTGAGGCTAATGAACGGCAGGTAGTTAGTATATCAAGTGTCACGCCCGTCCTGGTGGGGTGAGAATTTTTTTTAACTGTAAGCTGTTTCAGAAATCATCCCATACTTCCGGCTGATTGTGTATCCTCGAACCTCCCGGTTCAAACCCATGGGGACGGGCCTGTGTGTACTTTCTATTTACTCTTTGTCACGTTTCTTGAAAGACATCTGGTTGTAGTATTGTTGTTGTGCGGCATGACTTGTACGGGAAGGAATGCCATGGTGCGTATGTTCTGACGACACTGGGTTGGAATCGACCGATTAAACGATTTATACAGACTTTCAAGTAAAAAATAAGGGTTTCAACCAAAAAACTGCATGTCTGGGCGCTTGTCTAGAATCAGGGCCCACCTCAATTTCGCATTTATCAACATGCAATTTGTAAAGTAGCCATGCAAAATGCATGCACAATGCGTACTGAACATATACAGTATTAAACATGTAGTGCATATTTCGCATATTTAACCTGTTTATTCGCACGACGGCCACACTGAAAGCTAAAGTTAAATATGCGAATTCGAGCGTCGAAATAAAATATGTGGTTATACGTACACCATGTTTAATAATGCGCATGTTCCGTAGTTCAGCAGCGTGCAGTTCAGTTCACCACATGGTAGCTGGTAAGCTAATGGGTGGCTATGCCTCCCCCCCCCCCGCTCCCGCTCACCTAGCCTCCGCCCTTTGCGAGATGCTGTTGCAACGCCATTCTAAATAATTCACGACAAATATCAAATAATAGCACAAACATAGGTGCAAGTTTTTTGTCAGGTCGTTTGGTAAACCCACGAATTATTCCCCGCAGACATAAATGACGTCGACACGCAGCGGTCGTTCTACGTCGAGTCCGGCCTGCACACGACTCGCTACTTGCGCGTACTGCGTATCTGCTTCGTCAAGCCTTTCGTTGGAAGTCCGCTGATGCAAGACGAGCCGTTCCGGTTGAATTACGTCACGTTCGAGCCGCTGATGATCAGCAGCGGAGGCATCATTGGCATTCCGCTCTTCCAGACGATGGAAGAGACGATGAAGAGAGCAGTGGCCTGGCTCAATCAGTCGCCGCCTGGTGGGTGATGACGTTGTCTAATTCATTGTTTATCCGCTAGGTTGACAATAAAGGTAAGGTAAAGTCATCCCCCAGGCATTACGCCTTAGGAAGCCATGAAGGCTTATATGGCCAGTGCTTAAACCTGGTTTCTGTAGTGCTAAGCAACTTAGAGTGCAGTTATACTGACTCTCCTGGACGGGACACTAGTCCATCGCAGGTACCTTCCAAACAGTGTTTGTACTCATTTACAGCTGAGTAGACTGAGGCAAAGTAGGGTAAACGAAATTGCCTAAGCTTCGAAAACGAACCGTGACCAGTGTGGGTCTTGAACTCACAACCCTTGAATTTAGAGTCCAACACCTTAACCACTAGGCCACGGCTGCCCCCCAGGTTGACAATAGAGGGCGCAAATCTAGCAAACGAAACGGTGCGCGTCTGCCCGCTGCGTTGTCAGCCCTCTGATATATTGACACAAATTGTGAAACGTGGTGGGTGGGTGGGTGGGTGAGTGAGTGAGTGAGTGAGTGAGTGAGTGAGTGAGTGAGTGAGTGAGTGAGCGAGAAAGAATGAGAGAGGGGGGACTATGTGACGAGCTTAATAAATATATCGATATGCTATCTATAGCACGACTACCACCAGTGGCGCCCGCTGGTGACTGCTTACAAATAACTAATATTACATTACTCAGACATTTTGGACATGCGAAACAATATCAATGTAACGCGTGGACCGTCGCTTATTCTTCAGTGTCCTACAAGTTCACTGAATTTAGACACCGACCAGCTTCAACAGATACAATCCCAAATGAGTTTACTTACATTAATTATTTCAGGAATCAACATTTTGAGGATATAGGCGCCAGAGAAGTTAATCATTATTATTATTATTAAACAACTTGGTTGACGACTTGTATGTTATTGTACACTGTGGTTGAGTTGGTGTACTTGGCTTAGGCTTTGCTTAGCTACACAGTGTATCGGTATGATTCAGAAATTATACTGTTATGTTATACGAATAGAAATAAAACTCCACTTGTGTGGGGTTAAGTGCTTCCATAACAACCATATGCAACTAGGAGAATAAACGGGATATAATTCGATAAGTATTGTATTATGTATACGGATTAATAATAATGTATAATTAGGTTGTTGTTCAACAAATTAGCCATATATTTGTGTCTGCGCGTTGTGGTAATTACTTTTCTACGTCTGATGGTTCACCAAGCGTTTTTCATTCCGACCGGAAGGAAATATTACGCTGAGTAATTATTGCCTAGCTATCTATTGCTAATTCGTCAAACTTATTCCAGTTCGGTTTGCTGATGGCTGCTTCAGTTATATTCAGCCGCAACGACACCTATTGATTTTTCGAAATTGCAGAAATCTGCTCAAAGCGAAACTAAACGAAACTGTCAAAAGGCAAAAACCTAGACACGACCGTAATGATTTTTCTCTCGCAAGGCAAACCGGTGGGCCACGAGCCTTTCATTAGAGACGATTTTGTCCCGATGTTAAATTAGACTGTACGGGAAGCTGCTGTCTCCCGCTGATGGTGCTCGTCGACATGTTAAATGGTGTATACTTAAATAACACCACGGAGCTGTGTTTATCACATGGCGTAATAACTAGGTTGGCGAGAACATTAGTTGCTGTAAATGGGGCGGCTGTCACCAGCCAGGTAACGCTGCGGTTGTCAAGCGTCATGAATTATCGTTTAATGGGACCCGACTACATCGTAGTTGTCACCATTAGCGTCATATCCTCTCTCTGGGAGACACGCAGGCTGGCTGTCGTTCTGATATGACTCGCTGAGTCTATGTTTCTGGAACACTTTGAACCAATTAATTGCTTATATGTGTGTTTCTGTATATATATATATATATATATATATATATATATATATATATATATATATATATATATATATATATATATATATAATTTATATATATATATATATATATATATATATATATATATATATATATATATATATATATATATATATATATATATATATATATATATATATATATATATATATATATATATATATATATATATATATATACACACATACATACATACATGCCTGCCTGCCTGCGTGTCTGTGTGCATGCGTGCGTGCGTGCGTGCGTGCGTGCGTGCGTGCGTGCGTGCGTGCGTGCGTGCGTACGTACATACACACATACATGCATGCATACATAGGCCAACAATAACAAAATGAAATTCCTGTCAAACGATAATTTTTAGAACAAATAATAATAATACAAACAACAACAACAACAACAATACTAATAATACAAAGTGTCTAATTGTTTTCTATCAGGCGATTTACATTAGACGTGACACCATAAATGGTAAATATAGGAATTAAGTAAATATTTTGTTTCAAATGTTAATCGATTTTGTAGAGTGGCTTAAATAAACGCTCAGCTTATTTGTGATAAGTATGCGCATGCACCGCACATTAGGATACGGGATTAGTATGGCATGTTCTTGTTTCAAGCATTATGTGATTTATCTAGCAATAATACAGAACAAGATATAAAAATTCATGTCACAAAAACACAAATCAAACAAAAGCGAGTAATTCGCTTATTTTACTCATACTTGCACGCATGACATAACAATTATAATTATAATACGATATTTATACAATGTCTCTTCATGAAAGCATGCCAATGTATGTTTATGTGAAATATAATTAGACATGTGTAATGCCATTTCAAACGTTTTAATTTTGTTTAAACAAAGTATTACATTGTACTTTCGCTACAAGGAACATGTCGGGACTAGTTCAACCATTTACATATATCTGACGTACCTTATATACATGGGTTGTGCTTATACAAAACAGTGTACGTGCAGGCAAGAACGGAGATTTCAAGGTTGTTTCTTTTGAGCGGTTATTCCCTTAACATCGGAAGTCCTCATAGCGAGAGGCTGCTGTAATTATGTTCAGTTGAAGACCACACAGTTCAAAGCAAGAGCAATCTTAAAAATAGGTGTGATTGCACTTTGATCGTTTTATTCATTTCCCATATATTGTCTTATACTTAAAGTGCATTGTTATGTAGCGAAACAACTAAGCTAAATACCTACAATTTGCATTCTTTATGTGCCACATCACATAAAAATATATACATTAGCTAGTGTTCGCCATGACCGTGATAGTTCTAGCTTTGTTCCCCAGGACCGTGACAGTTCTAGCTTTGTTCGCCAGGACCATGGTCGTTTTACCGTTGAGCACCATATCTATTACGATGAATTTGATAGTGATCCTGTTCGTTGTTCAAAAATATTTTCACAGAACCTGCCTTACCAATATGGCTACCTGTTTTTTTATTTGGACTTGTTTTATCTTTGTGGTCTTTAGTTATTATCAACATCATATTCATTAGCTCATAACAAAATGAACGTCTGGTTCTTCCAGAGCTTGAGGCCGTCTCTGCTGAGACGGTGCCAGTGCGCATGTTCTCCGGAAACCAGTACGGCAACCACGAGGTGACGTACACGTGGAACAGGGGCGAGCAGAAGGAATTCTGGCTTCTCGTTCTGCGCATCTTCGTCAACGGTGACTACGATGTCTCGCCGGCAGACTTGCTTCCAGAAGCGGACGACAAGGACAAGGACAATAACTGTGCATGCGTGCTTCTATGAATAACCGAATGTGCAGTTTTGTAATCGGGCCGACAATTTACGGTGTGAATGTGCACGAAGAGTCAACACAACTTTTGTGAAACATGCCGCAGTTGGCCTGTGGTTGCGGTGTACAATTCCGCCATTGCTAATATCGGTAACAAAACAAAACAGTTCCTTCTCCACCCGTAAACTATGCATGCTCCTAGTTAGCTGTGCTTGATGTGACGTGTTTATTTTTTCAAATGCTGTACAACACGTTTGTGACTTCAAGGGTAATTCTGTGTTCGCGTCATAATGGTTGCACCTTTGCCGCAAACCGGTGTCTTGTTGCAGGCGCCAGTTGTAGTATTTGGTGCTTTCGTTGCCTTCAGGAACAGTACCTCGTACGCCTTGTAGCGAACGCTGTGATTCCCATACGTGTGTTTTCCCGTTCGACTTTCACATGTGCACCAAGGGACAATGCCATGAATGCATCTTATATGCATGTTGTCTTCATAAGCAGCTACACAGGGAAATGCAACCACGATTTGCAAAAATAGCGAGTTGTACCATTGCTGCCTGTGGTGTACCGATCTGAATAGGTTTAAGTCTTATCGACATATTAAAGTGTGTCTTGTATCATAGCAGGGATTGCGGTGGTGTCTGGTGCGGGCATGTATGCGTACGTGCATGTCACGATTGTCCGGGATGTATTTGCTACGTCGGAAATGTCATCTATCCAACATCCAATAATACGGGAATTTCCTGGAAACACACTATACACGGGCACGCACGCGCATGCACGCACGCACGCAAGCATCCACGAACACACACACACACACACACCACCACCACCATCACCACCACCACCACCTCAGCCACCACCACCACCATCACCACCCCCTCCTCAAACACAACCACCACAACCACCACCATCTCACCCACAACCACCACAACCACCACCACCATCGCCACCACCACCACCTCAACCACAACCACCACAACCACCACCACAACCCACCACATACACTTTGATGATAATGTGAGACTGAAGTGAATATTGTGTAATCATCACTGCTATGTGCCGTTATCTAGGATGTGGACATGACAGAGGAGGACACTGCATGGCAACTTCCCTTTTCGACGGGAATAGCTATAATATGACCTGCTACAGAAACACTGCTGATTCTGTACACACTGAACCAGTCAGATATTGCTTCGGACGAACATTTCGGCGCCAACGAAGTTTTATTAGCAACAATACTGACATATTCACGCAGGAAAAGCAAGCCGTAATGACCTAAAATAACAAAACGACTATAATAACAGCAATTATGGTTGTTAATAATTTGAAACACGATCATGACAATATGGCTGGTATTATTGACAGTAATTGTGACAAGTGACTAATGTTTCATCGTATACGCTGTGCGTAGCGTCAATTATGTTTAAATGCATCTACAGTTCTACAGCGGCAGTCCGTGACCCATTCGACAGACGGAGCTATTCCCACTATATATTGTGGGAACGTTGCCGACGACTGATCTCAGCCCCAAGAGAAATCGTCATCGCCGAAGTCATCGTCGTCGCCAGTGTCGTAACTACCGCCAGTGCCCCAGGCCCCAGCGCCGATACCTCCTAGGTAGTCTCGCTCTTTCAAATCCATCACATCCGCCTGTAAAGAATTTCTTTGATATCATCCGTTGACCAAACAAAATATAGAATTATATAAAGATGCTATATAATTCTATAAAATTCCATATAATTATAATTATAGATTTTTACAGAGCATAGTAGAATTGGGCATAGAGGGATGACTAAAGGTGCAAATTTGGGTACAGATGTACATTTTGAACGACAAAGCTGATATACATAAACATATACCATAATTGCAGTTTAGTAGTCTCATCGGGGAAGTAAACTACCACATTTATCCAATTGGATTTCAGGTTTTGAAGACTAATTATGTTGTTGCTCTCCTCTTTATTCCTTTTGTTTTCCCTTCTTCTTCGTCCCGTTTCACTGCCGTCTCCACCAACCGCCACCACTCCCCCATCCCTCGCTCTCATTCTCCCCTCCCACTCCCGTCCATTTAGGCAACATAATAAACCCTGCCCACGTCACGTGTTGTGGCCTTAGGCAACAACTACAGCGCGAAGAGGGCAAGTAAATAAGTCAGTACGTCATGTTTTACCTATTTACATATCGCATATATACCCTCATATTCAACCTTTTGTCAAATGCGTCACATTCGAACACGGACATATATTTTCTTGTCACCTCCACTGATAGCAGAGTATGCAAGAAGAAAACGATTGAGAACGAAATAATAAAATCACAAAATGTTTACACAGAATCATATACGTGGTGTTAGTAGTAGAACTATATAGCTACTATCTTCAACAGGTGAGATTTTAATGCTTGGCAGGCCTATGCGGCGTAGAATGTTTGCGGTATTGACATTCAATCAGTTATGACTTTTATTGTTGAAGAAACACCGTCTGGTCGTTTTTATCTTAAAATCAAGTTATATTGTCTAAACTATGCCTGTTCTAGCATCCTGACCGCTCAAATGTGTTACTTAACCACGTATTATACTTTGACCTTTATGTCTTTTATTTGAGGGTTTCGGGGCGAATATCATGTTTAGGGCCTACACTGAAAGCGGATGGGAACGTAATTTTACGGGTATTAATAATAAGCTAATCACGTGATTCCGTGAACGATCTGACCCAGATAAACGTTTCCCACAGGTATAGGAAACATTTTACTGTCGACAGTTGTTCTCGAGTTTACAGGACGGCATGGTTGATATTATCAGACGGCATGGTTGATATTATCAGACGGCGTGGTTGATATTATTAGACGGCATGGTTGATATTATCAGACGGCATGGTTGATATTATCAGACGGCGTGGTTGATATTATCAGACGGCATGGTTGATATTATCAGACGGCGTGGTTGATATTATCAGACGGCGTGGTTGATATTATCAGACGGCGTGGTTGATATAACAAAAACAAAATGTGTTTCATTAAAACACGTTTCGGCGATTTGAATAGATAAGATAAAACGTATACTTTATAACATGATTGTACGATGAAACGACCCTACTTTGTACATTTAATGACAAATAACAAACCTGACGCATTGTCTGTGAGAAAAGGGGAATTACAAAAACAAAATTAATAGATAGATAAACAATTAATTAGCAAACCCAGTATTTCGGCTCATTTCGGGATTTAAATTATCCTTGCTGTTTCCTACGAAGTTCGATATTGTATCTCCAATATTACAAACAGATGGGACAAACATTGAATATTTAAATTATTTTCTTTATTTTGGTATCACAATAAATACACTTTTAAATAAGCATATTTCCGGATTGCGATTCGAATTGTTACCCGACCGAAACTTTTTTAATGCCAACGTATTGTTTTACCTTTTCATCGGATCCACGTGATATCACACGTCGCGCGCTTAAAGCTATTGATGAGCATACTGCTAATTTGCAAAATAAATTGCATTAGTAGATTTGTCTGTTAACCCTACCCTTGTTACAACAAGCTCCAGTCTCCCCTAACAACTATAATTTCAAATAACATTATTTTTTACTGCATAACATAACAGTAAAATTTTCTATTTCTTATACACATAAAATATTGCATATTAGCAGGGGGGTGAGCTCCAAACGCACCGTCTTTTATAACTCTTACGTTTGGTCCTCAACTCTGCTGCTACCTGACTGTTCCCACAATTTAGTGTACGCACATGCGCATTAGTGTCGACAGCCGGACTCCGAACAGGTCAATGAAACCCCCGGATACGTTCGATCATCCTTGTTACCAGTTAGTCCACCTCTAAGCTGAAGAACATTCGTGCGAGATCGGAGTTAACAAAATGGTGCAACCTACTGTATCAGATTCCTCTGTGGGGTCGTATAACGGCTTCGCAGAGGCAAACTTGTTAGACACGAACAGAACCAACAGCACCAGAACCAGGAGAGGATATCGTCCCGACACCATGACGAAATCTAGAAAGAGAGACGATATACACTGTCATTTATATAAGCTCATAGCGTCCGCAGTTTTTTTTTGGGGGGGCACATTTTTGTGTGATGACATCCGCCATTTAATTTTGACCGGAAATCTACATTTATTAAATGTCTACTTTCAAAAGACAGTTATAACTAGCAAACAATCTACTCGCTATAAAATACCTAAATAAAATACCTAAATTTAAACATCCAGGGGGTACCCCTTGTCCCCACTCCGGAGGCCCCCTCCGGGGGCCCATGTATAAGTTCGTTATTATCAAGGCAACGACGTACATTAATCGAAACTATCCGCTACGATTTGAACGTGTAGGCTAATACAACGTGTAGGCTAATACAACGTGTATGCTAATACAACGTGTAGGCTAATACAACGTGTAGGCTAATACAACGTGTAGGCTAATACAACGACTGAAACTATCTAAGTGTTTGGAGGTGTTTTTTTATCTTCCAACAATAATTGTCACATTAAAATTTTATTTCTGACTTTTCATATCGGTTAACATCTTAACTTATTATTCCAATGAACGACATAGCGTCAACCAGCTCTTTATTCACTCAAAATGTGAAGTTTGTGCAGTCGTTTTCTGTTTTTTTATGTCATGTCAACTCCGCAACGTATACAGTGTGGGCTTATATGATAATGATTTAATAATGATTTTATTTTCTTCATGATGATACATGATGGTACAGTTCGTATACACATGATACATATATCAACGAAGACAATGGAAAAGAAGCAATATAGCTTGTAATTCCTTGTTTATATAATTAAGTAATGTACAGTGCATCGTGCAGTAGTGCAAAACTGTTAGAACATGTGTAGTGTATCAAGATTGAAGTATACTAGGACATCTCCATGTGTATTACATTTGATGATGTACATCATTCACAAGTTGACAGTTGTACTACAAGTTTACTACAGTAATACTAGATCAGTTGTTGTATATATATATATATATATATATATATATATATATATATATATATATATATATATATATATATATATATATATATATATATATATATATATATATATATATATATTTACACAAATCCATGGGTTAGGCGACTTTCTGGCAAGGGTTGGGCGACGAATGTCGCCTTAGCCCTGATATTTGGTGTCGCCCTAATATATCTGGTTATGCGTTATCATGCATCTGACTAGAAACCATTTGAAAGTTGTAAATCAATAACAGCACGTTGCCCTAAGGTTGTATTAATGCATTTAATTTCTGGAAATATACAAATTCAAATATAATGAAGGTTTTGCAAATGGGATGTATATATTCATTTCAATAATCGTCACCGTTAGGCGACATGGCGTATTTATTTGAATAAAACACAAACTGCTATGTATGTTGTATGTTTATTTAGCGGGGATGTTCTATAACGCAACAAACTACCATACAACTGAATTTGTCTTGTGATATACACTAACAACATATGTTATTTCATCGGTGAAAACTACGACAGCACACAAAAAACCTTTGGCCGTCTGCCGGGTCTTGTCATGCGCACTGTCTACATGTCAAGCTCCGCCCACTCGGTCGGTCCGTGCGTATTAAATTACGCTGTTGTTTAATTGCTGGATTTTAGCTATACGTCAGTTAAATATCTAAGCTGTACACGACGATGTAATGATTACGTAATCACTCAGGAATAAATAATTCAGGTACCAATACCTTCTTTATGAACAGTAGTTTCTATGTTTTACAAATAACTCGTCTACTTCTACTGTATGTGTAGCAGTTTCCTAATATCGCCCACAACGGGACTGTCGTCGGCAACGCCTTCGATTACGATTTCATATTTTGGAGTTGTCAAACTCAAAGCAAAATAGTTTCGATTTTTTTAATGTTGTATGGATATAATGATGTCGTTGTGACACTGCTTATTTGAAGTAATATAGACATAACGCTGCCCTTTGATGTATACATTAATATGATTAATGAAGTTGTAAACAGTAAAAGATGACAAAAATAATCTGTCTACAGAACTCTTCAGTTTTTATACAAAAACACATTCTTGCCATTGCACATTGTAGATTATGTCATAGATGTAGGCATGTGGTAACCGTATAAAAAGAAACATCAAATTACAATATAACATGTCCAGAGAAGAGCTATGAAAGAATTATCAGGTACAGGTATGTAGAACGAATAAAATAACTTAAGTTACCTTCATGACATTAGCATACAGGTGTCTGAGAGGGGATATCCTTGAAGTTTTTTAGAATGTTGCTTGAAATATATTAGGAATTCAATATATTACAATGAATCCTCGCAAAATCTTTGAAATAATAAACATCTATTGCACCTAATTCCTCAGGGACCTAAGCTCACAGGTGCAACAAACCATAATCGTCTTCAACAGTGTAACACAGAACCGGTTATAGGTTTCAAATCTGACCAATGCAATATTTCTGTTCAGGCTATAGGCTATGAAATATATAAAAACAAAATGACATGTCACATTTTGCATCTGACCAATGTCTTTATAATTTGACCAATACAGTTGTATCTGAGTTGAATTGGAATTGATGAAAAGTTGTGTGAATTGGATTGAAAAAAATCAAAACAGATTGCATTAGAAATTGAATTGAACCTGAAATATGCAAAGTGAGGTGAATTGAGCTGAATATTTACTCATATTCACCAGGAAAAACTGTCATAAACCGGGACAAACTGTCCAAAACTGAAATTAGCATATCATCTAGTCATTGTAACAAGATCTAGTCCAATGAGACACATACTGTGTTAAGGGCTGCCATGCAGATTACCGAATGTCATTGCTGCTGCACTTTCTGAATGTATTTTTTTATATGTATAGTCAACTATTATATATGAATTTTTTATGTTTGAAATTTCTGGGGTTTCATTTGGATTTGGTATTCATGAGATTTCACACACTGGATCACCTTTCTGAGTGATCCAATGATAGAACCCCCAGGTATACTAGTAGCTAAAATACACAACTCGCCATCAGTACACAAGTCATGTTCTTATGTGGATGGCATCCTCTGTTATCTGACTGCCTCACAACTTGACACAGAACTAAATCTGTGTCATTTACAACATTTCATTAGGATGCCTGCTAATGTGTTTACATATATTGTGTGAATGTCACAGTAATTGCTGTAGCACTTAATGACTAGCTAATTATTTGAGTAAGTGACATCTTGGAACTGTGTATTAATCTTATGCTAACTAACAAAATACAAGGACGATTAATGTACTCGAATATTAAATCATGTTTCGTATGTGAACATAATTATTTAATATTTATCATGTGGTTTGGAATCAACAGCATTTGTATGCTGATGGACACAAGATGGACTTCACTAGGCTATTTAATAATAACTAAAACAATACATTATAAAGAGAAATTGCAGCCTTTATATTTTAAACCTTTATTAAAACTAACATCAGATTCAGAGGTCCTCACAACTTTATTGGGTAAATACTAAAAGTTAAAGTCACATCAGGGTATTCAGGGATAATGTCAATGAGTCAGAACAACACTAAATTGTCATATCATGTTCATTGTATGTGTGTATGCATATTTTGGTAGCATCATTTGTGCACTTATAATACAACATTATTAATCATCACCATCTGTGTCAAACAAGGCCCAGTGGCTGGACACTGGTTTTCCACTGGCTTGTTGACCTTAATTACAGACTGCTCCTACCCCTGATGTAATCTACTAGTGAGATAGACTGCTGGCCACCCTTATAGTAAAGGATTACAAAATCAAAATTGGGTTAACAAGAAAACTGGATGGTAGGTACAGCAGAATACAAATAATTAAGGCAGGTTAAAACAGTTCACTAATGTGCACTTGCAGTGGAAGGTAGATGTAAATTTCTTGGTGATTTGAGCAGGTTCGAATCCTGCTGTGTTGCAATTACTGCACAAAACATTCCTGGTTGTGGGCATAATCATCAGAACCTTGCACTAATTTTCGCTGCCATTAAAACATGTCTACTTATTATGGAGAATACTCATCAGTTCATAATTTAGCTATTCTTAAATACGTTGACTGGACCTGGGCTCAGAGTGGGCTGTTTACTCGGTTCTGAGTGGGCCTACGCCCACTAACTCTAGCTTTATGAAACAGGTGCTTTGTCGTTCAATTTGATATTATAGTATAACATTTGGTAGACAGTGACTATACATACACATGTCATTCCATTTCTATGTACTAATCATCACAATCTGTGTCAAACAGTGCCCAGTCACTGGACACTGGTTTTCCACTGGCTTGTTGACCTTAATTAATAACAGATATTGCTCCTACCCCTGATGTAATCTACTAGTGAGAGAGACTGCTGCCCACCCTTATAGTTAAGGATTACAAAGTCAAAATTGGGTCAGCAAGAATATTAGATCACAGGTACAGCAGAATCTAAATAACTAAGGCAGGTTAAAACAGTTCACTAATGTGCACTTGCAGTGGAAGGTAGATGTAAATTTCTTGGTGATTTGAGCAGGTTCAAATCCTGCTGTGTTGCATTTACTGCACAAAACATTCCTGGTTGTGGGCATAATCACCAGAATATTGCACTACTTTTCGCTGCCATTAAAACATGTCTACTTATTATTGAGAATACTTGTCAGTTCATAATTTAGCTATTCTTAAATAAATTGACTGGACCTGGGCTCAGAGTGGGCTGTTTATTCGGTTCTGAGTGGGCCTATGCCCTCCAACTCTAGCTTTATGAAACAGGTTCTCTGTCGTTCAATTTGATATTATATTATAACATTTGGTAGACAGTGACTATAAATTCACATGTCCTTCCATTTCTATGTATTAATCATCACCATCTGTGTCAAACAGCTGGTCGGATGCCGTCGGAGGAAGGTGGATTGAGGAGAGCCGAATCGAGCAAATGGAAGAATTTGAGAAGGAACTCTTCAAGGCTATGATGATTGCCTACCAGACAGGCAAAGGAAATCATCTGGTTCCAGTCCTGATACCAAGAGATTGTGTTGCAGGACTTACAATACTAACGGATCCCCAGGTACGAAAGGATGTTGGGATTCTGGAAAGCAACCCATACGTGTTTCCCAACACTGAGCAGTCCCAATTCCACGTATTAGGTTGGAACACCACACGAAAGATGTGCGAGGATGCGAATGTGGAAAAACCAGAACTACTAACAGCCTCAAAGCAGAGACACAGAATTTCAAACATTTACGCAGCGCTTGAAGTGCCTGAAGCAGAGCGAGAGCACTTTTATAAACATATGGGCCACTCCAAGAGCGTGAATCTCGGCACCTAGCAATACCCGTTACCATTGCTGGAGATAACAAAAGTTGGCAGGCATTTGAAGGCTATTGACGAAGGTAATCTGATGTGCAATTGCATTATACATTGATTTGTTACACTTACAATTTCATATTGCATACCTATTATTGTTTATCTACCTGCAATGTATATTTGTCAAATGTAGCATTAGCTTGTTTGGATGACATAGCTACTGACGATGGCAAGAAGTGCAGTATTTGATGATGTTGTAACTGTTACATATGTTACATATGTTACATATGTTACATATGTTTGGATGACATAGCTACTGACGATGGCAAGAAGTGCAGTATTTGATGCTGTTGTAACTGTTACATATGCTTTAATCAGTATGCTTTTTTCAATAGCCGTCAGTCGAGACGACGTTCGGACCGAGACAACTTCTACAGAACGAACACCATTAGCCGCCAGTCAAGATGACGCTCGCAGCGAAAGGACATTCAAGAAGAAAGGCGGATATGCTGTGCACATGCAGCCAAATTCAAAGAAGAAAGGCATGTAGTCATGATGTAGCACAAATAGTGTTTCTGTCTTATTAATTGCCATCTAACCTTTTTATACTGTTTCCTGCATTGTGATTGCAATTTGTACACTTTTTGCATCCTTGTTAATTATATTAATGATTTTGGATTGTTGCGCCTCTGATCTCTGGTTCCTGGGGATTTAGGCGCTATTGAAGTTTTATCATCATTGACTCCATCATCGGTAGCATCATCATTAAATGTATATGTACTATACGTGTTCTTTCATGTCTATACTGACTAATTACTATAATATATATATATATATATATATATATATATATATATATATATATATATATATATATATATATATATATATATATATATATATATATATATATATATATATATACATATATACATATATACATATATATATATATATATTATATATATAGGCGTATGCTATGTGGTTTAAATATTATCTCAAATTTAACATGACCATTGCAGGTGTTGATTACAATCCGTTCGCTGAATCGGCTTCAGGAATCGATGCAAAGAATGTCGCGAGTACCGGTAAATATGTAGATGTGAATACCAGTTCACGAAATGTAAATAGAGTTCACGACCCCCGGCCATATTTAATCACTATCTGCTGAATTGTTGCTAATATCAATCAACCTTTTTAAAAAACCTACTCGGTTTACAGATATGTCGTATGTAATGCCATCCGCGCAATATCATTGTTCCTATTATTGTTATTATGTAATGTGTTAGCACCCCTAAAATTGTGATTGCCACACAATTAACTTTTTTTTATCTTACCTGTTCTTTATGCATACAGAAAAACACATGCTTTTAAACCACATTGCGAAAACAATGTATTCGTTCCAGCGAGGACCTATTACCGGTGGTCAAACGAGACCACACATAGAATAAGAGAAGCCTTCACCGCTTGGATCACGCTTACAGAAGGAAAGAAACTGCCTAGTAAGTACAACACAATAATTTATTGAATATTGTTTTGTTCATGATTACATCAAATGCAAGAAACTAATATTGCTGAATAAACCTCTGCTTACCATTGCCAATTTACAGCATGGTTCTATTGCAATATCTGGTAGCTGGCTCTAGGAAACGATGTTGATTTATTTATTAGTTGTCATTAAACATGTGTAAAATTGATTGATGCATTAATCCAAACTACCACACCTAAATTACACTTTAGTAGTAGATTACTACATTATTTTGTGTGATATGATGTGATGCTATATATATATATATATGTATATATATATATAAATGTATATATTATATATAATGCCATGATATGATGTTATATATGATAACTATTTAAGCACATATCTTTCAACAGGCAAGGCAGAACTTGTCACGTTAATTTCCGAAACGAAGCTCGACTGCACTGTGACGCAACTAAGAACAAAAATCATGAACGAGCAGAGCAAGCAACAGCAGCTATTCAAGAAAAGGTGGCTGTCTATGCAAACTTAATTAGTGAGGCAGGGAGAGGCATGGAGAGATATGGAGAGACAGGGAGAAATAGGGAGAGACAAGGAGAGACAGGGACAGGGAGAGATATGGAGAGGCATGGATATATAGGGAGAGACATAGAGAGAAAGGGAGAGGCATGAAGAGAAAGGGAGAGACATAGAGAGAAAGGGACAGACAGGGAGAGACATAGGGACATAAAGAAAATATAGGAAGAGACATGGAGATAAACAAATAGACAGGGGGAGATAGGGAGTGACAGGGAGAGACAGTGAGAGATGGGGAGAGACATAGAGAGAACGGGAGAGATAGGGAGAGACAGGGAAAGACGTGGAAAGAGAGGGAGAGATAGGGAGAGGAAGTGAGAGACCGAGAGAGACATGGAGAGACACAGAAACACAGAGAGGCAGTGAGGACATGGAGAGATAGCACGAGACAGGGAGAGGCAGGGAGAGAGAGAGAGAGACGGAGACAGGGAGAGGAAGGGGAGGGGAGGGGAGGGAGGAAGGGAAATAAGTTCCTGTGATATATATATATATATATATATATATATATATATATATATATATATATATATATATATATATATATATATATATATATATATATATATATATATATATATATATATATATACAACAACTGATCTAGTATTACTGTAGTAAACTTGTAGTACAACTGTCAACTTGTGAATGATGTACATCATCAAATGTAATACATATGGAGATGTCCTTCAAGGAATAATATATATACAGACATTGTAAATTGCCTCTATGTTTGTGAAATTCCTTATGATAATGATACCTTTCTGCAATGCTAATCAGTTTATTTCGTGTATTTTTATATTTTTTATAATTGGTTTCATTAAATATTGTAGGTACATTCAAGTAATGCTATAATTTATTTTTTGTTTAGATGGAATTTTTCAACCCTTTGGTAATCCAGGGTTTATATTTCTTTCTTCTGGTTTCATTTTTAACAAGTGGGAATGCTTTATCATATGCCTGTGTTATTTTATTTAAGAACATCTTGTAGCATTCTTCGGGATCCTGACATTCATAAACATCATCCCAAACTATTTTATTTACACTACATCTGAAAGTGGCAATGGTTTGGTCATTATATAATCTAGTCTTAATTATTGTATCATCCTTTGTATTATTAGTTAGTTTGGTTAACAAAAATATTGGTAGGTAATCAGAAATGTCTGTATATATATTATTCCTTGCATTTGAGTGTTTTCTCCAGGAATGTCGTTGCTGTAAATATTGTCTATTAATGTAGCGGTGGTTGGTGTTATTCTGGTAGGCTTTGTGATCAGAGGTGAAGATGCATTTGAGTACATTGTATCTACATAATCGCGATCGCATGATCATAATTCAGTAAATTAATATTAAAATCGCCCATTACATAAAAACAATTATTTTCAGCTTTTAATGTTTATAAAATATTAAGCATGTATTCTCTGAAGACATTAATATTTATTGGTCTGTAGACTACATCAACCAATGTTCTCCTATTTTTTTTCTTAGACCAAGTCTAATATACACTCTAAATATTCAGTTATAATGGTCATTTCAGACCGCTTTACATACTCATAAGATTTATGAATACAGAGGGATACATCCCTCCTTTCTTTGATGGTTTAATAAGATGTACACTTCTATATTCTGTTAACTCATATAGATCCGAATTGTAACTATTTAACCACATTTCGCTTAATCCTATTATTGAAAATTTTAGATCAAGCGATTCTAGATAATTATTTAATTTACTAATATTTTTTATATTCTTATATTCAAATGCATCAAGGACAATCCTTTAGCATACTCATCGCTGTACTTCATTATTTCATTTATATCAGTTTCAAGGTAGTATTTAAATGTAAATGTAGGGTTCAGTGTTTTGAAGAAATTACAATCCGGATCTATATCAACTGCATCAATACATCATTATAAATTGGTCTCTGATATCTTATCTTATGGTAATATATAATTGCAACTGATATATTGCCTAAAATAATGAATAATAAATAATTATAATTTATAGGCCGTTTGAATCGGTTTGCTCCTACTCATGCCATGACATATAGTCTACCACCACAGACTCGATGTACGCACTAACAATAATTCCAGGGTAGATGTTGTCATCATAATTAACAAGATTTAACTAGATTTAACAAGATTGCCATCCCAAACAACAAGTTCCAGATGGCAAAGTGCACAAGGAAGCCATTGGCTTATCGAGAGTCCAACAATTTTCTCATTTTTGTGTAGCCCACCCTTATCAAAATCTGTCAATTCTATTTTTAAACATATTCACACTACTAACATTAACACAATCATTTGGCAGTTTGTTCCATTCATTTATCACCCTCTATGAGAAAGAGTACTTTCTCATGTCCAACCTACACTGCTCCTTAACTAATGCTGCTTTGTGCCCTCTGGTTCTACTGCCTTCTTTATGTTTGAAGAACATATTCCTACCAACATCCTCATAACCGTTCACTATTTTAAATACTTCTATTTGGTCTCCTTAAGAGTGCACAATTGACCGACACTGCTGTTCAAAGCAATATTTTGTCAATCTGCTTTGTAGAAGAGTCTGGCGCAAAAAAAAAACAGTTTAATATTATTCCTGTATCAAATTGAAACATTGAAACATAGACAGCTTTGGCACTGTTCATGTCTCTTCCGTTTCAAACGAACCTTGTCCGCCGTCCACTTCACCCGTCCACCTCACCCGTCCACTTCACCCGTTCACTTCACCCGTCCACTTCACCCGCCGCTTCTGCTGCCCAGTTTCCACATCCGGCTTCGAAGAAACTCCTCAGCCTTTTTTACTTTCCCCTTTACGTAATTCTCCCATCTCAGTTGCAGTCTTCCAATTTTCCTACGACCCTCGTAGGCTGGTATTATGGTCTACCGTTAATACAATGGAATGTTATGTATATGCGCCTATATGTATGACTAGCCTGCATATACTTTTGACTAACAATTAAAACCATGTAACTTGCTTTTTCGTGTTTACAAATGCATTTATATAACATTAATATATAGTAGTGAGAAGGCACACATCAATGTGTTGCCTACGTATGTTGTACATATTTCTAATCCTTACAATGCATTATGAACCCCATCGAGTCAACCCCGCAACATTGCGGAGTTGACAGTGTACAGCCGTTAGCGGAATTTACATTTTGTATTATCACGGTTATAACTCTACTGTAAATGACCATATAGATGCAATAACTATCTTCCTAGTAACAGCAGGGGGCGCCACCAGCATACAGAAAACCACACTAAGATTGTTGTGCAAGTATATCTGTATTTTTAACTGGTTTGATCATAGTATGTGGTTTCAGGTTTGTCATAATGTAGGGCAACATACTTGTCCACCTTAAGGTCACCAGTGGTTGTGAAAGTGTTGCTGCTGTGTTGAGTTATTGTGTTGTATATTGCTGTGTGTGCTGTGTAGAATTAGTGAAGGATAGGTCAGTGTTGTGGTCCACTGACCACACCCTTGTCTGGGCAGGTGATGCGACAATTGGCTTTGTACACTTTCAGGTAGCCTGTAGAAGTACAACATGAAGTGTGGTCAATGCAAGCAAACAGGCAGGGATAAGGCAATGCAAGTAGGCTCCTGTAAAATCTGCCAAGAGTGTGTTGATGCAGCGGAGTCTGTAAATGTAGAAGAAAGTACAGACAGTGTAAACGTGCAAAAGAAACTTAGGGTAAATGAGTTTTTGGCATACGTTAACACGAATAGACATCAGTCATCAAAGCTGAAAATTCAAATGGTCTGTATGAAATTTTATGCAGATCAAGATGTAATTGATGCTAAACAGGTACTTTATGATGAGTACAGTCATGAGCTGGTTGATCCCCAGAACAGACAGGAGTCAAACAATAGAAGCAAGGCAGAGAAATCCGTAGAAGATATCTATGTTGCATTCCAAAAATTAGATGAAATGAAAGTTGAACCGTGTTTTGCTGCTGGTGACATTAAGAGATTACCTAACTTTACCCCAGAGGAAATGGACCTGACATCAGTCTTAGACAGGTTGGTAAGATTAGAAAACAAAATGAACAGTGTTGAGGGCAATATCTCCCTCTGAATATCAGAGCACACAGACACTAGACAAAAAGTAGATGATGTAATTAACGAGGTACAGAAACTTGGTATATTACTGCAGAAGCAAGAAAGGCAGACAAAATATGCAGATGCTGTCCAGTTAAACAGAGATAATAATAATCTAACTGTCAGAGCCAGTCTACCTGTGGCATGTCCTGTCCAACATGCCCCAGAGGCAGTACGGCCTCCTAGAAGTACTAATCGGGCTACCGGTACATCAAATGCTACGACCACTCAGAAAGTGGCATACCCCATACAACAGGCCCCGCCTAAACCTAAGTCCTGTGATGGGAACAATGGACAGAAATGGGCAGTGATAGAAAAGAAAAAGAGAAACATTGTGTTTGGCCCTGGTTGTGGCAGTGATCGTGTACAGGGGGCACCACCTCCTAGTAGAGATCCAGTAATAGAAAGGGGGTCAAAAGTAACAAAAGGTGTGTGTGTGTTGGTTCACTGTCTCTTATGTCACACATTGATGCCAAGCATCAGACATTTAAACTAGAAATATCTAAAGATGATCTCATGAAGGTTTATAATCCTGACTTTTGGCCATGTGGCATCAACATTAGAAGATATTTCCCTCCCAAGGGAGGTGACAAATGAACTGGCAGTACACTGAGCAATGGTGAAACTGGTGTGAATTCAAGTCAAAATGAAACATAAACATGATGGACAATAAAAAGAAACTCAAGTTTGGCTCTTACAACTATAAGCATTTTGGTGTTGACAAGTATGTTATTATGCAAACCTTGCTGGTGGCATGTGATTTTTTGTTGATACAAGAACATTGTATGTATAAAACACAATTTATACAAAGATTGAACTCATTTAGTCCAAACAGTGTATGCGTTGTATCCAGCTCAATGGATGAGAGTGTGCCATTAATAGACAGACCCTATGGGGGCTGTTCAATCATTTGGTCATCCAATATTAACTGTAAAGTGTATACAAGAGAGTGTATATCTAAGAGGCTGTGTGCTGTGAAAGTGACAGTAGATGGTATCGAGTTTGTGTTGTTTAACATGTATATGCCATATGACAAGGGTTATGCAAATCACGATTTGTTTGAATATATAGACATTCTTAATGAAGTGAGTGATATTTATAACAAAACTGCATCACAATATTTTGTATTGGGTGGTGACTTTTACACAGACGTAACAAGGGATACTCCACAGACAAGAGCTCTCCATTCATTTGTTAATAATGAACAAATGTTTTTATGTATTGATGAATGTTCTAATATACCATATACATACTGCTCAAAGAGCAATGTCTGCAAGTCAACAATAGACCACTTTATGGTAACACAGAATTTGCGACAATCAATTATCAAATATGAATCAGTATTTACGAACAGTAATTTTTTCTGATCATGTTCCAACATGTCTTGAAATGCAAACAGATGTGTCATATCATGAATCATTTGAACGTAAATGTAAAACGAATGTAGCTTGGCATAAATGTACGAAGGTCCACATTGAGAATTACAAATGTGAGCTTGATAAGTTGATATCATGTATTGATTTTAATCATGATGCTGTTAGTTGTGTTGATTACCAATGTAAAATGCACACAGGTTTTTTCTTTGATTTGTATAATACTGTTGTAAGTAGCTGCATTGTTGCTTCAGATGTGTTTGCTAAAGACGGGTGCCAAGAAAGGGAGCAGCAAGGTGATACCTGGTTGGAACGAACATGTACGAACTTGTTCTGGCATGATATTTGGGTGCAATGTGGTAGGCCACATAATGGTGAAGTAGCCGATATCATGAGGCGTACTCGATCCAGGTATCACTACGCTGTGAGATATGTAATAAAGGAAGAAACAAGGATAAAAAGAAATAGAATGGCTGAAGCTATTAGTGAAGGTAATGATCGTAACTTATGGAAAGAGGTGCATAGTTTAAAAAAATCTTGTCATTTTCTGCCTAATGTTATTGATGGTCATATAGGGTCAGAAGATATTGCTGACTTATTTTCCTCAAAGTTTGAACAATTATACAATTATGTTGGAAATGATGAAGATCACATGCACTTATTAAAAAGTAGAGTTGACAATCTTGTTATTATTATGTGTATGCATGAAAATGATACTGATGATGGTCACAACTGCCATCAGCAGCATGGTATTGATGATCTCAAGAAATGTGTAAATTGCATGAAACATGGTAAAACAGAAGAAAATGGCATATTTTCTAACCATATTATACATGGTACTGAACAACTGTTTAAAGCATTAACCTTGCTCTCCAATGGCATGCTTATTCATGGTGTATCCCCAAGTGATTTACTGATAGGTACTATGGTGCCACTTCAGAAAGATAAGAGAAAGGTGCATCATAGCTCTGATAACTATAGAGCGTTGACCTTAGGCAGCATCATTGCTAAACTTTATGATGCCAGTATAATCAAACAACAAACTGGAGTTTTTGACACGTCAGATTTACAATTTGGTTTTAAAGATGGCTTATCTACAACAATGTGTACTTTTATGGTAACAGAAACTATTTTATATTATGTAAATAATGGTAGTACTGCACATGTTTTATTACTTGATGCTTCTAAATTATTCAATAGAGTAAATTATTTATGTTGTTTCAAAAATTAATTGATAAGGGTATGTGCCCATTAGTTGTAAGACTTTTACTTCACATGTACACACACCAGAAATTACAAGTTAGATGGAATGACATAGTATCAAACAAATTCAGTGTGAAGAATGGGGTTCGCCAAGGAGGTGTTATGTCTCCACTTCTATTTTGAGTATACATGGATGGGCTGTTGGAAGAATTAAAAGACCTTGGTATTGGCTGTTATATTAGGCAACATTTCTGTGGAGCTGCAGGATATGCAGATGACATTATATTACTATGTCCTACTAGTTCTGGGTTGTGAAAATGATTGATGTGTGTGAGAAATATGCCAAACTACATGATGTGTTATTTAATGGGTCAAAAAGCAAATTATTGGTGTACAACAAGAAGGATGCTGATCCACATTGTGAAATAAATGGTACAGATGTTTCTACATGTGAGAAAACTATACATCTCGGAAATGTACTTAGCACAACCGATAAGTATGAAATGGTGTTTGATGGTATAAAGACATTTAACTGTAATGTAAATAGATTTATGTCTGAGTTTGGTTCACTTCAAACTGTTGTCAAAACAAATTGTTTCATCATGTGGAATATCAATGTCAATGCTACATACTATGACAATGCAAACATGATTTGTGAATTGGTTGAAATGAAAGATTATAACAATGATGATGTATTAAATAAGGAAGAATGTAATGCTGTGATTTCATATCTCAGCACAATATAATTTGTTTTCTAGCTGCTATTTCTAACTTACAATTTGTTTAATATGTACATGTTTGTGGATCTTGAGTCCGAATAAAAATGATAATAATAATATGTATATGAAAGCAAGTTAACATACATTCAAAAAAATATAAACAAAATATGTTAGTGTTTCAATTGTTGTGACTATTCTATGAAATGTGTATGTTGCGTGGGACAGCCAAAATATTAGTTTTTTGGCATATGCGGTGAAACCAATTTCATTTATCATAATCAGTCATCAATCCAAATACCAAAATTTATGACTTTAATAATAAAGGTATACGTTGTTCTTGACATACATGAAACAGTTGGTTTGTTTTGTACACTTCACTGGCAACGAGAGCAGATCAAACTTTTTGGAAATCGAGAGAGAAATAAAATAATGACAGCACCCTCCAGATGGCATGTGAACAAAGAAGCTGATGGAGTGGTCCAACCAGCGATATTTCATATTGAAACGGCGTCCAACAATAAGCCTTACCTGGTTGTTCGATGAACTCTACGAATTCACAATAACGAAAAAACGTCGAATTATCCACGAGGTTGGCTGAGGCGATCGTCAAAAAGGCGGAAAATTTTAATGAATTATCCGTAGTCGGGCTCCCAATATATAGGTACAAGTGATCGACCGTAGTCTCATTATTATAGTTGATGACACTTTAATTGAGCATATATAATTATATACGATAGAAGACCCCTCTAAATCATCGCCTACGTTTGCAGAACAACTGTAATAAAAGCCAACCGTACAAATAGTAGGCCCATCTACCTATAAGCACTCCCGCACGGTTCGACATAGTCTATGGAGGTGTCGGGTAGTCAGTCGATTATCTGAACGTTTATATACAGCACGAGCCGATGGAGCATTACAATCATTGCTATTTATTTCAATAATAAGGCGCAAATTGGTGTTCAATTATTGCCGGAAATTAGCTTTAATACACGTTTTTCGTAGAAATGCAGGAAAGCTCGTTTGGAAAGCAATGATGGGTAATGAAGCGACCACTCTCATAAATACATGATATACGTAATAGAGGCCACCTGCAATATCACTCGTGAATAATACAAAACTACATTTTTGTCGCCCATTCTATACTTTAGAGAGATAGATTTGTTGACAAACTGTATCCAGAACATCTAGATCATCAAAGTAAATTTCTGCATTTTAAAACGTTATACCCGTTGACATTTAATCTTGTTCCAATCATTGCGTAATTGTAACGCATTCATTAGTGGCTATGTGCTGTATATGTGTGACGTAATACCTGACCAGTCCTGACTGTACAAAATCAGCAATGGTTCTTAGGTGGTCATATTATAGCTTATAACTATTCTTGTCGAAAAAGGAAGATGACTATCAGAATCCTCCTCTAACATATCCCCACCGTAGGTGAATCTACGCACTCGCACGAACGCGCGCGCGTACGCACGCAAGCACGCACGCACACACACGCGCACGGGCGCACACACACGGGGATAATATATTATTGTTTCTCTTCCATCGCCGTTTTCAAAGCTCGCGTCATTGGTTGTAACGAACTGATTAACACTCAAGCAAACCAGAGTGGAAGCAGTGATAAATGTGCTAGCCTGAAAAAGCGACTAATTGCCAAGCAAATATCCCGTTTTATTAAAACAGATTTACTTGCCAACATTAACATCGTAACGATTTTAATTGATAGTATATAATTATTACACACACACACACACACACACACACACACACACACACACACACACACACACACACACACACACACACACACACACACACACACACACACACACACACACACACACACACACACACACACACACACACACACACACACACACACACACACACACACACACACACACACACACACACACACACACACACACACACACACACACACACACACACACACACACACACACACACACATTTCATTTCAAGAACAAAATTAGTCTGATCCATGCACAAATCCTTACAGCTTATAAGTCAACAGATAAAACATTTAATGCAATGATGTTATTTAATTTACAAAAAAACATCGTTAAGCCATATTCATAAATAATATTACTCATTCCTACCTCATTTGCAAATGTTGCACAGTTGCTATACAAAGTGCTGCCATATTGTATTTTTAGGTCTCCTCGAAGCATGTTGACCTAAACGTTGTAATGCAGCAACACAGCAACTCTGTTCTGACTTAGAAGTAGCTTACTGAACTAGGTGGCTGTTACACGAGAAGTGAAGCCATTTAATCCTCTACTATGTGGGAACAACAAGACAAGCCTGACTGCCTGAAGTGAGAAGCCATAAATGACGCGTTAAACGCACTTATGAAGAATTGCATTCTATTTCTACCAGCACTGAAATTTACAACACAAGTTAAAATCTTAGTACATAAATAGTCCATATTTGCCTGAAATAAGGGGAAGTCTTATTTATTATGTGTGGATGGAGTTACAATATTACAAACTATGTTTTTATATTAATATCACTAGCTTAAAATGATTTATAAGGATTGTTTAGTTACTTGCATTTTCTTCCAGAAGAAACTGGACAAAACTATTTCTTCCGGGATGGAAGAAACTGGAAAAAACATGGAAAAAATCGCCCTTCGGAAGAAACTGCAAACCCTTCTTTTAATTTTACCTTTTACATAGCCACTGTTTTAAATTAAACATAATGTGTTAAAGTAATACCATGTTATGATTCTGTATTGTATGTATACATTCAACTCCCGATAGTTCATAATTTGGTTGTGATAAACAAGCACAATTGTGCGTTAACGCTTTCCTTTATGTATAATTTTCCCATAGGGTTTTTAGAAGGTTTTAGTGCGTATAGTCTGTATTCACTTGTATACACAATGTCTTGGTCAGCAATATGTATGCTGTACAACAATGTTTTAACAATTGAATTTTTCTTTCATGAGAATCCCAATGGGGATTGTGGTGTGGTGGGACAAAGGACCGCCCCACCTTTGCTACTTCTACTTTTGTCATTTAATAATTGTTTCTCAATGAGCAACTTTGTATTGGCAACTAAGCGATATCTCATTTGGTATACATGTATTGTATTTTACTGTATTTTTCTTGATGAGTATGTTTGTGCTAGCTGCCAAGCTACTTTTTCATTGATCCATATTATTTTCTGTTGGTACAATTATTAAATGACCTTTACGAACAATCACTCTTTGTGTGTTCCTGTAGCAAACGAGCTCAGGGTTCTGCCATTAAGCATCAGCAGGGTATAAAGTAAAATATCAGTATTCAAGTGTATAGACAAGGTTGGTTTATGTTTGGCTGCGGTGAAGACCAGACAATGTCCCATCTCCTCTATTGCCGACTACTGGACGATCCGTGCACGCTGGAAGATCTAGTCACTGTCATGGGCTGGGCAAAGGTATGCGCCAGGAAACGACAACACGTCGTGCAAAGGACACGCCAAGAAGAACTACACGAATTATTGCTTTTGTGTCGTTCTTTGTCCATATGGATACTTACAATGTTTCACACCGCCACCACTCGTCCAGCTTCGTGTAACATGTGTGGTCACTTTGATCTTACAGGTGTTGCGATTGTTCGACTAAACACTGCATAACTGTAATTGTTGTAGAAAGCGCCGCAAATTGCTGTTTGATCATGTGCCAGTCTAACATCCTATTCACTTCATTCGCCGGCTATGAACTATATTAGGAGCTAGTCGTTTCTGGCACGTATTGCTTGAATAGCCGTTTCAACTGTAGAAGAAATAATTACACATTCCTATATGCTGTATATGCACAATTATAATAAATGTATAGCAATATATACCTTCATCGGTAAAAAAAAAGTAAAAACAATGTTCTAGTGCATTTATCCAAACTTTTAGAATGAGTGGGTAAACTGCAGTTACTCCTTTGCGTACTCGATGTAACTGTTAACAATTTCACAATTAAAGTGCTGTACTACATGACTTCACCACATCGAGATTACCGTCTGTATTATCATATATAGCCTTTGCTGCCGTAGCGAAATGAGTTAACGTTGAGGACTGAGACGCTGTTCCTCCAAGTGCCCAATTCTTGCTAGTCGCTGGAAAAAACGTCCTCACATTAATATACCAGTACACTAGTGTTTTTGTTTTATCAACCCTACCATATAAATGCGTAGGGGAAGGCAGTGTCAGCTGAGCTGAACTTTTTGATATGTATGGCACAACTATATTTTTAAGTCAAAATTGTTTTTACTCACATAAACTATGATTATTAGTAGATTATCGTATACCAAAATAATATATCTAGCATGCATAGATAATTATATGTAGCTGATTCAAATAGAGTTGGTAAGCTGGCTCAAATAACACTTTGTGTGGGGTAAGTTGAGCCACAGTGCAGCGTAAGTTGCGTAAATGTTTTAATTGTATAATTTACGTAGGACTTGTACTAAAATGGCATAACAACTCAGCCAACACATCTACCCAATAGGCACAATACGTCTCTGACAAGTCTACACACTTAATTAATATATATTTATAGGCCAATCGCAACCAGTGTAACGATATTGTTAATATGTTGCCTTGAAGCTATCCGATGTCCCAATCTGCTCGGGAAAATTAATTCCTTGATGAATGATGATGATGAATTCCTTGATTTTAGAGTAGTGAACACACGTCTTCGATCTTTAGCTCAACTAACCTTCCCTTTGGCCTTGGGTGGCTCAACTAGCCCCGTTTCGACAATTAAGCTTTTTTTATTAACTTCTCATTAATACACGAAGTGATGTAAATAATCTTCTTCCCTGTGAATAGTTAACCATTTGTAAGTGCACAGACAATAAAGTCTGGTCACGTGTTGATAGTTTACACACCTGCAGACAATAATCACAATCTCCAAAAGTTTCGAAAAACATCAAAAACCATACTTTTGACTCACATTTTCTGACCGTTGACAAATGGCACTTGTTGTAGGTCAATCATGTTCTAATAATATGTTCAATCACTGGATGGTACCAAGTACCTGTCACTGCTGTAGTTTCCTGGGAAACATGGATGGCTCAACTAACCCAGTGGCTCAACTAACACTGCCTCCCCCTATTGTGCATGCATGGGTGACGCATTGCTGATAACATTAATCTGACAAGTATGTCTTAAGAGTAACACTTACAAAACAAATCTTTACACAGTTGGTATAATGCCGCTTTTAACTTGCGCTATCGTAAATCGAAATGACATAGAATATAATTATACGTCTTGCGCTAATGAAAGCACTAAAGCAAGTGCCGCGTCTTTTGTAGACTAATCCTACTTCTCGTAGTTATTTGGAGAGAGGCTTCTTGATATTATTAACAACAAATAATACTGTGATACCTATTTCGCAGTTGCTTCCAAACATATGACCTTTGCACTTGCATTTGTAACCCCGCTCGTGATTTTCGCAATCGCCACCGTTCTTACAAGGCCACGAGTCGCATGCTTCTTGAACTACATAACACAAAACGTACATTACCAATCCCTTTCCATCATGACACATATGTCGACATTATTCCAGTGGGGATGATTGCATTTATAAACCATAAATTAAAATGTGTTTGGTTTTTTTGTGGCAATATTGACACTTAAGTGGTGACATGTTGTTACCTACGACATCACCCAGTGGTTGCCACACATATACAACAAATATGAATTTCGTGTTCTGGAGTATCAGTGAATTTCAAGTACACATGTGTACAGTCTATAATAGTGTATTCTTAGCTGTATTATGGTTAATGCCAGAGCAGATATGTTTCTTGAGCTGAGAATGTAAATTGCCTTTTCTATTGTTGGTGTAATTTTGCTCAGTTCCAGGAACCACGACAATAAATAAGAAGGCTGTATGTAATACATAAATAGGAAGGCTGTATGTAATACATAAATAGAAAGGCTGTGTGTAATACATAAATAGGAAGGCTGTGTGTAATACATAAATATGAAGGCTGTGTGTAATACATAAATAGAAAGGCTGTATGTAATACATAAATAGGAAGGCTGTATGTAATACATAAATAGGAAGGCTGTGTGAAATATATACATAAATAGGAAGGCTGTATGTAATACATAAATAGGAAGGTTGTGTATAATACATAAATAGGAAGGCTGTGTGTAATACATAAATAGGAAGGCTGTATGTAATACATAAATAGGAAGGCTGTGTGTAATACATAAATAGGAAGGTTGTGTGTAATACACAAATAGGAAGGCTGTGTGTAATACATAAATAGGAAGGCTGTGAGTAATACATAAATAGGAAGGTTGTATGTAATACATAAATAGGAAGGCTGTGTGTAATACATAAATAGGAAGGCTGTATGTAATACATAAATAGGAAGGCTGTGTGTAATACATAAATAGGAAGGCTGTGTGTAATACATAAATAGGAAGGTTGTGTGTAATACATAAATAGGAAGGCTGTGTGTAATACATAAATAGGTCAGCAATGATCAGAACGCAAACGTGGCACATGCATCGGAAAGACCGAGAATTGAACCCTGAAAGAGATCTTACATCGTCCACTTTAGCACTTTAGATGCTCTGATATCTAAACTGCAGTAACTAAATACATTTTCATGACACTTTCGTCGAGTAGATTGTGGGCAACATTAACACCAATAGTACAACGAAAACTTACCACAGCAACCAGGTGGTGTAATCACCACGCCTTCAATGTAAATCAGTTGAGTGAAGTCAACTCTCCACCACGGACGATGATCCCATTTTGTCTGTGTGCACTGTGCATACGCCTCACGCATTTCTATCTATTGCCCTTGACGCGACATGAATATCCATGACTGAAGATTGTGATACTTTTCCTTCAACAGCCCAATTCTTCATCGCTTCTGAGAAAGGTTACAAACACGCATTTGGCATATAGTACTACAATAGTTTTAATATCTTGTATTGTATTGGTAATATTAATCGTATGGTTACTTCATATTACACGATATGCAAGAACATGAGACGCCATTTTGTTCTAGCATCATCCTGGCTATATGTATATATTTGCAGTTATTATTGTATTGTTGTATTATGCTATATGTATTTATAAGTATTATTTGTTGTAGTATTTTATGTTATATTTTTATTTATAAATATAATACTATGTTCTTATAGTAGCGTTTTATGTTTATTTTTTTATTTTTCCTATTCTCTGATGCGCCACGAACAATCTTGGTTCTAACGCTATATTATATAGCAAATATATTGTTGTTTAACGTAACCGCCAAACATATTAAAAGGAGACCAACAACATTGTTAAGTGTAGTGTGATGCGTATTAATCCAACACTGTATTACTTTGACATGTTTCACCAGAGAACCCTGGTCCCTTGCAGGGTGGGCAGGCCCCCTGGTCCCTTGCAGGGTGGGGCAGGCCCCCTGGTCCCTTGCAGGGTGGGGCAGGCCACATAACTTATTTTCTCTGCCCTCTTGGTGGGTCGTTTCCATCTATTGTGACAGATGCAGTGGAAGCTTACTGACATCTGTCTACATGTCGCACCATTTCTACACGGATTGAAATCGCATGGTTGATATCCTGTGACTGTAGGCCGTGACTTACAGGGATCTTCAAAAGCAACACGAAGCAAGATAAAAAAAGACGTATTGTTGTGTGGTAGGAGCATATTGACCCTGAGCTCATCATATCGTGGTTAGGAAGCCTAACAATCTATACAACGGCATATTTTAATGTATGTTCTATGCCGTGTTCTAATTTACTTATGATATGAGAAAACGAGACACATTGTCATAATAATATATTATTATTACGGCAATATATATATATACCTATTACCGAAATAATTATATATTATTATGACAATGTTTCTCATATATACATATATATATATATATATATATATATATATATATATATATATATATATATATATATATATATATATATATAATATATATATATATATATATATAAACACATTATCATAATAATGAAATATTATGACAATATGTCTCGTTTTCTCATATTATATTACTTTATATCATGAGTAAACGGAATATATATATATATATATATATATATATTATTACTATGCTAAAGTGTATGTATTGCACTTTTGTGTAGTATTTCTACTATATATATATATATATATATTACCGTTTACTTGTGATATTAGAAAACAAGACACATTATCATAATAATATATTATATATATATATATATATATATATATATATATAAACATGTAATAATAATATATTATTGTGAAAATGTGTCTTGTTTTCTCCTATTTATCGGTAATATATATATATATATATATATATATATATATATATATATATATATATATATATATATATATATATATATATATATATATATAATATATATATATATTACCGTTTACTTGTGATATGAGAAAACAAGACACATTATCATAATAATATATTATTTTATATATATATATATATATATATATATATACAAACATGTAATAATAATATATTATTGTGAAAATGTGTCTTGTTTTCTCTTATTATAAATAAATTTGATTTTGATAGTAGAAATACTAGACAAAAGTGCAACACATACACTTTAGCATAGTAATAATACAAATTAGCATGTTTTCAATGATAATAAGAATCACTGTTCGTATGCCAAGAACAGGTCAAACCGACAAAAGTATATAATATTTTTGAAGAATATAATGGAAACATAAAACTGTTTTAATAATGAAATGTAACACTATTGTAATGACAAAAATGAGGATGTGCTGTGATACTATAACACATACTTTCACAGTTGGTTCCCGTGTAATAGTCTTTGCACTTGCATGTATAACTCCTACCATGTCTCACACACATCTTGCAGGGATCCGATTTGCAGGCATCGTAAGTTGCATGAAGGAAAATTGTGTTCATATTTATTAAGTCGGCAATTGCTTAAAACTCCAACCTCAACTGATTTAACCTATCGTGAATCCGGTTCGTTGATGTCCAAATATTTAGTGTGTGAACACTGTTGATTTCACATTGAATGACCCAGGTACATATAATCTAAAACTATGTATTCAGGTTTTGTTTTGCATTTGACAACAATATTTACATAAACGTCTTACTAGAGATGGAATAGGTACTAAAATCAGTTATAGGATTTGATATTGTGTTGTAATCTATTGATTAGATAAAAATACAAAATACGTGTATTTGAAATATAAAACCAAATATGCTGCATTACACATGCATTGTATCTACCTTTCACATAAAATAAATTTAAATTATAGCTCCATGACCACATAGCATTTTTGGCTGCTAAATATAGGCAATTTTTTTACTATGTACCAACTTCGGAGATCAATATCTCATAAACTAATCAAGATAGAAACTTCAAACTTCTCATGTACCTAGATATATAGGTGTGTTATTGATCCTAGTAATATTCATTTGTGTCTTAACATATTTTATTGTTGAAATAATGGTATAAAATCAATCATTCGCTCAATTTCGCACATAAAAACACACAATTTCAATGGCTGATTGTGGGAGAATTAATATACAGATGTGGAACTATAGTATGTATGTCACTATATATATATATATATATATATATATATATATATATATATATATATATATATATATATATATATATAATGGAGAATAAGCATGCCAAATCTCAGAGTTCTAGAACAAATCGTTTTTTAGTTATTGGGTTATATTAATCTTAATGAATTCTGAAAATTGGCAAAAACGACAGGATGCACATATTTGAAATGGTCATAACTCAGAAACTATTCGAGATACAGCCCTATTGTTTGGCACGTGTGGTTATATTTGTGGATTAATTGGTAAAATTTTGGTTGAATTAAAAAATATGAGTGCAACAAGATTATCTCATTTTGGTTGATTTGATACGGAATGCCCCATATGGTCGAATCCCATGAAACGTCGACACGTGGTATTTTCGGATATTGCTAATTAAAAACCATGTTTATAAATTGTCGATGGTCTTGTACGTGTAGCGCGTGGCGTGGTCTTTCGCGCCATATATAATTGTCCATCAATCCTGCTCTGCATAATTTAAAGGTACGGTAGGTGTTCGTAAAACAATTTTTTTTAATTATAAAATCGTGTTATTTAGTATGAGTTATATATACTGTAACATATGCCGACCGGCCAAACGTGTCGAAATGAAGAAGACGCAATTTTTAAATAGACGCTTCGACGCTTACAACACTCGACGTCGCTGGTCAGTGCACTTCCCGAACAGCTTTCGGCAAGTTCCGAGAAGGTCGCGACCCGAGGAGGCGGAGCTTGTATTATGTCAGCGCCTGTCACTGATAAGCTATATGGCTTCCATAGTAACAGATGGTTCGTCAACTGAGTTGGAGGTACGTTATAGCACAAATTGTCGTAAATATTCCTTTTGTCACTGTGTCTGAGAAATTACCTTCGTTTGACATTTGTTTAATTTCAATGATTGTTATCAACAAGTCGTGTCCGTTAAAAAGCATTCTATATTATTCGTACATTTGATTTGTTCGATTATAATTTATGTTCGTCTCGAGCGTGCCGTTGCCTATTACCTATATCGTATTACTAGCGTAATTAGGGACCTACATGTAATCATCTAATACCAGAAAAGACGTACGTGTAAGGCCTGTTTCGTGTATACGGTCTATCGGTTAAGCCATATATAATAAGTGTCTATTTGTCGTGATAGTTTTTGAAGTTGTTGACAACATTTTGGTTTGCATGCATTCGTTTTCGGTTCCCATTTCGCGGAATAAGACTGGCGATTCTTTCGCGCATAACTGTTATGAAATAAAAGTAAATAAGACAGCACATTTTATTTTCTTGAGTGCCACGATCTTTTGTGAAAACTGTTGCATTTGTGTGTCCCACCACGGTAAACTTTTCCTTGTTTATAATGTAGCAAACAATGTCAATAATTGTTTTCTAAAGTGGTGATAAAATGTATGTCATAAACTGTATTGGTTATAAACGCAAAGTTAGCAACATCACATCCTTTCACCCACAGAGTTTCAATGGTTCTGAGGAAAGAAATGCAGGAAGAGAAAGAGGTGGCATGAAAAGAAGGGGTGCATGAAGAGGAAGCGGTGTAAAAAGAGGGCAGAGTGCATCGAGAGGAATGGGTGGCAGGAGGCGTCGACGTGGCAGAGCAAGTCTAGTTACACTGAACAGAGAAGACTGTGCACGCATGAGGAAATGGAGAAGCCAGAAAAAGGAGAGACTACAGTTAAAATTGTATTTATATGGAATTACACAATTGTGGTAACAAAAATGCAGCTGAGAAAGGTCTCTATATTATTGTTTAGCCTCATTTGTGGTATTTTTATGCATGCATAAAAACTGCAGTGACATAAATTTTCTCAAATTAATTAATTTGTTATTTTAACAACACTACATGACATCTGTATGTCACATAGATGACAAATGCATATTTGATAATATAATGCATATAATTACAGCCCCAATCATTTAGTGATAGGTAGTAATATTATTAGTCAGTATAATTATGCAAGAATTTTTTTCAGTGTCACTCGTGTTGCCAATCTCGCTTTATCCAACTGCAGTGACATCAATTTTCTTAAATTAATTAATTTGTTATTTTAACAACACTACATGACATCTGTATGTCACATAGATGACAAATGCATATTTGATAATATAATGCATATAATTACAGCCCCAATCATTTAGTGATAGGTAGTAATATTATTAGTGAGTATAATTATGCAAGAATTTTTTTCAGTGTCACTCGTGTTGCCAATCTCGCTTTATCCAACTCCTTTTTCCTCCTCGTCGTCGCGGAACGCAACGGTGCACGCACAACCCACCTGTCACTGTCAGCCATGTTGCCCGAATGTCAACAAACTCTGAGCAAGTCGCCGGTGCGCGCGCGTTGATCCCGCGATCACGTGATGCATCTCGTTAACGTTCGGCAAAGCAAGCTTCGCCTAGCTCCGCCCCTGTGGTTTCGCGCCATAAACACTATTCGCAACTTTTCGTAACGAAACAGTAAAAATGCAAACATGTATTTGGCTTATTAAACGCATTTTGGCGGGCAGCATCATTTACAAATGTTTATTCTAGTACCAAGAACATTATTATTATTAAATGAGCAACAAATACAGTACCTTTAATAAAGCGTCAATTTGGCTATTTTTGCTGTTTTGTTTTACTTTTCTTCTAATTCGTTTACCTGTAAGACCAGTGTACACAAACATAAAGCACAGACACATTGATCGAACCTGTGACAAAATGTTTTTCTGCCTTACGAATCCCACATTTCGGACAGCTCAAAATGACAAAAAAAAACATTGGCGCAGATAATTAATTTTGTATCTTGGTTATTTTTCGATAATTGTGCCCGTTTTGACCACAGCCCTTTTGATACGTTTTACCTTTGCATCCAATTGGAAAATCAATTAAATAATAAACATGTTTGCGAAACATAACTTTGGTATATAAATATAACAATATTCACAATTTTAATTCGTTGCGCATACAGTGAGGCTTCCGAACACGCAGTAGCATTTTCGTGCCGTGCCAGTGACGTCTTTTTTTTCTAGAAACGGCTTTTCGTCATAGGTATATCACATAAAAACTAAATTTTTTGCACTCAATCAATAAATTAATTGGCATATGTTCCTAAGTATAGCCAGAACGTCAGAGATATTTATCGGATAAATGTTCAAACAAAATAGTTTTTTCCATAATAGATCAATAAGTCTGCTTCTGCTTCGATTGTATAGGAACAAGCCATCTTTTTGACAAGAACAATTAATGTAACAAGTGTTGTGTTTTTGCTAAACTTCTTTTTATTTTGTAAATTGTACACTGTATATGATTAAAATCAAACCAATATAGTAATGTTTAAAAAAAATGTACGAACATTCGCTTCAACCGTTAACTTTATTTGGATTATTCAATGCCAGTCAGCGTGTTTACATTGGTAACGTAGTTGCCCGTGAGCAATTAGGAACCTGTTACACGATCAGAGCGGTAACAGAACTGCCTATGTTAATGGGCCGAGTGGCGCTTCTTACTATAAATAATCTTTGATGAAATACAAAAACGAACATGAAATCTGAGGTTACAGTACGACTGTAGCATGGCAGTGATGTACACTTACACAGATTCATCACAAATAAACGTTTTCCATATATGTTTTTGTTTTCTAGTAACTTCATGCGTTTTTATGTGCTAATCCAGACGTGAAACTTTTATTAATAATTTACTACAATACATATTAGACTGTCGCCGCAAGATCCATTATTTCCTAATACAAATAAATCATTGTGAAATGAGTAATGGCTTCCATTTAAATCCAGTATAACAGTGCGGATAACCCTCTATAACATTGAACAAGTATAAACTAATTAAAACAAATATTTCACATTTTCCGATAGCAGCAACATGTTGTGCATATGTCACAGTCATCACATTATGACTACAAGATTTAACAAGATTTAACAAGATTGCCATCCCAAACAACAAGTTGATGGCAACAGATGGCAAGTGGACAAGGAAGCCATTGGCTTATCGAGAGTCCAACAATTTTCTCATCTATGCGTAGCCCGCCCTTACCAAATATCTGTCAATTCTATTTTTAAACATATTCACACTACTAGCATTAACACAATCATTTGGCAGTTTGTTCCATTCATTTATCACCCTCTGTGAGAAAGAATACTTTCTTATGTCCAACCTACACTGTTCCTTAACAAATGCTGCTTTGTGTCCTTTGGTTCTAGTGCCTTCTTTAAGTTTGAAGAACACATTCCTATAAACATCCTCATAACCGTTCACTATTTTAAACACTTCTATTTGGTCTCCTCTTAGTCTCCTTGTCTCTATGTTGTCAAACCACATTGTAATAAGCAATTTTGGTAACTAAGGTCTCTCGATTCTGGAATCATTTTAGTTGCTCTTCGTTGTATTCTTTCTAACTTGTCTATGTTCTTTTTACGATATGGCCTCCATGCTTGAATACAATATTCCAAATGTGGTCTAACTATTGCTTTGTACAGGGGTACAATTAGCTGTTTCTCCTTATACATGATAGTTCTCCTAATTAGCCCTAGAATTTGATTTCCTTTCGAAGCAGCATTACGTCCTGTCACCTTACCTCCCCTCAGCCTCCTCCCATGCTAAGGTGAGCTCTCCCTAGCATCTCTCTCGTTGTCTTCCCCCACTTTATCATCTACAGTCCCCCCACCAGAACCACTGGCGCAACCCACCTGCTCCATTCCCACCACTGCCACAACGAGCAGCCTCAGCTGTTTTAACTCCACCTCAAGTTCCTTCATCCGCGTACATCCCCTCCACTCAAAACTAAAACTATCCGCCTGAACCTCAGCCCGGGACTTCTCGCACCCGGACTTGACGAAGTCCACCAAGTTGCTACAACTGTTGCATATTAAATGCCTGGTGGCCTTTACCTGCCGTTTGCACGGCGCCATCAAAAAATTTAGACTTAATGTGATTGCTACGTTAGCATTGAATAAGGCTGTTTTTGTGTTTAAAAGAACAACTTTAGGCTAATATACTTGCTAACTATGTCTTTTCTACTAAGCTCGCACGAGCAAAAAAAGCCTGCCACCTAGCGAATACGGAGAACACTGTGTAAACAAAACAAAGAAATCAGTGTAAACGAACTTACGCTAAAATTCAGCTGTTAATTCCTTTTTGCCGAAATCGTTTACTACAACTATGTCAGATATTACCATATGTATGTAATTTATGTAAATGTATCACTTTATCTAATATATATTTAACAATGTATACGATAGTTTGGTACACCAGTTTAATTCACGACCTGTAAACAAACTCCCCCTTATCGCTCGTTGAATTTGAGTCCGCGAAAAATACTGCCTATGTTAACAAAAACAGTTTCTTAATATATGTCTATAAGAAGTTTGTGTATATAGTATATGTGTAATAGTAATACTTATTCTAACTAATATACCACTGTTTCTGACTATTCAATATGCTACCTACATTTTCGAATGGTAAACAGCCCTATTAACGCTCACTGACTTCCCTGTCGGAGTCCGGAACTAACTTACTCTAAAATCCTGCCTCTGACTAATATATATGCAATAGTAATACTTATTCTATTTGATATTCCACTTTTTTTGTAAATTCTCTACACCAATTTCAAGTCGCTGCTGCACCAAGATTCCGGAAGTCACATGATATTACTGGTTTTATTTTAACACCACTGAATGGAATCATTTATGGGATTCGTACGGCAGATGAGAGGAAAACGTCTTACACGTTATCGATGTACTGTGGGGAGCATAGGGGGACTTTGTGATCCACACATCGTTTCTCAAACACCACAACACGTCTATTTTACGGCAGCCAAATATGAAAATGACACGACAAATTTTATTTTTCATCGTTGGAAACTCCATGTGTGTCAACGCTTCATGGGATTCAACCATACATGCAATTCAGCTCACCTTGTACACCATAGAACGCCACCTCACATAGAGTAAGATATGTCCGCCTGCTGCGGATGACAATCTTCACGCCGTATCCTTTACCATCACATTTCACATGTTTTGTTTCGCCCAAATGAATGTTTTGTCGATATATTTGCATTTGTGATACGATCCAGAATATGGATCAATCTCGACCACCAGGTGACGCAAGCGGCCGGCTAAAGGAGAGAAAAATAACACAAGTGTACATTCAATTCATCTTCTATTTTATCAAAAGCATAGTCGGAATTCGGAATGTCCACAGTAGATGTTATACAACATTTAACAAGATTGCCATCCAAGGCAGATGGCAAGTGGACAAGGAAGCCATTGCCTTGTCGAGAGTTCAACAATGTTTCGTTTATGTGTAACCTGCTCTTCTGAGATATTTTGCAATTCTGTTTTTAAACATATTCACGCAGCTAAGATTTACATAAATTGATAATGTGTAGTTAGTTGGCTCCATTCCTGTACTGTCCTACTCGAGAATGACTATTTTCTTAGATCTAATCTACGCTGTTTCTACTATAGCAACCGATATCATATCAATTCAACTTACCACAGCAATCGGCACGGTTCGTTATGACCACTTCTTTGACATCGATTAGTTCGTCGAAAATAACCTTCCACCATGCACCCCACTGATAGCTCGTGTGAGTGCAGCTGTCATGGATAAATGCACCATCTGCATTCCCATCTAAGGCTTTTGCGGCAACGTAATCCCATAATGTTGACGATTGCGATGCTGTCCCTCTGAGTGCCCAATTCTTCGCTAATGCTGAAAGAATTAGTGAAATGATGTGTACATGCATTCGCGTGTACGTGCATCCCTTGTGAAAATATACCATCGTATTCCTTGATATATACCATGGCGTTTTTAAAGAAGTAAACCATTGTAAAAATACCATTGTGTTTTGAAACAGGTAAACCATGGTACACCATACAATTACCATACACAATATATGAAAAAGCATTGTCTACCACAATTTACCACGTAATATCATACCATGATATACCATGGTATTCCATGTAATACCACCAAATACCATGATATACTTTCATAAGGGAGATTACACCGCACAAATATCATTTTTCATTTGAACTGTTCGATTTCGAACACCAACGCAACCTCTCGGTGAAACATTCGACCACAATGCAGTTATTGCGTAAAATCTATTCATAATTCCATCACTATCATACAAATTAAGGGGAAATATGGCAGCTGGTTAAAAAAAAATTATTTGCATAAAATATCCATTACTGTTACTAAGTGTTGTAATTTTTAGAGTGGCTATAATTCCTTCATACGGCGGTCATTTTGTTTATGTATATATATATATATATATATATATATATATATATATATATATATATATATATATATATATATATATATATATATATATATATATATATATATATATATATATATATATATATATATATATATATATATATATATATATATATATATATACCAACTACCTCGCAAAAGGATACGATTGAATGAAAAACATAATACAAATCTGTATATTTACATAATTAGCTTCCTAGAAGCATTTATATTTCACTACAAGCGTAGTGTAAAACACATCCCAATTTGAACAATGACTTGCGGAATGAACATTTTTGAGAAATTTATATTCAAATAAAAGAGTTAGGTGAGTGTGTGCTCTTTTTGATTTATAGTGTACGACCTACATGTTGCGATGTCCCCTCATGCAGTGCCTGCCTGATGCTGTGGTGCTGATTTGGCCCGTGTAGTATCTACCGTCAGCACTTATGCGGCATTCATTGACGTCCAATGCATCTACTAAAGATGCACACGTAAAGGAATGAACATTGAATATATGACATCTACAAAAGATGCACACGTAAAGGAATGAACATTGAATATATGACCTGTGGCAAGCTGCGAGGCAACGAGAAGCGTAAGACCATGCGTAAGACCATGGTTAGTAAAGGGGAATGTATCATAATGGGAGATTTTAACCATGGACACATACAATGGAATTCTCTAGAGAGCACAGGGATTGAGGACCAAAAATTTCTATTTTTAATCCAGGATAGCTTTCTTACTCAGCACGTACTAGAACCAACCAGGGGAGAAAATGTATTAGATATAGTTTTGTCATCACAAAAAGAATTAGTGGACAATGTAAAAATATTTGAACCATTGGGTAATAGTGACCATAATCAAATACATTTTGACATCAATGTAAAATCAGAAAGTAAAAATAAGAAAACGTACAAGAGAAACTTCCACAAAGGTAACTACAAAGATATGAGAAAATACTTAGCAAAGCTAGATTGGAATAACATGCTGATGAATAAGACCGCAATTGAATGTTGGAATATTCTAAAATATGAAATTGAGAGTATCATCGATACATTTGTTCCCTTCCAAAAACAAGGAAAACGGTGTAGAAAGAAACACTTGTCAAAAGAGGCTATTAGAAAAAAATGCTAAAACAAACTATGTGGAGGGTTTATAGGCGTACCAGAAAGGACGAAGACTATGCAAAATACAAAGAGGCACTTAATGCAGCTACAACTGAAATCAGACAATCTAAAAGAAGCTATGAGCAAAAACTAGCATGTAACATAAAAAATGACAGCAAGAGTTTTTATGCATATGTCAGGAGTAAACAAAACGTACAAGACAAGGTTGGACCTCTAGAAGACAGTGCTGGAAATATAATATCACAGGGGTTTTTAATGGCGGAAGACCTAAACGGTTACTTCAGTTCAGTGTTTACCAAAGAAGATATTAGTTCATTACCAGTTGCTGATGCTAAATTTCAGGGGGCTAAATCTGACTATTTAGGTCCATTAGTTGTAACTCCAGAATTGGTAGCTAAGAAAATAAAGGCAATGAAGGATAACAAATCACCGGGAGTGGATGGGATTCCTCCAAAATTACTAATGGAAACAGTAGAGCAAATCAGCATACCACTTGCAAGAGTATTTAACTTGTCATTAAAAGAGGGAGTTGTTCCGTTTGAATGGAAAGAAGCAAACATCATACCATTATTTAAAAAGGGTTCGAGAAATAAGTCAGAGAATTACAGACCAGTGAGTTTAACGTCAGTGATTTGTAAATTATTAGAAAGGTTAATTAAAGACCATATGGTGGACTTCCTCGTTAAGCATAAATTATTAAATTCATCTCAACATGGATTCCTTAAAGCGAGTTCATGCTTAACAAATATGTTATGTTTTTTGGAAGAAATCACTAAGTGGATAGACGTGGGATCGCCAGTAGATATTATCTACTTAGATTTTCAGAAAGCTTTTGACAAAGTGCCACATCAAAGATTACTACTTAAATTAAAAACCCATGGTATCGGGGATAGCATAACTGACTGGATAGAACAATGGCTGACTGACAGAAGACAACGAGTTGTAGTAGATGGAGAAGTTTCAAATTGGAAATCGGTTTTGAGTGGGGTACCTCAAGGATCAGTATTAGGACCTATATTATTCTTAATTTATATCAATGACTTGGACGACAGTATAACAAGTAACGTACTGAAATTTGCGGATGACACAAAACTGTTTAGAAAGGTTAATACTGATGATGATAAACAACATTTACAAAACGATCTAGACAGATTAGTGAAATGGTCTGAGAAATGGCAGATGTTGTTCAATTTTGGGAAATGTAAATGTCTACATACAGGACATGGGAACTTGAATTTAAACTATAAAATGGGAGATACTGTTCTGGGTACTACTGTAAAAGAAAAGGACTTAGGAGTTACAATAAGCGCTGATATGAAAGTTTCAGAGCAGTGTGGTATTGCAGCTTCAAAGGGTAATCAAATTCTTGGATTGATTAGAAGAAACATAACATACAAGGGAAAAAAGTTAATTATACCTCTTTATAAAGCAATAGTTAGACCTCATTTAGAATACTGTATACAAGCATGGAGACCATATCGTAAGAAGGATATAGATACGCTTGAACGCATACAAAGGAGAGCAACTAAAATGATTCCAGAACTGAGAGATCTTAGTTATGAAGAACGCCTGAAAGAATGTGGTTTAACAACTCTAGAGACAAGGAGGTTAAGAGGAGATCAGATTGAAGTTTTTAAGATATTGAATGGTTATGAAAATATTGATAGAAATATGTTTTTCTCACTCAATAAGGATAGCAGAACTAGAGGACATGAGGTAAAATTAGTAAAGGATCAATGTAGATTGGACATCAGGAAGCACTCGTTATCACAGAGGACAATAAATGAATGGAACAAATTGTCTACAGATTGTGTAACTGCTAGCAGCGTGAATATGTTTAAAAACAAGGTTGACACATATCTCAGGAGGGCGGGCTATAAGTAGATGAACATTGTTGGACTCTCGATAAGCCAATGGCTTCCTTGTCCACTTGCCATCTGGGCCTTTGGCTTGGATGGCAAATCTTGCTAAATCTTGTTAAATCTCTACTCTCCAGCACCAAAGACGTGCAGACTGGGTGCATGCTGGACAACGTCGCATTTCAGTCCTGGAAGATGTGGATGCGCGGGCCCAGATATAACTGGACAAACGAATGCTCATGTACAATGCTATGGTTGTTTCAGTTAAAATCTACTATTAAGTTACATTTTTACAATGTTAATCATTTTAATGGTGGGTTATTTCTCTCTCAGTAACATCCCATACGAGTCTGCAGGTGCCCATGAATGCATTCATTTCATCTAAATATGGAAACACAGATTCTTAAACACAGTTACACTACTTGAATATTGTCTTACAAGTTTTATTATTTCTTAGACCAGTTAATTATTTGCATTACATTGCATACTAACCTGGTTCATATCCAGTATAACTTGAGTGAAACTGGACTATGAGTACAAGTATACCCAGTGGAGATAACGGCAGTAACATCTGCATCGTCCGCCCTTTGACCGAATGAAGACACCCTATAAGGAGGAAATCTGACTGTTATAACCTTAGCGCTTGACAGAACTTTTCTACATTAATGCAATGTGTGTGTACAATCTGGCAATCAAATTGCGTTAAAGTAATAAATCTCATTCTTTGTTGGCAGGACATTTGACACGTATGTCGAAACACAGAACGAATCTAGAAACCATTTTAGTCAAAACACTTGTCATATAATTATAGTAGTACAGTCGACTTTCGCTATATGGAACATGTTGGGACAAACTGTTTCATATATCCGATGTTCCTTATATCCGTGGGTACATAAAATAGGGCAGGCCAGAACGGAACGGGGATTTCAGAGACGTTGTTCCTTTTCAGTGGGTGTTTCTTACACCGGTTGTCCTTATGTCCAAGTAATGTGTCATGATGAATGTGTAATGAACAAGTTATGTAACGTTCGTAACTAAACTTCTACAGATTTCCAGCTTGCAACATACAATGGGGGTGGTGTAGCAGGTTTTCTTCTTTATATTAGTAGAACAAATCGTTCACAGTTTGAAGATTACATGCTCTCGTTTTGCCTTTTGGTACCAACCTCCCATTTCCCACTGTTTTTTGGCCAACCTCCCACTTCCCATTATTGCGGATAGTTCACCTCCCACCTCCCACATATATTACTAAGCTCCTACATCTCATTAATGTTTAGGACATATCCCGTCCCCCCTCCCCACATACACAACCCAAGGCCCAAGGCCAAGCCACACTACCTCCCGCCACACACCCCTCACACGTCAAAACATGACTCTATATAAACAATGATAACATCTACATTTGACTACAATACAGACTACACTACATAGTCATAGACATAGTCTAGACAAGGTCACAGCCAAGCCCAGCCCCAGCCCCAGCCCCAGCCCCAGCCCCAGCCCCAGCCCCAGCCCCAGCCCCAGCCCCAGCCCCAGCCCCAGCCCCAGGCCCAGGGTCGCAGACAGTCACAGACACAGTCACAGGCGTTCGTTGACCGTGTTCAAAAGTATGTTTTGATGGAAAACTTCTGACATAAATTATGTCAGAAGTTTTCCATCAAAACGTAATTTATTGATTATATTATAATCAATAAATTACGTGATACACATATAATATATGTATGGTTTGCACAGTTGATCAACAGTGTACTTTCTTTAATTACATGGATTTACGCCCAGACAGTAAGTTACGCACCGGCTTGAGCAATTGCTGATCCCTGTGGCTGTGCTATAATGTGTGACATTCGACTCGTTTTGTGTCAGCAAGAGTTAACAAGATTTAACAAAATTTGCCATCCAAGCCAAAGGCCCAGATGGCAAGTGGACAAGGAAGCCATTGGCTTATCGAGAGTCCAACAATGTTCATCTACTTATAACCCGCCCTCCTGAGATATGTGTCAACCTTGTTTTTAAACATATTCACGCTGCTAGCAGTTACACAATCTGTAGACAATTTGTTCCATTCATTTATTGTCCTCTGTGAGAACGAGTGCTTCCTGATGTCCAATCTGCATTGATCCTTTACTAATTTTACCTCATGTCCTCTAGTTCTGCTATCCTTCTTGAGTGAGAAAAACACATTTCTATCAATATTCTCATAACCATTCAATATCTTAAAAACTTCAATCTGATCTCCTCTTAACCTCTTTGTCTCTAGAGTTGTTAAACCACATTCTTTCAGGCGTTCTTCATAACTAAGGTTCTGGAATCATTTTAGTTGCTCTCCTTTGTATGCGTTCAAGCGTATCTATATCCTTCTTACGATATGGTCTCCATGCTTGTATACAGTATTCTAAATGAGGTCTAACTATTGCTTTATAAAGAGGTATAATTAACTTTTTTCCCTTGTATGTTATGTTTCTTCTAATCAATCCAAGAATTTGATTACCCTTTGAAGCTGCAATACCACACTGCTCTGAAACTTTCATATCAGCGCTTATTGTAACTCCTAAGTCCTTTTCTTTTACAGTACTACCCAGAACAGTATCTCCCATTTTATAGTTTGCATTCAAGTTCCCATGTCCTGTATGTAGGCATTTACATTTCCCAAAATTGAACAACATCTGCCATTTCTCAGACCATTTCATTAATCTGTCTAGATCGTTTTGTAAATGTTGTTTATCACCATCAGTATTAACCTTTCTAAACAGTTTTGTGTCATCCGCAAATTTCATTACGTTACTTGTTATACTGTCGTCCAAGCCATTGATATATATTTAGAATAATATAGGTCCTAATACTGATCCTTGAGGTAACCCACTCAAAACCGATTTCCAATTTGAAACTTCTCCATCTACTACAACTCGTTGTCTTCTGTCAGTCAGCCATTGTTCTATCCAGTCAGTTATGCTATCCCCGATACCATGGGCTTTTAATTTAAGTAGTAATCTTTGATGTGGCACTTTGTCAAAAGCTTTCTGAAAATCTAAATAGATAATATCTACTGGCGATCCCACGTCTATCCACTTAGTGATTTCTTCCAAAAAACATAACATATTTGTTAAGCATGACCTCGCTTTAAGGAATCCATGTTGAGATGAATTTAATAATTTATGCTTAACGAGGAAGTCCACCATGTGGTCTTTAATTAACCTTTCTAATAATTTATACATCACTGACGTTAAACTCACTGGTCTGTAATTCTCTTACTTATTTCTCGAACCCTTTTTAAATAATGGTATGATGTTTGCGTCTTTCCATTCAAACGGAACAACTCCCTCTTTTAATGACAAGTTGAATACTCTTGCAAGTGGTATACTGATGTGTTCTACTGTTGCCATTAGTAATTTTGGAGGAATCCCATCCACTCCAGGTGATTTATTATCCTTCATTGCCTTTATTTTCTTAGCTACCATTTCTGAAGTTACAACTAACGGTCCTAAATAGTCAGATTTAGCCTCCTGAAATTTAGCATCAGCAACTGGTAATGAACTAATATCTTCTTTGGTAAACACTGAACTGAAGTAACCATTTAGGTCTTCCGCCATTAAAAACCCCTTTGATATTATATTTCCAGCACTGTCTTCTAGAGGTCCAACCTTGTCTTGTACGTTTTGTTTACTCCTGACATATGCATAAAACCTCTTGCTGTCATTATGATTAAGATATTCAAAGACGTTAATGTTTGATAGGATAGTTTAAATGTTTACCTGTAAAAATGCCAATTGTTATCTTGAAAGTCCGGTCCGAAGAACTGTTCATCAAACGACCAGCGCGTTTGTTGGGCGCATTTGCTGGATCTGCGCAATCTGCAGATGGATGCGCAATATGCAGATCTTCGAGTGTCCGAGGATTGCGCAGCGCAATCGAGCGCAATCGGCATATTGCGCAGATCCAGCAACTGCGCCAAACACGTATATGAGCGCCAAACATTCCCATATTCTGTTCATTCTTTCGCGGGGAGACATGGTCAAACATGAGGTGGGTGTGTGTGTGTGTGTCACCGATAATGCTAAGAATAACCTTGGAGGTACGCTGGACGCCATGTATATTGCATGTGCTAGATCAGTGTCTGAAAACGTCTGACTGCTACTGAAGAATTAGTACGTAGTAAGTGACAATGTTGACCTTGTATTGTTTCTTGGCAATGCCTTTGTCCCCCGTTAACGTGCAGTTGCAATGGAATGTTGGTACTCAAAAAGGGGGGTCCGGACCCCTGGACCCCCCCATGGATCCGCCTATGAGGAATGATACTAATCGACCTCCAAAAAGCTTTCGAGACAGTTTATTACTCTATCTTGGCAACAAAATTAAAAGCCATAGGTGCTGTTAGGCCTGCAGTATCATGGTTTGAGTCTTATCTGTCGGGGAGAAAACAACTTGTTAATATAAATGGCAGGTTTTCTGAGCTCGGTAAATTTACATGTGGTATACTACAGGGGTCCATTTTAGGCCCTCTGCTTTTTATCATTTATGTCAATGACATGGTTCAAAGTGTAAACTGTGATCTTTTCTTATATGCAGAAGATTCTACCTTGCTGGTTAGTGGTAAATGATTCTACTTTGCTGGTTAGTGGTAAATGATTCTACCTTGCAGGTTAGTGGTAAATGATTCTACCTTGCAGGTTAGTGGTAAATGATTCTACCTTGCAGGTTAGTGGTAAATGATTCTACCTTGCAGGTTAGTGGTAAATGATTCTACCTTGCAGGTTAGTGGTAAATGATTCTACCTTGCAGGTTAGTGGTAAATGATTCTACCTTGCTGGTTAGTGGTAAATGATTCTACCTTGCTGGTTAGTGGTAAATGATTCTACCTTGCTGGTTAGTGGTAAATGATTCTACCTTGCAGGTTAGTGGTAAATGATTCTACCTTGCAGGTTAGTGGTAAATGATTCTACCTTGCAGGTTAGTGGTAAATGATTCTACCTTGCAGGTTAGTGGTAAATGATTCTACCTTGCAGGTTAGTGGTAAATGATTCTACCTTGCAGGTTAGTGGTAAATGATTCTACCTTGCAGGTTAGTGGTAAATGATTCTACCTTGCAGGTTAGTGGTAAATGATTCTACCTTGCTGTTTAGTGGTAAATGATTCTACCTTGCTGGTTAGTGGTAAATGATTCTACCTTGCTGGTTAGTGGTAAATGATTCTACCTTGCAGGTTAGTGGTAAATGATTCTACCTTGCTGGTTAGTGGTAAATGATTCTACCTTGCAGGTTAGTGGTAAATGATTCTACCTTGCAGGTTAGAGGTAAATGATTCTACCTTGCAGGTTAGTGGTAAATGATTCTACCTTGCTGGTTAGTGGTAAATGATTCTACCTTGCTGGTTAGTGGTAAATGATTCTACCTTGCTGGTTAGTGGTAAATGATTCTACTTTGCAGGTTAGTGGTAAATGATTCTACCTTGCAGGTTAGTGGTAAATGATTCTACCTTGCAGGTTAGTGGTAAATGATTCTACCTTGCTGGTTAGTGGTAAATGATTCTACCTTGCTGGTTAGTGGTAAATGCCCAACAGAAATTAAAAGGAAACTTAACCTCGAATTAAAATCATTAAGTGGCTGGCTAGACGAAAACAAGCTCTCCATTCACCTAGGTAAGACAGAGAGCATTTTGTTTGCGTCTAAAAAACGATTAGCAAAAGCTAACAGAATGGTAATATCTTGTAATGGTGTCAATGTAGAAGCCAAGTCAAGTGTTAAACATATAGGTCTCACTTTTGAACAGTACATGGCTCGTTCATCTATGGGGAAAACTGTAATGAAGAATGTAAATACTAAATTAAAGTGTTTATATAGGAAAGGTTCTTTCTTTGGTATATAACGGAGAGAAGAATGTACACAGCGTTACTACAGCCACATTTTTTTTATGCCTGCAATACATGGTACAGGGGTTTAGACACAGCAGTCAAGAATAATTTGGAGATAGCCCAGAATAAGATAATTAGGTATCTCCTCAAATATGATTGTAGGCGCCATATACGTTTTAGTGATTTTAAGAAAGCGAATTATCTAGACGTAAAAGGAAGAGTCGACTATTCTTGCTCTTAGTGTAATATATAATGTTTTTAATAATGCATGTGTGATATGAATAGAAACAGGCATCTTTATAACACACGTGGAATGCATCCTACGTTGTGCCTGGTGTCAAGGGTCAGGGTTGAATATCCTTTAAATTTAATGAAATTAAATTGTGGAATGAACTTCCAGTAAATGTGAAAACAATTCAAACAAATTATATGTTTAAAAAAGAATGTAAGACCATTTTAATGAATAGAATGAAGGGAATTAATGAAAGTGAATTTGTATATTAGTATGTTTGTTGTTTTAGTTGATTTAGTCATTTACATGTTCATATCATTTGTCTCGACTCTTGTTGCTTGTATACATTTTTTAAGGTCCACTATGGAAATGAGATGATTGCACTTGTGCAATTTCTTTTTAGTGCTCCTTTTTATGGCATTTTTACATGTATGTGTACTGTAATATGCTATAAATAAAATACATCACCATCATAGGTGCGTTGTAGCCATAACAGTGGCGCCACACAGTGAATACGTAACTTTCGCGTGCCATCTCAGTAGCGCCCTCTATTGGGAAGTGATTAGGAATACAGTGCGTAGTCAGCGTTCCAGTATTACTGCGCTGATTACTTTTGGCTTCATTTACCAATACATGCATATCCATTCAGTTGACCGTATAATCGTTGAACTTTTTAAGTGGAAGTGGGTCCATTGTATCACTTTAAATGCGTGTTAGTGAGAATCTTGAGAATGTTCAAATTTTGTTGCGCTTGTATATCCGGTGTCGCGTGTCCTCATCGCCATTTTGAGATTCATCTTACGTCAGTACTTTGGAAGGTGGTGTGTACTTGATGTATACTGTCACCTGTTCACTTTCAAAATGTCAGAAACCAAACACTCCACATCGGATCAGTATAAAGGATGGCTTTACAAGTGGACGAATTATATAAAGGGTTACCAAAAACGCTGGTTTGTGCTGCAGAATGGCTTGTTATCTTACTACCGGTAAGTGTGCAAACCGATCTCGATTCTTAGCACTGCCAGTTGTCAGACTTCATAAATTTGTACTTCCCAAGAAAACGAATATCTAGTTATGACATGCAGGTAGCAGGTGATTACAGTGGTGCTATTCTGTTCATGTAACAATTAAAATGTTTTGGTAGATATATTATATCAACTGATAGTGTCACTTCCGACAATACAGTGTAGTTGTGATACTGTCATCACTAGTGATAGGAGTGGGTCGTGGCGCCTGTCGGTGACAGTGCCAACTGGCAGGGTCAGTGGGCAGGTCCCCAGGTCGGGAAAGGGTCGTAGTTCAGATCTTCATGCTTCCCGCTGTCATATGATATTCACAAAGTACATGCAGTGATTTGCCTCTGCACACTTAGGTTAGCTGACAGGGAATGAACCAACCTGTCTACAACACATACACAGTGCAGTACTGAGTACATTTTCTGACGTACAGTTACAATAGTCAATACTGTCAATACAAATAGGGCGTCTAACTAGATTTAAAATATATATTGGCATCTACTTATTTTCCAGCACATATTAATTTGCACAACTTGTATATAAATATAATGTTGTGGTTATCAGAATCTGATGGTGTTATGAGTTATCAACTTATATTAAATGTCATGACTCATGGCAGTCATGAGGCCTTTGAAAACAAGGCCAAGCTGACCTGTGATAACACTTGAGTGGTCAGTCACTGGTCACTGCCAATGTGCATGTTGTCTTCACTGGACTCCTCAGTAATTCCTTTCTGTCCCCCAATGAATGAGACATGACTGACATTAACATGGTTGACCATCTGAACCATGGAGGAAACACAGTCTCCAAATTTGAAAACCAGATTGTTACATCAAATTTAACCTTGTTTGAATTGGGGCCAGGTTCACAAAACTTACCTTGGACCAAGACGTCAATAGGAGCTTCCAGTTTGTCACATGTCCTTTGTCGTGTAACATGCCCGTCATGTTTCTCAATTAACTTTCAGTTACATACTCATGTAAGCTTGGTACCAAATGTGAAGTTTATTTTCATGCATGGAAAGGAAATAAGATAAGCTGGTGGTTCATCATATATCTTCTCTAAGGTAAACATTTAGGTGTGTGGTGAACTTCGCCTATGCAGCTAAACGTTGCTGATTTCCTATGCAACTACAATTTCAGCAACATCCCACCATGGGCATGAACACTGATCCTTTGGCCTACTGACAAGTAGCTCTGGAAGATAAATCATTTGGAAGCTTGTTTCAAGCTGATTGGCCCACTGCTTTCTACTTTGCACTGCTTGGCCAGCCACCATTTGCTAAGCTTTCACAGAGATATGTTGTTACATGTGAAAGTAGTGCAAATTTTTATCTACATTTGTGTGACATTTTAACAGTCCAGTGTGCGCCCTGTTGGCAGACTAGCTAAAGCTGTGGGAACACTTGGTTAAAGTGCAGAGTAATGTAACGTTACTCATTATTGTTGTCCTTTCTATGCAAGAATAATGTACATAATTTCTCCATTCAATAGGTCATATAATGAGCAATATCATACATAAATCCATAAAAGAAACAAGAGAAATTAGATGCTGATTTCAGAAAATTGTCAGAAACTAGTTTCTGATGTCGTCCCATCAGAAATATCATGTTATATCAATTATATTGACTGAATCTTAAGACTAAGAGCCACATGACAAACAACTGCAAGGCATGAATGGGTATCGTGAAATATGATGATCTACTCTAGTTAGCTTGGCTCAACACAGGCAGGAGTGGCGATCCAAGATAAGATTTAGATAGCCGACTTTCTGAGAGGAGATGGCACCTCATGATGATGGATATTAATCCTCTCTTTGATGTTGTGTGCTGTTTCTGTGGATTGATGAGTAGACAAGACTATTGATTTAACCCATCACATACCAGGTTCGTTGAATTTCAGATTTGTACTTGTAGTTAATAGTTTAAATAATATGCACACTGGATCTGGAATAGTTTGTCTGAGGTAGCATGCCATAGCGGATACTAGATCAGTTCAGTTTTTTTTGGCAAAATGAGTAAAAACGAGTTAGAATTGAAGACGGAGCTTTAAGACTGGTAGAGATGCCTGCACACATCATACAGCAGGTATTGTGTCTGACTGCAGAAACCAGGCTGAGATGTCCCACACATGCCGTGGCACCATTAACCTGGCCAACGCCTTCATTCACACTGAGGACTCGTGTAGCTTCATCATCTCCAACGGCAGTACACAGACGTTCCACCTGAAGGCCAGCTCGGAGGTAGAACGCCAGCGATGGGTGACAGCACTCGAGCTGGCCAAGACCAAGGCCATTACCCTGATGGAGTCAGGTAAGAACCAGCTTGTAATTCTCATTCAGGACTTGAATTTGTGAGCTGTGGCTCGCCAATGGCGCCCAAATATCATCCTGGCGAGTGTTTTTTTTATATTGGGCGCCAGCTGGCACATACAGTTGTATTACTTCAAAAACGTACTGGTTCAAGTTGGACCTCCAAAGTTGCAACTTTGCATAGGTTACGCAAATCTTTCAAAAGAAACATTTAGTAGCTGACATAAAACCATAGCACTACCAGCTTCTGTGGATGGGAGAGCCCTCGTTTTGGCTGTTCCAGTAGCTAGTTCGTTTCATTCCTCTTTGCATCACCACTGTTCATGCACATCGAAATGAGCGTCTTTTTCACACAAAAAAAGTTATACCTATCACAAATCACACCTACATTTTGTTAGACATACAATCATAAACTCTAATCATCAATTGGTTCAGACCTCTTGTCAAAGGTCATTGCCAGAATTTACGAATGCAATTCATGGCCATGGTACTCATTCGCCACATTTTGAAGTTAATTACCACATTATCACAATTTTGAAGGTAATTACCACATCATCACAATTAATAATTGTTTTATGAAACATTTAAATTATTGTAGTATCTAGCTTGTGACACGTGCTGCATGGGTCTTACTTTGAAACTAGTTCATGTGCTGAGCGTTGGCGATAACAGAATCAAATGTTTTTATGCCGTGGTTTGAATTACATACTGGCATCACTAGTAGTAATTCACTACACATATATTTTTTTTCTTATTATATATAACTAATATTGTATGAATCTGTGAAAGTTTATTTCATATTTGCTCAGAGAATGTAATTAGACACAACTGTCTGTGCACTACTAATGCCAGCAGTGGGAATAGCCATGGTAATAGGTCGTCTTTAAATTGCCTCTGAATTCTACCAAATTAAAAAAATTTACCAGATACTGTCTGCATGTTTATGCGAGTAATTTTCTACCAGCATGATTGGAACTTCTATTAAACATTATTCTGAACTTAAGAAGAGATAGTACATTGTCAATTTGATGCCAATAATGTATTGTGATTCAGGTATTAAACTGAAAAATACTTTTCATAGGGTTTGGCACATTTTAAAGATATGAATGAATTATTAAAAAATAATGGCGATGACAGAGGTCATTACATTATACACATACACACACCTACATGTTCACACACATAATATGTACATAATATTTATTATACATTACGTACATATTATCTTGTTCTCTGAAGCCCGGAGTTAGGCTGGCATCAGTACTTTTTTCCTTCTTCTATCACTGTTCCCGTTTCACTGCCGTTTACACCACCTGTCACTACTCCCCCATCCCTTGCTGTACTTATCCACTCCCCTCCCAATCCGGCCAAATCTGTCTTCCACAGTCATCCCTCAGTCACGGTCTACCTCTTCTCCTTCTACCCTCCACTTTGAGTATATCGGCTCTCTTTGTTAACCATTCCCCTTCCATTCGGTCCACGTGTGCAACCCACTTTAACCTACTCCTCACTAGCTTCCCCGAGACTCTCTTTCACACCAACTTCCTCCATCAGCTGCTCCATTCATCGCTTGTTTCCTTTTTTCACTCCTGCAAACTTCGACTTTCCCTTGTTATTTTCCTTTCATCGCCATATACAAAGGCTGTTGTTACGCACAAACTGTGCACCTTAGTATGTGGTAATTAATAGATGAAACCTGCTATCCCGGCCAACTTGCCCCTACATTTCATTGCTGGTCCGTACGTTTTCAGGCAGATTTTAAGCCCCGTCATTGCTCGTCTGACTGGCATTCAGTACAAGGTCCTGGCCACCGTCCAGTTGGCATTAGTTGTACTATAATTTACTCCACTCCAGTAAATATTGTGGGTACTCAATTGTAATTGAAAAATATATATTGCAGGAATTGTAGTTAGCAATTGGAAGGATGGATTTGCTTAAAGTTAAAGCCCTTACTAAAATGAGCTTTACTGATACATATAATATACCTTTATAAAACAATGTGGTTGTACTCGCCCTAAGAACTATTGCAATTTATGTAGCATTGTAATTGATCCTTTGAAGCATCTGGCGTCAGTGTAATTCTTTTTTTTCTTTTTTTAAGCTGTGATTGTTTACAATTGATTTTTTAAGTGATGTGATTGTAACTGATTTTTTTAAGTCATGAAATTGAGTTTTAATGATGCAGTGAAACTGACAATTGTAATTGAACCCAACTCTTGCCACTGACACAAGTCGCAACTGATAGCAGTGTCAATATACACGCGGTTAATCAATTTTGTTGTCTACTTTAAAAAACTTTATTTGCTGGAATTTGAACAGATAATATAACATGCTACAAAGTAATACAGTGGTAATTCAGTGAAGTTATATTAATATGTAATTTATATATTCATGAGAAGAAATCAATATTTTATTTGCAAACTTAAGTGACCCCGTGTCTGAATGTAGATATAATCTAAAAAGGTTACATGTGTATGTTTATTTTTTATCAGGCAGTTTAATCTCAGTCACAGTGCATGCAACAAATAATTTGTGTAAATAGTATTATGTTGATGAATTGAACTAGGTTGACTCAAACCACTAATCATCTTACAACAGTGTTGCATGTCCTGGTGCTGTGCACACTACAAACCAATATCTAATTTTGCAAAGAGCTGGTCAAAAGAAAATAATAAGTCAAAGCGGCTTTTATAAACAGAAATGTAAGTTGGTTCAATGCTTGAATACTTAGGTAAACCGTGTTTGTTATTTGGGTTAATTTCAAACCGAAGACATAAATTCTTCATATTGTACAGACACTCGCACAAGCACTCAACATTTCACTATTCGTGTTTTGAAATTATTTATTACTAACTAGATTCAATTGCTTTATTTACTCGATTTGCTCCAGACTGTGATTTTTATCAGCGGAAACGTATGTTGTATTGTAGAACTATATAATCATTAACATTTATGATATTTGAGTTTATTGTGGCAGGGTAAGTGTAATAGTGTAACATCATAATAAAATAGTGTAACATCATAATAAAATAGTGTAACATCATAATAAAATAAAATGGAATTTTTTTAAGAGTGCAACAAAAGCCCAAAAAGCAAAGCATCAAGTATTGAGCAGTAAAAAATATTTCTTTTGGGACTAGTTGTATCATTAATACTGCATCAGTTAATGTAACTTACAGTTGTGAATAAACTATTTAGGGTTATTGATCTGCTTTACATGATTCTGACCATCCAAAAGTTGACTTTAGGCGTGGCATAGTTTACACAGCACATAAAACACTTAACATTGATACAATATATACAATCAACATAAGTGTGTCTAAATAGAGTATGGCTAAACTTGATCTGCATGACATTTCTTCACATGCATGTTGCCTGTATATATTTAAATTATGTTACATGTCATAAGAGACATATGACATGCTACAATGTAACTATCAAATAAACGAACAAATCTGTAAAGCAAATGATATGGAATCGAAATATTTATAGTATTTCTATTCAGCTTAAATGTAGCTCACTAAATGCGCCTTCCTTAAGTCCCGGCTGCATATTGTGTTTTGCATATTGTCCTCGGACACTATTATTGTACATAGCATATCTATTAGCCAGCATCTAATGGTTATTTATAATATATACTGTACATGTAGTATAAATGTTTAAGCGGCTGGAAATAGTATATATTTTTTCAGTTTTATAGCACAATATGCTAGTACAAACAGAACTTGTGTGTGATGAAACACCCGTATGAAACAAATCACTATGGAAGTATCTAAGTTGATTGTAATCATCAGATATATATATATATATATATATATATATATATTATATATATATATATATATATATATATATATATATATATATATATATATATATATATAAAATTCTGATGTTTCAAAAATTATAAGTTTATCTTTAAAATGTTTGGATAAAAAATTGTATGTACAGTATTACTTACCATGGCTACATAAAGTCACTGATGCCTAAATAAATCACCTGATTTATTTAGACACCTTTAATGATAAAATGTTATAATTACAGGTCTTTCTCATATTGTAGTATTTTAAAACAAACAGATTGCTATTAATCCTACATTACCTAATGATAACAATTATTAACAGGTCTTGAGATAATGTTTACATCCATGGGTAATTTGTTTACTGATGTGGAGTCTTATTGAAGTCCAAGTGATGCATTGGTAAATACAGCGAGATGTGACCTGTATTATAGAGTGGCAGTGTTCATGAATGCCAACATTAACCCTCTGTGGACTAAGCATCTTACTGCTTAATCTACATTAATAGTGTACATAGGTGCCTGGATGGTAAGTTGTGTTGTATGGTGAAGATGATTAACTTTTGCTACAGCTTTCCTGCCCTTTTTTGGAGACTGTTGTCTTGTGTTCCATGTGTCAAATGCCGCATTAATAATCTGCAGCCAGGTCGTAGGTGAATGGATAGAACGTCACTAAGATGGGAGGACTGCATAAAGAGGGATGTAAAAAAGTGGAGGAGGAGAAGTAGAGGGAGAAGGCTGATGACAGGGAGGAGTAGAATTGGAGAACAGCTGGTACATCAACTAGCCTGACCCCTTTGTAAAGTGAACAACAAGGAAGAACAGATTAGTATTGTGCATCTCACTTGGTTGACAATCATTGGGGAAATGCGACCGTCGCTGTTTGATTCCACTGGTGCTCTTTCGCAACAGGCAGACTAATCTGTTACACATTTTCATTAAAAAACATGCATCTATCTAATAATTTCTGCTGTTGTTTAGATAAAATAATGCTATCACAGCATAATAATTATAATTCCACTGAAAAACATGTACAAGGTTCTAAATAAAACTTCATGATGGCATAACCAAATCGCTGGAGCAGCTTGCCATCCTGGGTCATATGCAGTCACAACGTCTCCCCGTGGTGAAAGAGTTAACCTGACAGCATCAGTTCTGTTTGTCATTTGTCTCATCATGTGTATCTACTGCATTAAATGATCCCTGGAACCTACGTATTCCAGCCTAGAGCCCTAGACAGTGAGCATCCCAGTCCCAGGCCAGCTACCTGCACTAATTAATCAGGGTCTGTACCACTACCAGTCAAAATCCTTTAAAACCTTGAATTTCATCAGTCCCAATTCACGGCCATGAAACCCTTGAATTTTGGCTTGCAGCCTTGGAAACGTTGAATTCTGACAAGAATGTTACAGAAATTAATAAACATTTACAAACAATTCTGACAAAACCAGAATGCTAATTTTTCAAGCCACATTATGGCTAGACAAGGGCCTTTGTTAAGCTTAAGCAATAGCTGCAGGCTATTGAGCCAATTCCTTATCTGCCTACATTGCATAACAGTTGGCATTTGATGCTGACTGACCCTGCTGGCCTTTGTTAAGCAATAGGGAGGGTCCACTTATCTGCTTTCATTATGTAAACCAATTGCCCACCCACCCCATGTTATTGATGCAGTTATTCCTGTGCATTAAAATCAGACTCAACCAATCAGTAATCGGTTCTTGTTTTTATGGGTCGCACTCCTGATATCGGCAGTTCCACATGCTATGCACTTCATTTCATGGCAAGTAAAACAGAGGGGGGGGGTTGTTTTAAATTTAGAATAGCACATGATCTGGATCTTTTATTCGCATATTTCTCAAAATGGGGAAGTCGAAGTTCCAAGACAGCTGGCTCAAAAATCATGAGTATAACAAATGGCTCTCACGAAATCCATTGAATGAATTTTCGGCAAATTGTTGGATATGCAAACGTTTGTTTGATGTGAAAGCTCCAGTCAAAACAATAAATGATGGTATGCTATTATAACATGACATCTCAGAAGAACAACTGTCTGAGCAGCACATTCGTTTTGTTGATGTTCGAGTGATTGAATTTGACTTTACACCATCAGAAGTTATAATAAATATGTAATTGATGTTGTAGAACAGCTCGTTTTCAGTGTGCGGTTCACCATACTGGTATAAAATTATGAACCTTAAACAGCCTTGAATTTCTCATTCATTAGCCTTGAAATAGCCTTGACTTTTGGTGTCTGTACGGACCCTGATTAATACAGTTTGATCAGTCCCTTAATCACCCCAGCTTATTGTTCCCTGCCTGCTGCTAGCTGTGATCAGGTCCCTGTGGTGAGCAAATCAATCCTGTGTCCTTGTGCCTGGTCCTTGTCTCTTGTTAAGGTTTAAAGGCAGGTTAGAACCTAATGAAACATCATTGCTACAAATGTGCACTTTTATTTGTTGATTTAACAATATAATTAATGTGTTTTTAAAGTTGGGATTCTACAAAGGTTATTCGTGTTACAATTATTAATTAAGCATCAAAAACATGACTGTATGGTTTTTGGAAAAATAAACCTAAACATGAATGCTTTCCTTATTTGCAAGATTGCCCAGATAATTTATGTCTAGACATTTAAGATGTTTGTCAATGTTGCCAGTAGTAGTTTTAATTAGCTTGGGGCCAGTTATATATAGACAGTGGTGACAAGGTTTGCAGATTTCTGTAATATACAATACTCAATTGAGTTGAGTCGGTGAGTCAGTGAGAATTTTAACCAACAATGCAGGTGACAGTTGTCTTCAGTCACTTACCATTTTCTGTACTTCGAAGACTCAACAAAACTTTTAGTGACTACCTAAGACATGAGCTAAAGTCACAGAGACGTGCTGGTGCTACAGTCACCTGTCATGCAAAGATGCCACCAGTCAATATTTACTCGCTCTCCTTTGAAGTCTTGTCATTTTCTTTCAGTTTTTTACTGCCTTCGTGCACTTAACAGTTAAATTATTACTGTCTGGAGAATGATGGAGTTATGTGTTCGGGCGGCATGAGAATGCTGGAGTTATGTGTTCGGGCAGCATGAGAATGCTGGAGTTATGTGTTCGGGCAGCATGAGAATGAATGATCCACAGAAGAGGCATACTCTGTTTAGATGAACAGGCCTGTGTGATTCAAGTAACAAATTGCTGCTTGTTAGCTGCAAGCTAGTGTCCTAATTATGCACTATTCTGATTAATTATTCTGAACTCAACATCACCCTGTGGCTTGGCTTTGTCATTTGCTAAATAGAATAAATATATATCAGAAAGAGGTTGAATATTGTGAAATGCTACAGAATGGTTGAAGAATAGAATGTACTAAAGCAGGTTTTTCATTCAGCTTGCTTATTTAGTCTAGATAATCATTGTAAAAACATGATCTACTTATGCTTTAGATATTTTGGTGTTTGGTTTAGTGTATTATTTATATGGATTTCAAATCAAGGTTAAGCACAATGGCAATTACTGCAGACAGCTGCCTCCTAAGTTGGCAGTGCAGAATTAGTATTGATGATGATCACCAGATGGCACCACTCATCCTGCCCACTTCATTGTTATGTTCCAACAGGCACTGTTTGTAGTCAGATCACTATTTCCTGACACTTTTCACTGTAGTGATATTTTACTAGATTGCACAGCATTGTACCGTGGTTTACTATAATGTTTTATAAATATTGGTGTGATAATGGCAAAATATGGTTTCATAAATTGATGGTCACCCCAGAAATGAGTGCTTCAAATTTTATCCTGCTTTATAAATAACTAGCGGTGTTACCCAGCGAAGCCTGGGTGTATTATTTACCGCAGTGCGATCCCTGTGGTGAGCAATAAGATATAGATTAGAGAAATTAGAAACATTTAGGCATTAATTTACAATTAAATCATATATGTAGCACACACAGTTGTTTGTGGTTGCAGCAGGACAAAGAAGGTTTCCATGGTAAACATTGGCGCAAACACTAACGCAGCCGTTATCAATACTTTTGGGAAGTGGTGTAGGCAGCGGGTGCTTTGCAGCGAAATACCGACTTCTGGGAAGTGGCGTAGTTTTCTGGAATTATGCCATGCCATGCCACCATATGACCAGGCAAAGTTTCGTCCTGATCAGCCCACAGATGCAACCGTTGTGAGGGACAACAGATGGACACTGCTTTATGGATTAGATTTTTTCTATTCACTAATGTATAGCCTAAACAAAAACAGTGGATCTGTGTTGCGCCGTGTGTCAAGAAGAAACGAAAAAACGAAAACCAGATTTGTTGCACAGTCAGTTTCCAAGTCATTGACCTGCACTGATGACAAGTTGGCTAATAACAAACCAGCGGGTGGCTTTGATGTCTGTGATGAGCTCAAGCTATCAGGCTCCTGTTTCTAGATACAATGACTTGGGGAAAGTTGGACTTAATACAGATTGTGGAAAGGGATGAGGAATCGCAGGAGTGAGCCAGAGCCCACCTGGGGCCTCAAGAGTAATTGAGTATGAGATGTAGGAAACCCAGCCTTCATGCACTGCTAAACCTATAGTGTATATGTTCATAGGTTAATATTTCTAAATGTTTAAGAAAGGCCACCTTGAGAGTACTCGTGCATTGTAAAATCTGTTATGGAATATGTGTTGTTCCGCTGACTGCCATCAAGGTATGATACTTGTTGGGGATATGTTTACAAATGCTCACCTGCTCACCATACTCCAGTTAGGAATCTAGAACTCATGTCCGTGTGGTAAGAAATAAATGTCTTCCTTTCTGTACAGTTCAGTTCTTGTACTGTTCTGTTCTGTATACAGCTTTGAAGCTGGTGTTCTTTCTCTCCAGGTGGCTGCTGATGTTGTTGATCCATCCTAACCTTGGTCTTCCTATCGATCTTCTCACTTCATCTTCTCATCACATGACCATGCCATCCCAGTTTATTCATCTTGATCATTTCTACAATTGGGGTTACCTTGCTCTCGGTCTTCTCACTTCATCTTCTCTTCTCATCACATGACCATGCCATCCCAGTTTATTCATCCATGACTATATCGGCAACTGGCATGGATTCATGAATCAGATATCACGGGTTTGTCATGAACCAGATATCATGGTCATGAATCAGATATCACAATCATGAACCAGATATCATAGTCACATCGTCTGAAAACAATGCAAAACAATGAACTGGCCCAGACTTTTTATAACTGGCCCAGTTCTATTTTGAACTGGCCCAGGAGAGTTTGAACTGGCCTCACAAAAATTTATAAATTATAAGTATACGTAATAAAAAAATGTTTGGCATAAAACTAAAATAGACAGTGTCTGCTTTAAATTAGAATAAATAATAATTTAATAAATATAAACCATACCAAATATTGTTGTTCATTTCTTATAACTAGCATACCTATAAAATAAAGTAATGAATTTACCAGGTAATCAACATTTCAATGAGAATTTTACTTATGAAGCAGTTACGATTGTTGAATGTAACATTATGTTTGATACCGATGTTTCGCACGCACTGCCCTTGGCCTGGCATGGACAAAAAGCTATGCCGTTCTCAATTCACTCCAAATTGAAGCCTCCAAGGTTCATTTTCACAGCCTAATATGACATTAATCAGAATGTCCTGGCACATTATATTGTCAGTCGGATTGTCTGCCTCGTTTGTTTCACCAGTATAAATTGGCGTAATATTCTTAAATACTTTTTCTTCTTGCATCATCATTATCATCATCATTATCATCATCATTATCAATCTTTGCTTTGGTTTTTCTCTAGTATTCCCCAAGATATTGATGTCATTAAATGTGAATCATCAAATAGGCATCCATGTTACAGATGCAAGGGGTTTCCCTTGTATGTGCGGAGTTTGCCTTTGCAATTACCATAGATTAATAAGTACTATAATGTGCATCATTAATACAGTCCAACCCAGCTGTGGCCACCGGGATGAATCGGCGGGGTGGGGCCAAGTTTTGGCTGAATCGGCGTGAAGCATTTTGCATCGGCAGCCACTGGTGAAAAGGCCTTAATTTCGAACACTGCGGTCAAGAACCAGATATCACACTAATTCGTCCATTTAACAAAGGTTAACAACTGGAGACATGTCCTTACACTGACCATCCACGATAGGCCTGGCTAATCAGTTCAATACATCGCTGGGCAGGAATGCTAATTAACAGGACATAACCTTAAGTTGGGAACGAGTAATTCCAGCAATTATTGCAACCGATAAATCGCTCCCTTGGTGGTTGATTAGTGTGAAACTCTATTTCCAAGATTTTATGTTCAAAACAATTATCGATACCTTCTATGAAACTGTCATTCACTATATTGGTGTGAGATTGCGGAGAAACAGCCAGCAGTGGATAGTACGGAGAGTGCACCAGTAATGTAGTGTTTGCATCTGGTTTTAAAGTTAAGACATTTGTGATGTGTACTGCTCAGTAGTATGCTTTTTTTTAACATTAGCTTTGCCTGAAACACTTTTAATATACAGTCGAGCCTTGTTATAACGTGGTGGTCAGGGTCCACGGTATCGGATCGCGCCGAGACGTGTTAGGTGTTCCCATATCTGTCACCAAGGAGCTATTAAACAACAGCAATCTTCGCCCGCTGCACCAAGTCCAAGAACGCTGTTGAATCCACTGTGTGCTTGCAGCACTGTCTTATACGCTAATATGCAGTTTACGGAGCTTAATAAATGAGTCACCTAGTATCAACGTGTATTATTCTTAAATGTCACACCCTGTTGAATCTTGAACTGAATACAAATACACGTATGTATACCATTATGGAATAGTTTTTAAGATGTTGAATGGGTATACAAATGTTGATAGAAATATGTTTTTCTCACTCAAGAAGGATAGCAGAACTAGAGGACACGAAGTAATGTTAGTAAAGGATCAGTGTAGATTGGACATCAGGAAGTACTCGTTCTCACAGAGGACAATAAATGAATGGAACAAATTGTCTATGGGTTGTAAAACTGAATATGTTTAAAAACAAGGTTGACACATCTCAGGAGGGCGGGTTACACGTAGATGCACATTGTTGGACTCTCGATAAGCCAATGGCTTTCTTGTCCACTTGCCATCTGGGCCTTTGGCTTGGATGACAAATCTTATTAAAAGATCTGCTACGATGATGACGTATAAGTACTGGACCAATAGGCCTACGAATCGAAATTAATAAATTGGATCTGTGCAGCCGAAAGCGTATATGATTTGACACAAATATAGTATTTAAGCTGATTAAACATAGAAAATGACAATAGGTAGAATTACTAATTGTTTCACTTCATCTTTCAACTGATCTCGACTGAAGCATAAATTTATGACGCACCACTTAACATTGATTCACCGTTTCATATGCGTATGATGAATTCGTATTTTCAAGCAATGGTAGCGCCTTGGGTTAGGCATTTGGCATGTTGGTGTTGCGAAAACGATTAGATTTATGATGCAATGGAAGCATACCATTTCGCCCCAGTGTTATTTTGGTATTGCATACTAAATGCATTTAAGACTGTTTATCTGATTCTTACGCGAGGCACATTTGTGAATCTCGATTGCAATTTACAAACCATCGAAGTGAACCCAGAAACAGCAATTGATGTCAGCAGCAGTTCAAAACAAACAACTCGTTGACACTCATTCATTGACATTGTTCACCTAATGTTTCTTGAGAATAGTCTAAGCAATTCTAAGTAGGTTTAAGCAGGCCTATTTGGCATTTCCCCCGGCAGCAGAAAATCGGGATCCACGACCGACCACCTTATATCTGAATCCGTGTAATAACAAGGTGCGAATATAACAAGAATAAACATGAACTAATTATTTTCTTTCTTTTTAATATTAAAAAAAATTAATGTAACATATTTTGCATGCCATGTATAGATTGTGATACAAACATGTGCCAGTTATGTAAAGCAATGCAGTTTGTTGTATGTTTTCCAAAGCACATTGTACAAAGCAGAGATTCCACTAGCCTATGAAATATTCCGGTACCCAGTACCGGCAACAAATTTTTTTCTGGTACGAGGCAAACATCTACTGGTACCCAGTCTTTCTGAAAACAGAACGATGCTACTAACGCGCACAAAACACCTACAATGATGTCTGCTAACTAAGAGATATCTTCAACAACCAAGAGAAGAATGCTACATGAAAAAAACAGAACCTGACTTATCTAGAAATAAGTAGAGATGAGTGTTCATAAACTCGACACAGTGCACCTAGCTGTCACTCAAAGCTTGTCGAGTTCAAAACTTAATACGTAGATATTCTACACCAGTCGAAATCACAGGCATTTGCAGTCACAACAATAAATTTGACAATGATCAGTGCTCCTGATAAAGTATCCGACACACAATCAGTGCGAATAGCAGCAAAGTCAAGTTTCACAATGCACTTCACTGCAGGGACTCATCCAGAGATCCATCCACCCGTGTTTTGGACGGGTAAAATGCTTAAAGTGCATTTTTGGTCGGGTAGATATTTATCGTGGACGGGTTGCACGGGCTAGTCCATGTCTTTTTTAGTACAGGCTGGCCCGTCTATGTCGTTTTTACAGCATCACGGTAACTGCTGCCGGAGTCTGTGTAATCTGTTGCGAAATCTACGGGTGCTCACTATAACTGTTTACCGTAGAAATTGACCCTGGCTCCCCTGGCTCCCCCTGCCAGCTGCAAGACAAACGCCTGAATCCAATCACAGCCCAGCCTGTTAAGGTAGTTATCATCTAGCCAGTAGGGGTGGTGAAATGAAAGGCGGGTAAACCTAGGGGATAGCCCCAGCACTCATTGGGTTGACACCGCAATAAACAAATGGCTGCAATTGTTCATGGCATATGTTGGCAGAGCTGAGGACAACTTGGTCGTAGAAGAAATCGTGTTATCCGGTGCACATTTTTGAATATTCCGTGCAACGTTTTAACATATGTTGCTGCTAGATGTGTTTTCTGAAGAAAAAAGGTTTGCCTTGCTGGGGAAGATCTAGGGATTTGGATATAGATTATAATTTTATTTGTAACAAAGATGCCAACCCTCCCAATTTGGCGGGAGGCTCCCTATTTCACGGTTCAACTCCCGATTCCTGGTAAGCCATTTTATGGCATCAAAACCTCCCAATAACAACGCTTTTTCCACATATAAAATCCCATTAAATCAAAAAGCATCACAAAGTAGTTTTATGCCACCACCAACCGAGTGTATTGCTCTAATTATTAGTGCCTGGGAACAGCGCTGTCTCAATTCCCAAACTATTTGTGTTACGGTCGTTGTCAACATTGTAACCACATCAAAGCGACCACCCGCAGGAAGATGAAATCGGGCTGCTTAGTTGAAAGTCGACACCACCGCAGCACTGGCCCTCTCACGCAAAGCACTCCAGAGCTAGCTTGCCTTCATAAGTTCGTTCATATTTAGACCTGTGACATAACAAAAACCGAATGCAACACTAATCACTAATCACACTAAACCAGCATATGCCGATCTAGCGGATTCTCTGCAAACTTACAATAGTGTTATATAGACTAGTTTTGACTTGAACAATAAACAATAACTGTATTAACATGGTTACTGGAAACTGGAACAACAGAAAATCCCAATCTTCACTGTTGCTGTAGTTATGGATTTTCTGCCACGGGTTGACCGGGAAGTCCAACCAAGGGATTCTGTATGTGGGACCTGTATGTGTATGGAGAAATGATTGTTTCTAAACCTGGAAGGATTGTTTATTTGTATGTCTACCATCAACGTCTTGTGTGTAATTGGTAGCTGATATTTGTTGTATCTTTGTTGCTCTCTTCTTTGTTGCTGTAGTCCAAGGTGAGGGTGGTAACGATACTGGTCCTTCTTCCATCACTGTTCCTATTTCACTGTTGTCCACACCTGTTTCTTTGTCATTGCTTAAAAAGTTCTGGGTGAGGCTGGCACCGATACTGGTCGTCGATTTATTTTCCTTCTCCAGTCATGATTTATTTTCCTTCTCCAGTCACTGACTCCATTTCAGTGCCATCTCCACCACCCGTCTTCACTCCCCCGACCCCCATCCTTCATTCTTATTCCCCACTCCCCTCCCACTCCTGCCAAATCTCTCACACAGTTCTCTTATCTCAGTCTTGGTCTTCCTCTTCTCATTTCACCCTCTACTTTGAGTGCATCCACTCTCTTTGTCAACCCTTCCCCTTCCATTTGTTACACGTGTCCAACCCACTTTAACCAGCTCCTCACCAGCTTCCTCCTGAAACTCTCGCCAACCTCCTCCCTCAGCTCCTCCAGTCTCCACTTGTCTAATCTCTTCACTCCCACAATTCTTCTCACCCAGTTGTTTAAAAAAAATGTACTCTCTTGTGTTTCCATCATTGCTATCGTCTCTAGGCCATATAGGTAGGCTGGTTTTGTCATCTCTATGTTCTCTAGGGCACATAGGTAGGCTGGTTCTGTCATCGCCATGGTCTCTAGGCCGCATAGGTAGGCTGGTTCTGTCATTGCCATGGTCTCTAGGCCACATAGGTAGGCTGGATCTGTCATCGCCATGGTCTCTAGGCCACATAGGTAGGCTGGTTCTCTCATCACCATGGTCTCTAGGCCGCATAGGTAGGCTGGTTCTGTCATCGCTGTGGTCTATAGGCCGTATAGGTAGGCTGGTTCTGTCATTGCTATGGTCTCTAGGCCGTATAGGTAGGCTGGTTCTATCATTGCTATGGTCTCTAGGCCATATAGGTAGGCTGGTTCTGTCATTGCTATGGTATCTAGGCCACATAGGTAGGCTGGTGTTACACACATATCAGTTTATGATAAACCCAGCTGCTCGTTTCTGCATCAATCTCCGAGGTGTTGCCTTGTTCTTGTAAAGCAGTCTAGCCTGTTCATGACATAAGAATGTGCCGGTGCATATCTACCACACAGCAACAGATGCATGAATCAGTGGCAGCGCTCAGTCAAGTCAATATTTCTGTCTGCTAACAGCCATTTATTTCCAGGTGACTGGCGGTTTCATTCTCTGTTGAGTCTTACCTGATGGCCTCTTATATAATTGTGATTGAGTGACAATGAGTGACTGGTGGTTGGGCTAACGAACGTGAGCAGAGGGACTCAGCTGCGGCACTGAGGTCAGTGCACAGCAATCGATACAGCTTCATTACTAGACCAGTGCTACCTAAGTGAGCCAGAAGTACACTGCCACTGGTAGACAGACTGGCAGTAGCTGCACTGAGAGATCCAGTGACCACAGGGGTATACTTTGGATGTAACTAGCATTCAGACCACAGGGGCATACTCTGGATGTAGCTAACACAGTAACAGTGGACTGGTGAGGAACATCTGCCTGCGAGTTATTGTGCAAAAGATAGGATTCTTCTCCAAAGGTATTGTATGAATGACTGATTGCATGCACGCACCTTGTACATTGGTTCATGTGTAAATCCGTGCTTGTTTGTTCGCGATAATGTAACATTTTATGTTGTCACATTTCACACTATGGCCTGGTGTATTAAAGACATGGGTAAACATAGTGTTAGTCCTGCTGGATTTCTACACCTATGATATTTGTGGTAGTAAAAGGACAGCCATTTTTATAAAAAAATTATTGCTAGTGAAATAGCCAAGACAGCTGCTGCCATATCATGACCACGTAATTGTGTCTATCTTTGGCTAATGTATACTTCATTGAGACAGTCTGAAGATATTGCCTGGAGATGACACTGGAGTGATGGTTTGCCACACTGGAATAACAACAGAGCAATATGAACCCAGTCATCAGTTCGTATTTATTCTACCTGAGTGCCAGTTAATATATGAGTCACAGATGCTGTGATGTCAACAGCACGGTGCTGTAATACAGTCTGACATCTTGTAACTGTTCACGGCACGGTGCTGTAATACAGTCTGACATCATGTAACTGTTCATGGCACGGTGCTGTAATACAGTCTGACATCTTGTAACTGTTCACGGCACGGTGCTGTAATACAGTCTGACATCATGTAACTGTTCATGGCACGGTGCTGTAATACAGTCTGACATCATGTAACTGTTCACGGCACGGTGCTGTAATACAGTGGACATCATGTAACTGTTCACGGCACGGTGCTGTAATACAGTCTGACATCTTGTAACTGTTCACGGCACGGTGCTGTAATACAGTCTGACATCTTGTAACTGTTCACGGCACGGTGCTGTAATACAGTCTGACATCTTGTAACTGTTCACGGCACGGTGCTGTAATACAGTGGACATCATGTAACTGTTCACGGCACGGTGCTGTAATACAGTCTGACATCTTGTAACTGTTCACGGCACGGTGCTGTAATACAGTCTGACATCTTGTAACTGTTCACGGCACGGTGCTGTAATACAGTCTGACATCTTGTAACTGTTCACGGCACGGTGCTGTAATACAGTGGACATCATGTAACTGTTCACGGCACGGTGCTGTAATACAGTCTGACATCATGTAACTGTTCATGGCACGGTGCTGTAATACAGTCTGACATCTTGTAACTGTTCACGGCACGGTGCTGTAATACAGTCTGACATCATGTAACTGTTCATGGCACGGTGCTGTAATACAGTGGACATCATGTAACTGTTCACGGCACGGTGCTGTAATACAGTCTGACATCTTGTAACTGTTCACGGCACGGTGCTGTAATACAGTCTGACATCATGTAACTGTTCACGGCACGGTGCTGTAATACAGTCTGACATCTTGGAAATTCACAACTTTGTGGACAAAAATTTTCAGTGTGACACCGTTGAGTTGTTACAAAACACAAAGCTTTGACTTAATTATTTGGAGATTAATGTTTGTAAACATATCCTGGTGGTTACTAGTGTATGGCCTATATACAGCTGTACACGCAGTGTGTGATAACTCGTACATAAGTAATATAAAGTGATGTGTAAATGTTGACAATTGTGAGAGGTCCCCTAAGTGCTGGGAATAGTGGCGGTAACTTTGTATTTGTGGAGCAGTTTTCAAGGTTGATTTCTGAATCTGTCTTGTGCTGAGGCTGAGTTCTGACAGAGGGAACAATAAAATAACAATCCTGTAGTGTGCTGTGTGTGTGGTCAATGTCACCAGGACCTTGCTCTAGCCAATGGATGGATCATCTAGATGTCTTGTCAATAAATAAATTTTGCTGCTGCTCGTATGGTCATTATGAATGCAAGACAAGCATTTCGCATGCCTGCGTCTTATGTCATTGAATTTAATATCCCTACTTAATCTGACTGCCTGGTCTTAATGATATCAAAAACTGGTGTGGAGCCTGAGCTAGTTTCTGTACATATCAGTCATAACTGAAAACATGTATGAGAAAATGGCAATCCATTTATTTAATACAGTAATCATAGGCATGGAATGCCGAAGAGCCCCTACATAGGAGTGACAATCACAATTGGTTACAAGTGCCATAGTAGGGGCGTAATTACCAAGTTGATTAGCCATACACATACATGTACAAACAGAAAGGCTGGGGTACTCGATCCCCCCACCTCCCACGGTACGAGGGAGACGTTTATCAAATGAAAATATGGTATAATACAAGATCCCATGACAGATGGCAGCAGATCAACTCACTCTAGAAATTGCAATTATGACACAATAATAATTATCATTTGTCACTCATGCATACAAGTGGTGCAACCTATCTGTTCACCACAGTTAATTATTTGTCTAGATCATATTTTTTTTAAATTGCAACTAATAGAATATGTCAAGTGATACTAGAACACCTCATGTCAAACAACTCAGCAACATGATGTTACTCTAATTAATTAATAGTCTAGACCATGTGCTTCCATAAGAAAATTTAAGATATAATATGTCAACTGACAATAATAATAGACCTTCTCAAGCCAAATAAGTAAACGATACATAATTTGACTCTGTATTTAATTATTAGTCTAATAGACTCTTGATAACATACACACTGTGCTTCCATAAGGAAATGGTTATTATATGTTGCAATATGTCAATTGATGGCATCTCCTCATAAATCACATAACTAACTGTGAGGTAGTCTAGTCAATTGATGGCATCTCCTCATACATCACATAACTAACTGTGAGGTAGCCTAGTCAATTGATGGCATCTCCTCATACATCACATAACTAACTGTGAGGTAGCCTAGTCAATTGATGGCATCTCCTCATACATCACATAACTAACTGTGAGGTAGCCTAGTCAATTGATGGCATCTCCTCATACATCACATAACTAACTGTGAGGTAGTCTAGTGGTTAGAACGTCAGACTCTCAATCAAGAGAACCCAAGTTTGAATCCTCTTGCTACCATTTTGAAACTTTGGCAATTTCGTTCACCCCCACATTGCCACAGGTCACTCAGCTGTAAATGAGTACCAGGCTACAGGCAGTGGTAGATATGTGAATGAATAGTCTTCACGCAGTAATTGCAGTGTGGCTGAATGCTTCCCAGAGAAGTCGGCATTTGAATGAACAGGTCTGCCAGTGGGTGAAGTGTAAAGCGCTTTGAATGGTCTGGACTGGATACCACGCTATATAACTTATAAGAACTTAACTTTACATCACATAACAAACTACACTAACTTTCTGTCTGTGATATGCTTTTCTTCTCTTAATTTTTTACTTAAAAGTCCAGGTTCATATTGTACATAGTAACAAGGCTAAGAAAAATTTTCAGACAAAATACACGGTAATCAGGAACTATAGACTGACCAAAATGATTGTGAGTGATAATATAAGCCGCCAACAGTCATGGCAGAAGACTGATGCAACACAGCGCTACTGAGGCCTAAGAAGTACACCAGGCTAGGGACTCTCTAAACCGTACTTCAACCAAACTGTCAGAAGTTGGGAAATCGGGAGTTGAATCTACAAAGTTGGGGTGTGTAGTATACATGGTAATATAAATTCTGTCAGATTTGAGCAAAAAATCATGGTGCGTAGTATTCTTGGGGGTGGATTATACATGGAAAATTACGGTATTTCGATCTAGTTAATTGAATACGCATTCACAAACACGTGCACCCTTGCTGCATTGCTTGCTAGCCCAACATTTTTAATTTGCTACATACACAGAACATTTGGAAAGACATCAGTTTATCTCCATACCAGCCTATTCCTGGAGCACGGGACTTCCTGTTGGCAAGGGAAGCAGACATCTACTGGTCTAGATATTGCCTACACTGCTTTTCTATCTATTCCTACCATCCTCACCTGTATGGCCCACGCTGGCTTTATCTGTGCAATTTGTTAGTGACTACAGGATACTGAGAGTGTGAAGCGCAGTCTTTATGCTTGCGGACTGGTAAAATGACATGGGCTATGACATAAAATCAATGTAAGAATAACTGCATTTAGAAACACTGTTTCCAAATGCAGTTATTCTTACCTGTTACAGGATTATTCAGGGTATATTTTTATGTTATGGACAAACCTGTTTGGAATGGATGCCAGGTTGAAATCATCACTGTCTAAAACCCCACAACCCTGTTTTGAGGTGACAAAACTACTTGAAAGAAGTTACACAGGAGAAGGTTTGGGATTACTACACTGGCTTCTCGTCTGTAGATAAGAGTTACCTCCAGCAGTGTGACTTAGATGTACTTAAAGAACAGTTCTAACAACCATACACCAACTGTAGACTACATGCAGGATAGTCTGGTGGTGTGGGCACAGTTTGAAGGTCACTCTTGCAGGAGTAAAGAAGTGGTATGAGAGCAAGGACAGAGAAGACCAGGAAGACCTTACTTAACATGCACAAAACATGGGTCCCCAAAACAACTTGCACCTGAATTCAGGATAACAGTTCATAATTGAACAAATTATGCAGTACAGACACCAATGGAGACGTATGGTGAACAGCTATGATGGGACGGGTCCTCCAGACGACCAGATGAGATGGCGATGGTGATACAGGATAGCCTGATGTATTATGGCTAACTCCCCATGTCTAGCAGTGCAGCTGTACTCTGATGTTATGCTGGGTATTCAGGTTCAGGTCAACATGGGAACCTAGCTATAAATACAGCAGCTACGTTATGTACCTTGTTGCTTTTGTACACTGGCAGAAAGACTGCCATGTATGTTGTATATGACAGACATGGCTCCTGATCTACTGACAGAATCTATTCACCTACTGACAGAATCTATTCACCTACTGACAGAATCTATTCACCTACTGACAGAATCTATTCACCTACTGACAGAATCTATTCACCTACTGACAGAATCTATTCACCTACTGACAGAATCTATTCACCTACTGACAGAATCTATTCACCTACTGACAGAATCTATTCACCTACTGACAGAATCCTGCAGACTTGTGCTATATATGCTCCTTGTATATTACGTTTTCATAAAAGGTTCAGGAATGCCGTCTATCAATCACCAAGTTCAAACTGGAATGTGAAAACCAGTTAAGAGGAACCAGTTCGTGGAATGAAGAAGGCTGCAGCTTTCCAGGAACAGATTTTATGATATTACATTGCATCTTTTTTCCACTGTACTATACAAGTCATAATCATGGTGAAGGTAGCAGGAGACTATTCAGTGTAGGGACATTCTGTAGGAAATCATGAAATATTCAGGGTGGTCTACAGATGGATTTTAGGTGTGCATATCTTTACAGCTAATGAACGATACCCTAATGAACAGGTGTTTTTCCCAAAAAAAATCTGACATTATAAATAGCACACATGACGTTGGAAGAATTGATCCCATTAAGTCGATGCAGTGATGAGACTTGTGAACACCAGTCCACAATTAAAACAGTGGACATTGTGATTAGATCTAAGCAGGCGAGCTGGATGCAAGAGCACATTGCTTGTTTCCTCTTTAATTCTGCCTAATGTGAGTGTGTAGGAGCTGGGAAGTAGGCAGCTGCACTCTGTAATAAGCTCACTATATTTAGCTGCAGCCCACTAAATGCTTAGGCAGTGCAGGACATTCGTGATTATGGTGGATGGATGTGACCGTGGAATCTGTGTCTTTTAATGGCTGCTGTCTTTCTATAGTCTCGTTTATCCGACTCCCGCTCGACGTCGTGAACTCGCCGAGTAGAGAGTATTGCTGCAAACACATGCTTTGACTGTTACCAAGTGGGCAGAGCTTAAAAAGTAATGTGTAAACACCTGCCATGCAATCATAATGTGTAGACGTGTACCACGCAAGTGTTGAGGCTTGTGCGTGCCACCTCTGAGTGTCATCAGTATTCCCACCACATCACGGCCATCAACAATGTTCTGCATGCAGGCAATCTGTTTATCTTTCAGTGCAAACTCTAAATTTACATACTCTTGTTCTGTCGATAGCACGTGTGACTCGTGATGACTCCATTTGAGTAGGCATTACCATAAAGTGCCAGTACCCAATCAGCGTCGCTATCGAGATTCTACACGAAATTTGTTTTGCATGATTTAACTTGTCTGCATAACAGTTGTGTCGATATTGGCTCTAAGTCCCAGGATGAGAGCCTAATTAATCAAATTACATATGTGACCAGAATCTAGAGCACACATAATTTCCGTCACAATGAAAAGTACGGTTTGGGTCGAGGCGATGGCAGTGTGCGACAAATCATGGTGCCGCATCACGGAGCCTGGATAATCGACGTTAATCTTTTAACATTTGCCTTTTGACATGCACATGTGACAGAGTATTGTTTACCTGCCTGAGTGTAGGACATCTAAATATACAGTATTAAACCTAACAAATGTACAGAACGCCTGGAAAAAAATTGGGCCATTGAAAATGTCAAGGAATCTGTTCTTATAAGCAAGCACCACATTTTTATTCTCTAGACAATAAGATAACTGTTTAGCACTGTGGTATCATTTGGTGACTAGTGTAGAACAACTGAAAAGTGGTGCCAACTGTTTAACACCAGAGGGCAACACTTTTCAGTTGTTCCGCACTAGTCAAATTATAATAATTATATATACTGCTGATCAAAAAAAGGGATGTACACTAATTAGCTTAATAACGCTTAATAGGTACATGAAATAGCTTCACTAGAGAACCACCACTAGCATGCCCATTTAACAGCTGTGGGAATAGCATGCCCATTTAACAGCTGTGGGAATAGATCACTGGTTCACTTCCGGGGCTCTATGGCATACAAATAATAAATGGCTAGTGATTTTGAGATAGTACGCCTTCTAAAAAAATTTAACCTTGAAAAATTTGTTTTTGATCAGGGGAAAGGATGTTTTACATACTGGACTAAAAAACATTAACATGGTCGCCTGTAGAAAAAGAAATACTGATCTGTCTGTCTGCTGTGGAATAGTATTTGTTAACATCCAGTCACCTTGCTATAGCCATGGGCTGAGTCTACAATAAATACAGTCTGTGTGGAGTCTACCTATTCATAGGTTATCTTGAATACATTTATAGTGAAACAAAAGACATGGTTTTCAACCTGTGCAACTATAACAGTTACTAAAGCATAACCATTTGTAACTACAATTAAGAATATCAACTTGTTTACTAGGAAAACCTTGTTGAACACACATCTTAATTTACCGGGCCATGTTATACTGTTAGGTAACCTTACTCTATGAGTGTCGTATTCTGGCAATATTTGCTCACCATCATCATAATTTCTATAAAGCAAAATTAAATGATAACCCTTTCTATTACATGGACATTCAAGCCAATGCGATCCCAAGGTATGTTGTATTAAGATCCAAGCGCCATGTACACCTTAACAATTCTAATCTTCATATCAGCCTTCGCCCGTGGGGGCCGTTGACATCATCCTGTCACTTGGCGTCCTCGTCGTCTCCCGTGCAATATGCTGGCCTCCAGTTGTCCACTGCCTCGCGTTGTCGATCCAGGCAGTTCTCCTTCGTCCTGGCCTGTTCTTTCCCTCGACTTCACCTTCGATTGATGGCTTTGTCTTTTCCAGTGTCCATATTTTGCCAGTTCCCGTCCCTTCAGCTGTGTTACCAGTACTTTGTCATCAGATACACCAACCTGTTGTCGGACCCAGACTTTTTTTCTTCTTTTCGACCCAGCTGACTCGGAGCATACAGCACCACACCAAAATACGTCCAATCTTTTTCCGTCAGTCTTTCACAGCCCAGTGTTCTGAACCATATAGGACCGCGCACCAGACTAGCGATTTGACTAATTGTATCTTCAGACACTATTAAAATTGTCTTTGCCACACTCTACTAATTTACATCAGTCAAGCTTGTTAATGGTTTGACCACCTTTGTGTGTGTGTCTGGGAGATAATGTAACTTCCTTCACTGTCAACGGAAAGATATAAACTGACATGATAAATGGCTGAGAAAAATTTAGAGATCTGCTTATTTGTTGTTTTGAAAACCATGCTGTTAAAATTCAAGACCATGACAACAAGACGTTTTGTTAGACGGTTTAAAAAATTACATATTACCCTGTGTGTTTAATTTTAAGGCCATTGTAGTGTACAGGTCTGTTGGGACCGACACTGTTTAGACCTCATTTATTATGGACAGTACCTACTAGATATTCGATCCGGAGATGTGACAAGGTCTATTTTTGTACCAAAAAAACAGCAGATGACTGAGGAAATGTGTTTTTGTCACACATTGCATCTGCCGTGAAACAAAATGGCACCTTCCGGCAATCAATACTACTCCAAAAGAGCAGCTCGTAAAGCTGTGCTTCACTGTTTAGGCATTATGGCGGTGTAAGCCAGTGGTAATATCCCCTGTAATCTGACTGTCTGTTGGGAAGGCCTATCCATGGGGTTGATGCTACTCTTGAGTACATTCACTGTCTTGCTGCTGTGGGCTTGTAAATGTCTGCTTCTGTCCTACTGAGATAAGGGGATGGATCACTGTTTTACTTCCGAGTTCATGGCTGGAATATAGTGCCAGTGATTTTAAGATGGTCCCCCTTTTGACAAATTTTTGCTGTCTGTAAAATTATATTTGAACAGGAATATGACCATATTTGAGGACTACGACACTTATGTTGTGTCCTGATTAAAATTTCTAGTGGCTGGCTGTCAACATATGTGTGTGCCAGTGACTGTAGGTAACGGTAAAATAAATAGTGGCCTGTCCCCATACTGACAGTCCAAGTGTAACTTACTGGCAGTGGATGTCAAGCTGTAGTGGTGACAGTCTCTCTGTATGTGTTTTGTTTGGCAGTGTCTGTTTCTGCACCCTATGATGGTGACAGTCATCTGTATATAGTATGTGAACTTGTTTTTCTGTCGTGCTGTGAGGTAAACATTGGGAGTAGATAGATTCTGCAGTAGGGTAGAAAAAACTTGAATAGTGTTTGTCATGATGTCATGTGGAATAACTTGCTTTGTGACTTGAACAGAAAAGTAGAAAAACACATCCCTTGATCCAGTTATGTGCTATGTAATTTTTGCACATTTGTTATGCTAAAATGAACATGACATCCATATAGACATGTTATGCGTTAGGACATGATGCTCTACAATATGTTCTTATTTAAATGGAGGATAAGTGGAATGGAATACCTTGGTCCTGTTAGACAAGGGAATTAAAATCCAGATTAATAATATACAAAACAGGAGTTTAGCAAATTACAAGACAATTTGTAGAGACGAACATTCCAGCAAAGATAGAGCTTCAAACCGTGATGTTACTTGTGATGTCAGTCTTGCTGTGTGAATCATGGATGCCATACACGGGGATTGAGAAGTGCATCTAAACTTTTTAGATGAACTGCTTCTGTGATCTGCAGATTCACTATAAATCACACACATCCAACATACAGATACGCGACTTGTGACACAATATGTGGGCTAACATGAAGAATCACTAATATGATTCAGTATACATCGCACACACCATGCATGCATGCACGCATGCACACGCAACATACAGGTACGACCAGTCACGACACAGTATGTGGGCCAACATGAATTATTAACCATAGCCTGAAAAAGGAAGCTACAATGGCTTGGGCATGTACTGAAGTGGAAAGGTGGTTTAGCTATCCAAGTACTGCAAGGAAATGTCCCGCGGTCAAGGGTGGAAGAGGGAGACTGCACAGAAGTGATGGTTAGAGTACCATATTCGACCTATTAAATGTACATGCCCTAATTAGCGTACACCCCATTTTTAATCAGCAGGATCCATAATTATTGTAATTTGACTACTGTGAAACAACTGAAAGGTATCACCATCTGGTGTTAGACAGTTGGCACCACCTTTCAGTTGTTCTACACAAGTCACCAAATGGCACCACTAGTGTTAAAGTTACCTAATTGTCTAGAGAAACCAATATGTTGGTGTACACTTATAAGAACAGATTCCTTAACAAATATGTTGATGTACACTTATAAGAACAGATTCCTTAACAAATATGTTGATGTACACTTATAAGAACAGATTCCTTAACAAATATGTTGACGTACACTTATAAGAACAGATTCCTTAACAAATATGTTGACGTACACTTATAAGAACAGATTCCTTAACAAATATGTTGATGTACACTTATAAGAACAGATTCCTTAACAAATATGTTGATGTACACTTATAAGAACAGATTCCTTAACAAATATGTTGGTGTACACTTATAAGAACAGATTCCTTAACAAATATGTTGATGTACACTTATAAGAACAGATTCCTTAACAAATATGTTGATGTACACTTATAAGAACAGATTCCTTAACAAATATGTTGGTGTACACTTATAAGAACAGATTCCTTAACAAATATGTTGGTGTACACTTATAAGAACAGATTCCTTAACAAATTTCCATGGCCCAATTTTTTTAAAGTGTACTGTACGCTTAATAGGTCAAATACTGTATGTTATTTAGTGGACATGAAGGCAGTTAGAAGAACTCATCAGACCTTAATTGAATTTAATTGAAAATTTATTTTATTTTAAATTAAAGTCGAAATAAAATAACAGAAGGAAATTTGCGTGCACTGCCAAGGAATGTCACTCCAGTGTCCAGCAGGATACAGGATAGAATTAATAAAACTTTGCCTCGTTTTTTCACATCAGTAACAGTTTATAATTCATTAGTTCCCTGCATGTCTGCCACAGTGGCAGCTCCAACCAGTCATTTTCAGAAGATGGTCTGAGATGTTGAAACGATGACAAACGTGCGTAAGATATTGTGAGTTTATGACCAGGTCAACATTTTGTGTAATCTGCACAAATATCACGAACAATTTGTTTTATGTTGTTCTGTGTACAATTGACCATAATCATGTCATTGTTAGAGGGCCATTTGCCAATAATGGCAGGATAGCATTTCAGATAACTCACATTTGCCAGATTTTCATTGTTCTGTTGACTAAAACCCAGTTGGTGATTGTCTTCGCCATGAATGCAAATCTGACACGTGAGGGTCAGTATTGACGTCACATCATTCATGCGTCTGTGCGGCACGCTTTGCTCTCGCATCAATACTGGGTCTATGTGATGTGGATATTGATCAGAATTTCTTCTGAGTGTAGTGGCTTGAATGCAGTTAGTTTTGTGATAGTCTCACGGTTACAGCTGATTAATCACATCAATTCGGCAGCTGGTTAGAATGAGATTAACAGAGCACTAGAACCGTGACGTCACTCGTGTTGTTGTCTGTCGAATCCATGTGGATACGTGGTGAAGTGTATGTAGACTATTACGTGCAGTGATACCGGGTGGGGCTACTACTGATAGAAGGTGGAGTTGTCTTTGAAAGACAAGGGTGCGTTATATTCTGGTGTGTGGGTGAGTGTGTTTGTATGTTTATGTGACCGTGCTGTATGTGTGTACCTCAATACTACACTGATGTGTGGGTGTGTTTGTATGTTTATGTGACAGTGCTGTATGTGTGTGCCTCAATACTACACTGATGTGTGGGTGTGTTTGTATGTTTATGTGACAGCGCTGTATGTGTGTGCCTCAATACTACACTGATGTGTGAGTGTGTTTGTATGTTTATGTGACAGCGCTGTATGTGTGTGCCTCAATACTACACTGATGTGTGAGTGTGTTTGTATGTTTATGTGACAGCGCTGTATGTGTGTGCCTCAATACTACACTGATGTGTGAGTGTGTTTGTATGTTTATGTGACAGTGCTGTATGTGTGTGCCTCAATACTACACTGATGTGTGAGTGTGTTTGTATGTTTATGTGACAGTGCTGTATGTGTGTGCCTCAATACTACACTGATGTGTGAGTGTGTTTGTATGTTTATGTGACAGTGCTGTATGTGTGTGCCTCAATACTACACTGATGTGTGAGTGTGTTTGTATGTTTATGTGACAGTGCTGTATGTGTGTGCCTCAATACTACACTGATGTGTGAGTGTGTTTGTATGTTTATGTGACAGTGCTGTATGTGTGTGTGCCTCAATACTACACTGATGTGTGAGTGTGTTTGTATGTTTATGTGACAGTGCTGTATGTGTGTGCCTCAATACTACACTGATGAAAGACACTGGGCCTGTGTTTGTTATAGTGGAACAAATTGAGTCGCTATTTGATACAGAGGAAGAAACTAGGTTTTTGTTTATTACAGAAGAAACTAGGTTTTTGTTTGTTACAGAGGAAGAAACTAGGTTTTTGTTTGCTACTGAGGAAGAAACTAGCTTTTCGTTTGCTACTGAGGAAGAAAATAGTTTTTTGTTTGTTGCAGGGTACGAAAGTGAGTGGCTGATTGTAACAGATGAAGAAACTGAATGTCTGTCTGTTACAGAGGATGAAAGTGAGTGTATGTCTGTTACAGTGGAAGTGAGTGTATGCTTGTTACAGAGGATGAAAGAGTATGTCTGTAATAGTGAACATAAGTGAATGTATGCTTGTTACAGTGGGTGAAAGTGTATGTCTGTTACGATGGAAGTGAGTGTATACTTGTTACAGTGAATTAAAATGTATGTCTGTTACAGTGGAAGTAAGTGAGTGTGCGCTTGTTACAGTGGATGAAAGTGTATACCTGTTACAGTGGAAGTAAGTGAGTGTATGCTTGTAACAGTGGATGAAAGTGTATGTCAGTTACAGTGGTTGAAAGTGTATGCTTGTTGCAGAGGAAGGAACTATGTGCTCTTTAGTTACATCACAAAATAAGTGTCCATAGAAGAATGAGAATGCCTGTTACACAGTGCATGTTCCAGAGTGTGTGTGTCTGTGTGTTACACAGTACATGTTACAGAGTGTGTGTGTCTGTGTATTACTCAGTACATGTTACAGAGTGTGTGTGTCTGTGTGTTACACAGTACATGTTACAGAGTGTGTGTCTGTGTGTTACACAGTACATGTTACAGAGTGTGTGTGTCTGTATTACACTATACATGTTACAGAGTGTGTGTGTCTGTGTGTTACACAGTACATGTTACAAAATGTGTGTGTCTGTATTACACTATACATGTTACAGAGTGTGTGTGTCTGTGTGTTACACAGTACATGTTACAGAGTGTGTATCTGTGTATTATGCTATACATGTTACAGAGTGTGTGTGTCTGTGTGTTACACAGTACATGTTACAGAGTGTGTGTGTCTGTGTGTTACACAGTACATGTTACAGAGTGTGTGTGTCTATGTGTTACACAGTACATGTTACAGAGTGTGTATCTGTGTATTACGCTATACATGTTACAGAGTGTATGTGTATGGGTGTTACACAGTACATGTTACAGAGTGTGTAACCACGTGTCTGTTTGTTACACAGTACATGTTACAGAGTGTGTATCTGTGTATTACGCTATACATGTTACAGAGTGTGTGTGTATGGGTGTTACACAGTACATGTTACAGAGTGTGTAACCACGTGTCTGTTTGTTACACAGTACATGTTACAGAGTGTGTATCTGTGTATTACGCTATACATGTTACAGAGTGTGTGTGTATGGGTGTTACACAGTACATGTTACAGAGTGTGTAACCACGTGTCTGTGTGTTACACAGTACATGTTACAGAGTGTGTATCTGTGTATTACGCTATACATGTTACAGAGTGTGTGTGTCTGTGTGTTACACAGTACATGTTACAGAGTGTGTGTGTCTGTGTGTTACACAGTACATGTTACAGAGTGTGTGTGTCTGTGTGTTACACAGTACATGTTACAGAGTGTGTGTGTCTGTGTGTTACACAGTACATGTTACAGAGTGTGTGTGTGTGTCTGTGTTACACGGTACATGTTACAGAGTGTGTATCTGTGTTACGCTATACAAGTTACAGAGTGTGTGTGTGTCTGTGTGTTACACTATACATGTTACAGAGTGTGTAACCACGTGTCTGTTTGTTACACAGTACATGTTACAGAGTGTGTATCTGTGTATTACGCTATACATGTTACAGAGTGTGTAACCACGTGTCTGTTTGTTACACAGTACATGTTACAGAGTGTGTATCTGTGTATTACGCTATACATTTTACAGAGTGTGTAACCACGTGTCTGTTTGTTACACAGTACATGTTACAGAGTGTGTATCTGTGTATTACGCTATACATGTTACAGAGTGTGTAACCACGTGTCTGTTTGTTACAGAGGAGGAAAACGAGACAGCCAATGAGCAGCCAGACAAGACTGAACTGCAGACCCTGCTTCGCCAGCTCAACTCGAAGCTCGAGGACCTGAACACATGCAACGACCTGATCACAAAGCACGGCACGGCTCTGCAGCGGGCCCTCAGTGAGCTGGAGCAACTGGAGCCTGCGTCAGAGAGCGTGACCAAGATCAAGGCCGTCAACGAGCGGGCCACACTCTTCAGAATCACCTCGAATGCTATGATCAATGTAAGTCATTCTGTGTAGTTATTTCAATGTAAGTCATTCCATGTATTTATATCAAGTCATTCCGTGTAGTTATGTCAGTGTAAGTCATTCCATGTCATCAATGTAATCAATGTAAGTCATTCCGTTTAGCTATATAAATGTAAGTCATTCCGTGTAGTTATATCAATGTAAGTCATTCCGTGTAGTTATGTCAGTGTAAGTCATTCCGTTTAGTTATATCATTGTAAGTCATTCCGTGTAGTTATGTCAATGTTGTCAGTTATGTCAATGTAAGTCATTCTGTGTAGCTATGTCAATGTAAGTCATTCCGTGTAGTTATGTCAGTGTAAGTCATTCCGTGTAGTTGTATCAATGTAATTCATTCCGTGTAGTTATATCAATGTAAGCCATTCCGTGTAGTTATGTCAGTGTAAGTCATTCCGTGTAGTTGTATCAATGTAATTCATTCCGTATAGTTATATCAATGTAAGCCATTCCGTGTAGTTATATCAATGTAAGTCATTGTGTGTAGCTATGTCAATGTAAGTCATTCCGTGTAGTTATATCAATGTAAGTCATTCCGTGTAGTTATGTCAATTTAAGTCATTCTGTGTAGTTATGTCAATGTTGTCATTATGTCAGTTATGTCAATGTAAGTCATTCCATGTAGTTATGTCAGTGTAAGTCATTCCGTGTAGTTATATCAATGTAAGCCATTCCATGTAGTTATGTCAGTGTAAGTCATTCTGTGTAGTTATGTCAGTGTAAATAATTCCGTGTAGTTATATCAATGTAAGCCATTCCGTGTAGTTATATCAATGTAAGTCATTCTGTGTAGCCATGTCAATGTAAGTCATTCCGTGTAGTTATGTCAGTGTAACTCAATCTGTGTAGTTATATCAATGTAAGTCATTCCATGTAGTTATATCAATTTAAGTCATTCAGTGTAGTTATGTCAATGTTGTCAGTTATGTCAATGTAAGTCATTCCATGTAGTTATGTCAGTGTAAGTCATTCCGTGTAGTTATATCAATGTAAGCCATTCCGTGTAGTTATATCAATGTAAGTCATTCCGTGTAGTTATGTTAATTTAAGTCATTCTGTGTAGTTATGTTAATGTTGTCATTATGTCAATGTAATTCATTCCATGTAGTTATGTCAGTGTAAGTCATTCCGTGTAGTTATATCAATGTAAGCCATTCCATGTAGTTATATCAATGTATGTCATTCCGTGTAGTTATGTCAGTGTAAGTCATTCTGTGTAGTTATATCAATGTAAGTAATTTTGTGTAGTTATATCATTGTAAGTAATTCCGTGTAGTTATGCCAACAGCTCATAAAGCAGGTCACTGATTACTAATATTTGCATGTGTTGCCATGATTCCAGCTGTCGAAAATAGTGTCTTCCATAATGGGCCTGATTAAATAAATTTCAATTTTAACAAAGTAGAATTTATAAACATCTTATACTGCATAAACGTTGTGATTAATGCTAAATTTGATGTCAGTAAGTGTGTTAGGTTTTCGATCATAACCTCATTGCACTAACGACATTTTGTTGATAGTTTGGCTTATGTAAACTGTTTTTTCATCTTGGTGCTTCAATTGGTGCTTCAATTGCTAATATTTAAAATGCACTTGTTGGCATGATTTCAGCTGTCATAAATTGTTTTTTACAATAATTGGTGTGATTAAATCAAACGAGGCACCAGTCCATCAGTTACTGCTCATGGGGCCACGCAAGTGTTCTAGAAACAGACGAGTCTCTTTTTAAACAACCTCCAGTGTTACTGTTGATGTGAACTAGTGTGACAGCAGGTTCCAGTGTCAGTGCTGCAATACCGATGTATGTGTGGTGATATGACTAAATGAAATACCACAAGTGAACTTGTTCAGTCGCATATCTAAGATTTCGCAACAGGGGGGATCTTAGTCATCCATTAGTTCACCATTCTACCATACAGTGGTGCAACTGGTTACATAAAAAAAATCCAAAAATTTTAGCAGGGGGCATGGCCCATTGGCCTCCCCCTAAATACGCATCTGAATGTGTTTGAATTTATGTGTTACGTATAATGCAGAAACTACACAAGGTTCTTACCTGTGGTGTTGATGCAACATTATTTTATGTATGTGATAGCAGAATGTCTGATTCTCCAGGAACTTTACAAAGTTTCCCATATTTAAGAAAATATAAACCTTCAACTGAAGTGAAGTGTGTACTGAATTTCCAGGATTCTCCTCCACTTCCTACATCTCAAGAAAATCTTAACCTTCCTGGAAGTCAATCGATTGTTGAAGACTGACATCAGAATGAACAAATCGGCTCCATTTCCCACAAGTCATGCATATTTTAGGTGGAGGAGCTTTGAAATTCTCAATAACCATACGGACGAAATCGGTCATGTGGGCTCCAAGGAAAACTGCCACATGGGTGTGAAACAGACTATTAGACACACCCTAGGCTGGGTATAAGCACATCAAATGTCTCCCGCCACGGATATTATGTTTTCATGTGATTACAACGTGGCATTCCTTGGGAGAACCGCTGGATTATATTACTGTAATTATCAGCTGTGTATGGCACTGCCCGGCTTCCTAAACACAGTGTGATTTTTGCTTGTTGCATAATTAAAATCAGTGTCAAAATCTATGTTGGTGGAGGCACAGTGAGCGGTATCCATGGAGATTGGCCCCATTTGGTTTAGATGACCTAGACTTCCCCTTGGTTGACTCTGCTGACGGGTGGCTGTCTGGCCTGGGTGGTGGGGATAGATCATTATTTTACTTTGGGTTTTACCTCCGGGTCCATGTCATACGAATAAAGTGCTGGTGATTTTGAGGATTTTTGTACCTTGAAAAAACAGTTTATGAACACAGAAAATGGTATCCTTGCAGACTATGACATTTCTGCCACGTGCAGGATTACATTTCTAAAACTTTGCTGATTGACAGCATTATTATCAGTGATGGAGGGTTCCCCGGTTTGTTCGGGCAACAAATGACTGTCTTCCATGTTGATTTTCTTTAAAAAAAATTGTAGGATTTAAAGAAAACTGTGTAGCAGGCGAGTGACACGACATGCAACCTCTTGTGCCATGGTGATAACATCCGAACCATTATCTTGCATGCAGCACTAGAAAACGTTAATATAGTCACCTATGGAAAAACAAATAATTGTCTGTGCCTTTGGTTTATGTACCTACAGTGTTGTGTGAGAGAAACAACCCTCTCTTTACTGGGCTGTTCTTGTGTGAGAGAAACAACCCTCTCTTTACTGGGCTGTTCTTGTGTGAGAGAAACAACCCTCTATTTACTGGGCTGTTCTTGTGTGAGAGAAACAACCCTCTCTTTACTGGGCTGTTCTTGTGTGAGAGAAACAACCCTCTCTTTACTGGGCTGTTCTTGTGTGAGAGAAACAACCCTCTCTTTACTGGGCTGTTCTTGTGTGAGAGAAACAACCCTCTCTTTACTGGGCTGTTCTTGTGTATCAGCTAAACAACCCTCTCTTTACTGGGCTGTTCTTGTGTATCAGCTAAACAACCCTCTCTTTACTGGGCTGTTCTTGTGTATCAGCTAAACAACCCTCTCTTTACTGGGCTGTTCTTGTGTGAGAGAAACAACCCTCTCTTTACTGGGCTGTTCTTGTGTGAGAGAAACAACCCTCTCTTTACTGGGCTGTTCTTGTGTATCAGCTAAACAACCCTCTCTTTACTGGGCTGTTCTTGAGTGAGAGAAACAACCCTCTCTTTACTGGGCTGTTCTTGTGTGAGAGAAACAACCCTCTCTTTACTGGGCTGTTCTTGTGTGAGAGAAACAACCTTCTCTTTACTGGGCTGTTCTTGTGTATCAGCTAAACAACCCTCTCTTTACTGGGCTGTTCTTGTGTGAGAGAAACAACCCTCTCTTTACTGGGCTGTTCTTGTGTGAGAGAAACAACCCTCTCTACTGGGCTGTTCTTGTGTGAGAGAAACAATCCTCTCTTTACTGGGCTGTTCTTGTGTATCAGCTAAACAACCCTCTCTTTACTGGGCTGTTCTTGTGCAGCAGCTAAACAACCCTCTCTTTACTGGGCTGTTCTTGTGCAGCGGCTAAACAACCCTCTCTTTACTGGGCTGTTCTTGTGCAGCAGCTAAACAACCCTCTCTTTACTGGGCTGTTCTTGTGCAGCAGCTAAACAACTTATGTATGTTTGGAATGCTTTGTTGCTACAGCAGCAACCGCTTCACACAGCTGTTTCCGTGCGTGCGTGCGTGCGTGCGTGCGTGCGTGCGTGCTTGCGTTACCTTGTTCTCCCTGTTAGACACCACACAAGGAATGGGGGTAGAATTTCTAGGGGTGTTTAATACATTCTGATTTGTCAACTGTAATAATTGAAATGTAAAACACTGATGCAATTTCATTTATTAACAAACTCACAGTCCATTTACAAATAAACTACTTGAATTTATAGTTTGTTAAAAAATACTGTTGCTGCAGATATTTCTACTACAATATAATATGTTAATTTAACAAATATTGTTAATCATCTATTTTGGTGTCATGACAAATGCCTGCTAAAATTACAGTGAGGCTTGATGTGGGGGCATTAGTGTCTAGTGGGCTGGATATATTGTAAATATGTTGGTAAAATTACTGTGATGCTTGACTTGGGGGCATTAGTGTCTAGTGGGCTGGATATATTGTAAATATGTTGGTAAAATTACTGTGATGCTTGACTTGGGGGCATTAGTGTCTAGTGGGCTGGATATATTGTAAATATGTTGGTAAAATTACTGTGATGCTTGATGTGGGGGCATTAGTGTCTAGTGGGCTGGATATATTGTAAATATGTTGGTAAAATTACAGTGAGGCTTGATGTGGGGGCATTAGTGTCTAGTAGGCTGGATATATTGTAAATATGTTGGTAAAATTACTGTGAGGCTTGACTTGGGGGCATTAGTGTCTAGTGGGCTGGATATATTGTAAACATGTTGGTAAAATTACAGTGAGGCTTGATGTGGGGACATTAGTGTCTAGTAGGCTGGATATATTGTAAATATATTGGTAAAATTACAGTAAGGCTTGACGTGGGGGCATTAGTGTCTAGTGGGCTGGATATATTGTAAACATGTTGGTAAAATTACAGTATAAAATAATTCCTTTGGTTGTAAACATGGGTTGATTACATACAGTGTGATTATGATTATGATAAAAAAATATTTATTACAATTACCTATTATACTGAATAGGTAATCAGTTTTTTTATTACACCCTAGTGCATCGTGTTCAAATTATGATTACAACTATATTGTAATTGTAGTCAATATACACAAATATATCAATTACATATTATGTTGTAATGCATTACAATATTAATATGACCTACCATTCTCTACAGGTAAGTGGGATATTATATATCTGCCCTCCGTATCACCAGAGTGCATAGACGTGATGCTGTGGTATCAATCTAGTCATCCGCTGAACCCAATAATGCCACTGTGGTGGAGACTAATTCTCGTCTTACTTTGAGTTGTACAAGACACAAGTGTGTATTGATTTTACGTTGCGGTACCACTGCGTTTTTAATTGATTGAATTGCTCTGCTATTGGTGCACTTAAAGGTGCTATATATTCTGATTGACCCTTAAAAAATACATCAAGTCTGGCAGTTAGGATCTAGAGAGAGGAACCATAAGGTTGTGGGACATGCCCAGCATCCCTAGTTCCACGGGGAAACAGGACGCTGGTGGAGGTGAACCTCGTCTGAGATGTGTTGTAAGGTATTCAGTGTTTCCCATGTATTATTCAGCAAGCAACGTTTGCCTTCCGGCGGTATGGATTCTCGTCTTACAATGCCGCTATGTGATGATTGGACATGAACTTTATGAGCCAGACACCTTGTTGTGGTCAGTGGGGTCAGACCACTGTTTGTTTGCCTGTTGGTGGCTATGGTAACAGTTGATGTTGATGTTAACTAGTTATCATAATACTGTATTGCCAATTCAAAATCACACACCTGTCACTGGTGTGTGATTTTGAATTGGCAATCGTGCAACAAAATATTAATGCGTTTATCTGTGTTTTGCAAAGGGCACCACCAAACTGCCTATGGCTTACTTGACTTAAGCCATAGGCCATTAATTTAAGGATTCATTTCCACGGGACATGGTTTTGATCTTGTGATTTCAGTTCTTTCCATATATATCCTGCTTTTATCATCTCTGCTTCCATTTCTCTGCACCATGTCTTTCTCAGCCTTTCCCTTTCCTTTTGCCCTGAGGGAATATAATTGTGGTCTGAACCCAGTTGTACAGCAGGTCAGAGGTGGATGTGACCAGACTAACTAGAGTGGACAGCAAAGACATAAACAGCCAGAGACTTGATCCTTGTACCATTTGGCTGAAAGAAGCATGGCAGCACGATGCTGTGTCGGTCAAGTATCAAATGTTCTCCTGTTACTGGTTTAAGATACTTTATGGGTCCTTGTTGGCTCTCCGAATGCAGAGGGAATGCCTCTGCATATAGATACTTGACAAGGACGTTTTTGGATGTTGCAGTGAGGTGACGTAATGATGGTCCTGGTTTCAGCATCATTAACATGTTGTTCAGGAGCCTTCGAAGTCATCACACAACAACCACAAGTCATTGCAGCATTAAAAATGTATGCTTTGAAGGTTTCACCCTGCGATTTCTTACAAAAGGGTAAACACTGCATAATCAAAAATGTATGTTTTGAAGGTTACTACACCACCACAATTTCTTACAGGTGTTTCACCATTGCCTTGGTTATTGTCAGCAATTGTTGCTGACTCACCTGTCAATCACCTGTCAATCACTGTGTTGCAGGCATGCCATGACTACCTGGAGCTTGCCCAGGTTCAGGGGAAGCGGTGGGAGAGGATGCTAAAGTACGAGCACGACCAGCGTCTCCGTCTCGAGGAAGTTGTCGAACAGCTCGCAAAGCAGCACGACTCACTAGAGAAACAGGCTCGGCGCAAACAACTCGCAGCCGTCAGCCACAACAACAGCAAGTCTGAGGGCATCAACCTCAACAACACTAGTGAGTCGTCCCGAGGGTTCTTTCACTGACACGCTAAGGGTCTGTTCACAATTGTTGACATTTAGTTATTCATACAAAGCCTACTAATTCTTATACCCCGTCCACCTCTCTAAGTTATTACTTTAAAATGTTGATAATTTTCCAGATTGAAAAATATCAATGTATGTTTATAGGACATACAGTAATAACCATAAGAATATACTTACAAACATTTATTTCCTTAATAAGCTTTGTGTTTTTCTAACAACTCCATGGTGTCATTTTGATAGTTGTGTATTTGCAAGATGTCGGACTGTGTTACAGCAGTCACACAATTTAAAACTATTAGTTCCATAACAGTTCAATGCGCAGCGCTACACGATGCAACGGCGTTGAATATTGACCCCCATCGCCCTTTAGTACGCTTTGTACAGATATGTAAATGTTGACAATTGTGAATGGCCCGTAAGCAACCAACATACAGTCACAGCTCATTAAAAATTATCTACACACTTGAGTTACAAATGTTATGGTTGAATCAATGCATTAGTTAAACACACTACTACTTACTCTCAGTAATAAATGTGTAATGTATCATGTATGGTCATTATACTGTATGTGTACAGTAGTACCTGCCTTCAACGGACCCTCCAATGAGTGGACACCTGCTATGGTGGGACACTTTCTCAATGTACGGACTGTTTTACCATGTTAATGTCCCTCTGATGAGGGGACACCCGTTGAACGGACAGGATATTTTGGTTTTCTGTCCCTGCTAAGGCGGACAGTAATAATTATTTTCGTAATTTTTTTCTCTAAATATTTTATTTCCAAAATGGCGACGGACAAACAGCGTGGTGTGTAGTGGGAAAAACAACATTATATCGCGAATTCGGATATAATGATGTTGGTCGTGGACCCCGATTTTCTGCCGCCGGGGGAAATGCCAAATGGGCCTGCTTAAACCTACTTAGAATTGCTTTGACAATTCTCAAGAAACAGGTGAACAATGTCAACGACAATGAACGACTGTCAACAAGTTGTTTGTTTGGTGCTGCCGCCGACATCAATCGCTGATGTTGGCTTCACTTAGGCGGTTTGAAATTGCAATCGAGATTCACAAATACGCCTCGCATAAGAATCAAATAAACAGTCTTAAATGCAGTTTAGTATGCCGTACTAATATGACACTAAGGTGAAATGGCATGCCTCCAATCTAAACGACGCGAAACCAACATGCCAAATGCCAAAGGCGCTACTGGTGCGTGAAAATACGAATTCGTCATCCGCATATGAAACGACGAATCAATGCTAAGTCGTGCATCATAAATTTATGCTTCATTCGAGATCAGTTGAAAATTGAGGTGAAACGATTATTAATTCTGCCTATTGTCGTTTTCTATGTTTAATTAGCTTACATACTGCGTGTGTCAACTCATATACGTTTTCGGCTGCTCAAATCCAGGTTATTATTTTCGATTCATAGGCCTATTAGTTCAGTACATCGTCATCAGTTCCATAACGGTATATGTACATGTATTTTATTCAGTTAACGATTAAACAGGGTGTGACATTTAAAAATAATACACGTTGATGGTAGTTGACTCGTTTAATAAGCTCTAAACTGCATATTGCCGTATAAGACAGTGCTGCAAGCACACTGTGGCTTCGACATCGTTCTTGGACTTGGAGCAGCGGGCGGCGATCGCTGTTGGTTAGTAGCACCCTGGTGGCAGACATGGGAACACCTAACGCACCTTATTTCAGCCCTCCACTCCAGCATGCCTGTCCCTCCGATGAGGGGACACCTGCCATGTAGGGACACTTTTGCTTGGATACAGAATTGTCCGTTGAAGGCAGGTACTACTGTACATGATTTTGCCAAATATAATAATACTACGCGATTTACCCGGCATTGTCCGTGACAAAAAGGCAACCACTGTAAGAGCCTATGACTCCTTGAACTTCCCAGTGAAATCTTGGTAATGAACAGCTGTAAGTGCTGTCTCTTTGAGGACGTGGCTGATAGTGACACAGCTACAGGGGTTGTACTCCCACAGGGCACGGTTTGTATCCAGTGGCTGCTTGTTGCAGGTTTGTATCCAGTGGCTGTTTGTTGCAGGTTTGTATCCAGTGTCTGTTTGTTGCAGGTTTGTATCCAGTGGCTGTTTGTTGCAGGTTTGTATCCAGTGGCTGTTTGTTGCAGGTTTGTATCCAGTGTTTGTTTGTTGCAGGTTTGTATCCAGTGGTTGTTTGTTGTAGGTTTGTATCCAGTGTCTGTTTGTTGCAGGTTTGTATCCAGTGTCTGTTTGTTGCAGGTTTGTATCCAGTGTCTGTTTGTTGCAGGTTTGTATCCAGTGTCTGTTTGTTGCAGGTTTGTATCCAGTGGCTGCTTGTTGCAGGTTTGTATCCAGTGGCTGCTTGTTGCAGGTTTGTATCCAGTGGCTGTTTGTTGCAGGTTTGTATCCAGTGGCTGTTTGTTGCAGGTTTGTATCCAGTGTCTGCTTGTTGCAGGTTTGTATCCAGTGTCTGTTTGTTGCAGGTTTGTATCCAGTGGCTGTTTGTTGCAGGTTTGTATCCAGTGTCTGTTTGTTGCAGGTTTGTATCCAGTGTCTGTTTGTTGCAGGTTTGTATCCAGTGGCTGCTTGTTGCAGGTTTGTATCCAGTGTCTGCTTGTTGCAGGTTTGTATCCAGTGTCTGTTTGTTGCAGGTTTGTATCCAGTGGCTGCTTGTTGCAGGTTTGTATCCAGTGGCTGCTTGTTGCAGGTTTGTATCCAGTGTCTGTTTGTTGCAGGTTTGTATCCAGTGGCTGTTTGTTGCAGGTTTGTATCCAGTGTCTGCTTGTTGCAGGTTTGTATCCAGTGTCTGTTTGTTGCAGGTTTGTATCCAGTGGCTGTTTGTTGCAGGTTTGTATCCAGTGTCTGTTTGTTGCAGGTTTGTATCCAGTGTCTGTTTGTTGCAGGTTTGTATCCAGTGTCTGTTTGTTGCAGGTTTGTATCCAGTGGCTGTTTGTTGCAGGTTTGTATCCAGTGGCTGCTTGTTGCAGGTTTGTATCCAGTGTCTGCTTGTTGCAGGTTTGTATCCAGTGGCTGTTTGTTGCAGGTTTGTATCCAGTGTCTGTTTGTTGCAGGTTTGTATCCAGTGTCTGTTTGTTGCAGGTTTGTATCCAGTGGCTGTTTGTTGCAGGTTTGTATCCAGTGTCTGTTTGTTGCAGGTTTGTATCCAGTGTCTGTTTGTTGCAGGTTTGTATCCAGTGTCTGTTTGTTGCAGGTTTGTATCCAGTGGCTGTTTGTTGCAGGTTTGTATCCAGTGTCTGTTTGTTGCAGGTTCAGAGGAAGATTTTGGAGAAGACGATTTCTACGACGCTCTAGACGACCACGAGGAGTTCAGTCTGCGTGTGACATCAAACAAGACACACAAGTAAGTGGAGGTCAGGGTGGCTGGGATTGGTATGGCAGCGTGATGGTGTGGCAGGGTAAATGAGGGGGTGGTATGGATGGGGTATCAGGTGTGGATGGGAGCTGATGGTGTAACAGGGTGACTAAGGGCATGACAGGGTGTGGGGTGACTGAGCCTGATAGTTGAATCATCATGGGGTGGGTCGACCAAGGGTGAGATGGGGCAATCAAGGGTGAGATGGGGCAATGAATTGTATGAGATGGGGCAACCAAGTGTGAGATGGGGCAATCAAGGGTGATATGGGGCAACCAAGGGTGAGATGGGGCAGCCAAGGGTGAGATGGGGCAATGAAGTGTGAGATGGGGCAACCAAGGGTGAGATGGGGCAATGAAGGGTGAGATGGGGCAATGAAGGGTGAGATGGGGCAACCAAGTGTGAGATGGGGCAATGAAGGGTGAGATGGGGCAATGAAGGGTGAGATGGGGCAACCAAGTGTGAGATGGGGCAATGAAGGGTGAGATGGGGCAACCAAGTGTGAGATGGGGCAATGAAGGGTGAGATGGGGCAACCAAGTGTGAGATGGGACAATGAAGGGCGAGATGGGGCAACCAAGTGTGCATGGCTGCATGAGAGTAAGATGTGGAAGTGCATGGGGCAGGGCAACTAAGAGCATTGTGTGGCTGGGATACTGAGGGTGAAATGGGGTTACAGGGTGAATAAGAAGCACCCCTGTGCTTTCAGACGTACACCAAGTGAACTGAGTACGGACAGTTTTGGATCCACCCCAATGCCAATGGTGGCTGCAAAAGTAGCAGAGAACAGCTACGAGACAAGTAGCACTGACTCGGACGGTGAACTGAAGGTAAGCACCCTCCGCTGCCCCTTCTCCATCCCTACTCTGCCTCTCCTCTACCCTTTCTCCACCCCTGGTCTGCCCTCCTCCGCCCCTCATCCACCCTTCTTCTGCCCCACTTCTACCCCTCATCCACCTCTCTTCCACGCCTCGTCCACCCCTCTTCCGCCTCTCCTCTGCCCCTCCTCCACCCCTCCTCTGCCCCTCCTCCACCCCTCCTCTGCCCCTCTTCTGTCCCCCCTCAACTCCTCCTCTGCCCCTCTTCTGCCCCCCTCCACCCATCCTCTGCCCCTCTTCTGCCCCCCTCCACCCATCCTCTGCCCCTCCTCCACCCCTCCTCTGCCTATCTTCTGCTCCTCCTCTGCCCCTCCTTCGCCCCTCCTCTCTTCAAGACCGTTCATTGACATGGCTATATAAAACTTTGTAGTTGTAACATTCAGACATGTCAAGTCTTACATCATTACAATCAATCAGGCACGTTTATTTAGACAAATCAGTTTGTAATACAGTTTAAACAGCCACAACTTATAAGTTTGAAAGGAGTAACACTGAAGTAAAATACTTAACGGGTTGTGTTACTCCCTTGATACAATACTCAATAAACCTAAATGTGTCTTCATCAAATTTCAATAATGGTTACCTGCATTTATAAAAACATAACATGCTTTTGTATAACATTATGCTACTGTGATAACCATTACAAGACATCAGTATATATATTATTAATATAACTTTCCAACAATTGTCTCCTATAATATGCTTTAACATTGTTGAATGGTCGAATATTAGTAATATTGACATTCAGGGAATTCCACAGTTTTGTCCCATGGACAATGCCATCGCCTTTCTTTCTATTCTTTCTTAATTGAGAACAAAATATTTCTATCAATATTGCATTGACAGACGGCCGAGAACAGCGTGATATCGACACAAGACAGACAGGTGTCTGTGAAGGAGCCGGCTAAGGTTGTGTCGCCTCGTAGTGAGACAGACAAAGTGAGCTGTCTGGCTGTGAGGAAGCCTGGCACGCGGCGCAAGAACATCCCTGAACGTCCCAACTACAGCATCAACCTGTGGAGCATCATGAAGAACAGCATAGGCCGAGACCTCAGCAAGATCCCCATGCCTGTGAGTAGTGGCAAGTCTCTGTCATGTCTGTTCAAGCAATCAATACGAATACCGTTATTTCAGGTTAAAATAATGCTTTAGGGTCATCTCGTTATCACAACCACGTTGCCATTATCGTCACCATGAGACAGTCCAAAGTTATTTCCATACCATTATAGTATAGGACGTTAGTCCCATTAATACGGTCACTTTGCTGTTTCGGTCACTAGCCCAGTCCCATGGGTGACTGAAATGTTTATCTCTATTTATAAATATTGCGTTTGAATATTACGTAATATTTACTTCGACCAGCTGCAGGTGTACCTGTTGTGACCTTGCATCAGAGTTCAAATCGGGAGTGGGGTCAAGTCAGTACCTAAGTTGCAGTGTCTAGACATGTCATTCGTCTAAGCACACACAGTTGTGTATTATTATGCGGGGAATCGTTCCTGTGAACCGGCTGAAATCTGGTGTGTATTGCAGGTAAATTTCAGTGAGCCGCTGTCATTCCTACAACGTCTGACGGAGGACAACGAGTACGCCGGTGTTCTCCACAAGGCGGCCCAGTGTAAGGACTCATGTGAACAGCTCGCCTACTTGGCGGCCTACACCGTGTCTTCGTACTCAACGACGACAAATCGGTCGGCGAAACCATTCAACCCGCTGCTCGGGGAGACGTATGAGTGTGATAGAACAGAGGACCTGGGCTGGCGTTCCTTCACTGAACAGGTTCGTCTGCATTCACCCATGTGTCACTAGAGGCTTCTGTCTGCATCAAGCCCTCATTTGTAAAATATGAAATATTTTGGGAAAGTGTACATTTTTGGAAAATGTGCATTTTAGAATAAAATACACCTTTTCAGGAAATAAAATTTTTCGGAAAAACACATTTTCATAAAATATATATTTTCATGATGAGGCAAACAGTAACATTTGGGGGAGTATTCAGTTTCAGTAATCAGTACCTGAAAGCTGTGTAATTCCACCACTGCGAGGTAGTCATTGATGGGGCTACGTAACAAGAGCTATGTGTAATCACTGACTAATGTTGACTCCTCGTGGACCATCACCAGTACTTAGGGAAACAATCACTGACCCAACAACAGGACAGGAAACAAGGTTACTGATGACAGAGGAACTGGATGCCTTCCACATTGCTGCTGCGCTAATTACCAGCTGTGTACTCTCCTAGGAACCATGTGACCCTGTTGCTGTGGTTACAGGTGAGCCATCACCCTCCCATGGTTGCTATGCACACAGAGGCGAAAGATTGGACGTTGTGGCAGGAGTTCTCAATGTCCAGTAAATTCAGAGGAAGGTTTCTGCAAATCATCCCATTAAGTAAGTTGACATTGACTTTGTCCCATGGTTACAGGTGAGCCATCACCCTCCCATGGTTGCTATGCACACGGAGGCGAAAGATTGGACGTCGTGGCAGGAGTTCACGATGTCCAGTAAATTCAGGGGAAAGTATCTGCAAATCATCCCATTAGGTAAGTTGACATTAGAGGGTTTTTGCAAGCGCATTGATCCCGATCGTCTGCACGATTGGTGCGGTAAGTGGGAGATTGGGAGCCATTGTGAGGTTTTGCAAAACGCGCCAATGTAATACGATCTATGTGGATCACCGGTAGAATCTAAGAGATTAATATGCATATCAGAAAACTTGCAAATGGACAGAATGTGCTTGCAGACAGGCTAACAAATACTATCCACATTTGTATACATGGCCCGCTGATGCCAGGAATTAATCTTGGAAAAACTTCCACCTTAACAAGAAGGACCATATCTAATAGAGTGCAAATGCTGATCACATGGTTGTCCACCCACAGACTAATGTTCACAAATGTCTGTTCTTTCTGAAGACTGGCAAAGACTTCAACGTTCTGTCCCAGCAATATTACCAATACTAACTTGTTCATATAGGCTGTCAACAATTCACGCGAATGTCACACGAAACAAATTATCGATAGGAAATAGATTGTTGCGGTGACCAATGACATGGTGCAATCGTGGCCTCCATGGGTCCATTTCCCCTTGGCAGCAGAAAATCAGGGTCCACGATTGACCACATTACAACCGAATCTGCATTATGATGAGTCGCGTAACAGCGAGTCGAGACAAATTACTATGAGTCTGCTCACCTGCTCACGATACTCCAGTTAGGAATTCAACTTCAAGAATTCAAGTGACATAGAAAACATCAACATCGAGGCTGGTGTTCTTTCCCTCCAGGTGGCTGCCAATGTTGTTGAACAGAATCATCTTCTTTTCTCATCACATGACCATGCCAATTTATGCATCTTCATCACTTCTACAACTGGGGCGATCTTGCTATCCCTGTAGAGGTGATCATTTCGCCGTCTGTCCCATTTGGTGGCACCGTGTGTCATTTGTACAGCTTTCATGTCTGCTGCATTGGCACCCTGTGTCATTTGTACAGCTTTCATGTCTGCTGCATTGATTCGACTTTCAAGTATCTTTGTCAGAGACCAACATTTACTGTCAAAGAGGAGAATAGGTCTTAAAATGGTTGTGTGCATGACCTGTTTGGTTTTTTAGGCACTTGTTTGTCTTTCAACAGTCTGTACATATACATCCTACATTCTGGCTGTTCTTGGTGATCCAGTTGTTAATCTCTTTCTTTTAGTTACTATGACTCACCGTGTTACCTTTGCAGGTATCGCACACCTGTTGTTCCCAGCGTCGGGCAACCACTACACCTGGCGCAAGGTGACCACAACAGTCCACAACATCATAGTTGGGCGACTGTGGGTGGACAACCATGGTGAGATGGAGATTGTGAACCACAAGAACGGTGACAAGTGTCACATGAAGTACTTACCGTATAGCTACTTCTCCCGCGAGACGCCGAGGAAGGTGAGACACATCATTTGAACCTGCAGACTGACTCCTGGACAGCCACCATCTCACACACACCTATGCTATGAAGTAGTTTGTGGCTTTGTCTGCCCGCCCACCTGCCCGCCCGCCCACCTGCCCGCCCTCCCACCTGCCCAATTAAACAGTCTTATCAAATCTGTTGCTATTTATCCTCTTCACAGTCTAGTTGCTGCATAAGGCCACTTTCTCCCTACTTCCACAGTCCTTCTCATTGTTGATGTTGGCCTTCCTCTTTTCCTTGTCCCTTATAGGCCCAAATTAGTGCTACTGTAGTGTTGTTATTCCCTTCTCTCCTAAGTGTGTGGTCGATCCATCTTCAGGGCCCAGGTTAGTGATGTTGTAGTGTTGTTATTCCCTTCTCTCCTAAGTGTGTGGTCGATCCATCTTCAGGGCCCAGGTTAGTGATGTTGTAGTGTTGTTATTCCCTCCTCTCCTAAGTGTGTGGCCGATCCATCTTCAGGGCCCAGGTTAGTGCTACTGTAGTGTTGTTATTCCCTTCTCTCCTAAGTGTGTGGTCGATCCATCTTCAGGGCCCAGGTTAGTGCTACTGTAGTGTTGTTATTCCCTTCTCTCCTAAGTGTGTGGTCGATCCATCTTCAGGGCCCAGGTTAGTGCTACTGTAGTGTTGTTATTCCCTTCTCTCCTAAGTGTGTGGTCGATCCATCTTCAGGGCCCAGGTTAGTGCTACTGTAGTGTTGTTATTCCCTTCTCTCCTAAGTGTGTGGTCGATCCATCTTCAGGGCCCAGGTTAGTGCTACTGTAGTGTTGTTATTCCCTTCTCTCCTAAGTGTGTGGTCGATCCATCTTCAGGGCCCAGGTTAGTGCTACTGTAGTGTTGTTATTCCCTTCTCTCCTAAGTGTGTGGTCGATCCATCTTCAGGGCCCAGGTTAGTGCTACTGTAGTGTTGTTATTCCCTTCTCTCCTAAGTGTGTGGTCGATCCATCTTCAGGGCACAGGTTAGTGATGTTGTAGTGTTGTTATTCCCTTCTCTCCTAAGTGTGTGGTCGATCCATCTTCAGGGCCCAGGTTAGTGATGTTGTAGTGTTGTTATTCCCTTCTCTCCTAAGTGTGTGGTCGATCCATCTTCAGGGCCCAGGTTAGTGATGTTGTAGTGTTGTTATTCCCTTCTCTCCTAAGTGTGTGGTCGATCCATCTTCAGGGCCCAGGTTAGTGATGTTGTAGTGTTGTTATTCCCTTCTCTCCTAAGTGTGTGGCCGATCCATCTTCAGGGCCCAGGTTAGTGCTGTTGTAGTGTTGTTATTCCCTTCTCCTAAGTGTGTGGCCGATCCATCTTCAGGGCCCAGGTTAGTGGTATTGTAGTGTTGTTATTCCCTCCTCTCCTAAGTGTGTGGTTGATCCATCTTCAGGGCCCAGGTCAGTGCTGTTGTAGTGCTGTTATTCCCTTCTCTCCTAAGTGTGTGGTTGATCCATCTTCAGGGCCCAGGTTAGTGCTGTTGTAGTGTTGTTATTCCCTTCTCCTAAGTGTGTGGCCGATCCATCTTCAGGGCCCAGGTTAGTGATGTTGTAGTGTTGTTATTCCCTCCTCTCCTAAGTGTGTGGTTGATCCATCTTCAGGGCCCAGGTCAGTGCTGTTGTAGTGCTGTTATTCCCTTCTCTCCTAAGTGTGTGGTTGATCCATCTTCAGGGCCCAGGTTAGTGATATTGTAGTGTTGTTATTCCCTTCTCTCCTAAGTGTGTGGTCGATCCATCTCAAATCAGTTGCAGTTACTTTTTATTTTTTATTTCAGTGCACTTCTAAATTGTTTTAATCAATTACAGTTACATGATTATAATTACAATTATATTATACAGGATCAACTGTTGATTCCAAAAGTGTATTCAGGATTTGTTTATTTTGTGACATGTGCTGCTGAATGTTTTATATATGAATGATAAACTATTGTGTGACGGCAGCTTTGATAGATTTATTCAGGTAAAGTTCATGATATGACAAAGTACTGTACATGATTAATTGCAGTTGATATAATTGTTTCAGTTACACAAAAAAGAAATAAATCACAATTAGAGCATCATTTCAAAACCAGAATTGATTACAAATACTGCTGTTTGCATGTAAATGCTCCCAGTCATGGACACCAGATGACTGTAATTATCTTGGTGTTATTGACATCCCGTGAAGTCATGACATTTCTGATTGACAGGTGACAGGAGTGGTGACTAACAAGGCAGGGAAGGAGCGGTGGGTGATCCAGGGAACATGGGATGACAAGATCGAGGGAGCACCGGTGCTCAAGACAAGCGAGTCTTCCCGTGGCAAAGTGCTGTACGAGACAGGGGCTAGCACGGTGATGTGGCAGCGCAACTACCCACCGTAAGGGACTGGCTGTGTGGCTAGTGGCATCATTTCTCTATATTCACACTGTGGAACTGTCTATATATGCACTGAGGACTTATGACAGTTAGGGCTGTCTACTTGTATCGCTAAGTTGGGGCTCTCTGGCTGCAGAACTAAATTATGGCTTTCTAGGTTGCAGTAGTCAGTTGGGGCTCTTTGGCTGCAGCACTAAATTAGGGCTCTCTGGCTGCAGCATTCAGTTGGGGCTCTCTGGCTGCAGCAATACATTGGGGCTCTCTGGCTGCAGCAATAAGTTGGGGCTGTTTGGTTGCAACACTAAATTAGGGCTCTCTGGCTGCAGCATTCAGTTGGGGCTCTCTGGCTGCAGCAATACATTGGGGCTCTCTGGCTGCAGCAATAAGTTGGGGCTTTTTGGCTGCAGCACTAAATTAGGGCTCTCTGGCTGCAGCATTCAGTTGGGGCTCTCTGGCTGCAGCAATACATTGGGGCTCTCTGGCTACAGCAATAAGTTGGGGCTTTTTGGCTGCAGCACTAAATTAGGGCTTTCTGGCTGCAGCACTAACTTAGGGTTCTCTGGCTGCAGCAATACTGGGACCTTCTGGCTTCAGCAATCAGTAATTGGGGCCCTCTGGCAGCAGCAATCAGTAATTGGGGCTCTCTGGCTGCAGCAATAAGTTGGGGCTCTCTGGCTGCAGCACTAAGTTAAAGCTCTCTGGCTTCAGCACTAAGTTAGAGCTCTCTGGCTGCAGCACTAAGTTAGAGCTCTCTGGCTGCAGTACTAAGTTAGGGCTTTCTGGCTGCAGCACTAAGTTAGGGCTCTCTGGCTGCAGCAATACGTTGGGGTTCTCTGGCTGTATCACTAAATTAGGGCTGTCTGGCTACAGCACTAAGTTACGGCTCTCTGGCTGCAGCAATACACTGGGGCTCTCTGGCTGCAGCAATACGTTGGGGCTCTTTGGCTGCAACTGTACATTTTTGGAGCTCTCTGACTGCAGCAATACGTTGGGGCTCTTTGGCTGCAGCAATACACTGGGGCTCTCTGGCTGCAGTAATAAGTTAGGGCTCTGTTTACAGAACTATGTTAGGGCTCCCAGTTTGCAGCAATAAGTTGGGACTCTATTTACAGCACTAAGTTAAGGTTCTTCTTTTGCAGAACCAAGTTAGATCTCTCTGCCTACAGCTCAAAGTTAGGGCTCTCTGCTTGCATTACTGAGTTAGAGCTGTCTACTTGCATCACTAACACACAGCTCTCTACTTGCATCACTAACACACAGCCCCCTACTTGCATCACTAACACACAGCCCCCTACTTGCAGGCCTGAGTTAGAGAAGTGCTACTGCTTCACGGAGTTTGCGGTGAGCCTGAATGAGCCGGAGGAGGGGATGGCCCCCACGGACAGCCGTCTGCGCCCCGATCAGCGCCTCATGGAGGAGGGCAGTTGGGACGAGGCGAACGAGGTCAAACTGAAGCTAGAGGAGAAACAACGGCAGAAGCGCCGGGAGAGGGAGCAGGAGGCAAACCAGGCTGCAGAGGAAGGTGGGAAGGATAGCGAGTTGGGATAGGGATTTGATTGTTTTTTATAATAATATTAAATAATTTTGGTTCTTTTAGACTTTTGTGCTGTACATATCAATGCATTCTTGATCAATAAAAATGCACATATTTATGCTTGTAAACCAATATTTAAAAAATATGTATAATTTAGTATTATCTAATTTAAATCTAGTAAAAAATTAAATACAGTATACTTAATGACACACATAAAATAATAAAAAAAATTATATTTAACATTGGAAAATGTAAATAGTAATAAAATAATAACTTAGAAACATGTTTAATATATATTTTTCTATGCAATCATAACATTGAATAAAAGTACAATTTGTACAACAGATTTGTTAAAATTATATGCGTATATTTTTAGTCAGAAAATATTTTAAATAAGCTAAGAATCCTATATCAAATGTAAGGATTACTAGAACAAAGTTACTTATTAAAACAGTGTCTAAATATGGTATTACCGTAAATTCTCAATTTGTAGCCACGGCTTCAATTACAATAGTGTGTAGCCGAATTGATGATGACGGCAAAGTTGGGGTGTGGCTTTAAATATAGTAATTTGACAAAAAAATTGCAAAAGTTGACTCATTTGGTTGTCAGTAGTAACGGCTATTGCTGCGATAAATAACGGTTTATAATCAATGAAAAACCGAAGTCGGATGCATCAGTAAAACATTGTATTACAATTGCCACTGGTGCATAACAAATAATTACATAAAACATAAAAACCCGTGTCCGTAGTGTTCAAAAACTATGATCAAACATCAAATCATGTCAGTTAAAATACTTCAAAATCACTTTCATCGTCGCTGTCAAAAAGAGCTGCCGGTACAGGCATGGCGGCGTCATCCCACGTATCCGTGTCGGTATCGCTGACCGTGGCCGCATGCACCGGCAAACATCTTCGAACATAATGTCGTCTGTTCCATTGTTGGAGATGCCGCACTTCTTGTAGCTGTATTCAATCATGGCGGATGGAATCGCACCCCATGCCTTCACGAGTCATTGTACAAGAATGGGCGATTGCTGCTAATGTCAAGCGGCTGTACTGGTGGCGTCAGACTGCCGGGAATTACAGCAACATCGATGTTGTGCATGGTTTCAGGTTTTGATGTTTTAAGCTGCGTTACTTTTATGAGGAGCTCCAAGCTTGCTGGCTTCGTCCGATTGTCAAAGCAACACCACTACCAGGGCCTCGTTGGAGTTAATTACATTTACTCTGGTACAAGATACGGTGTTATAATCCCACGCACCTGGTATTCTATGCAAGTGGTCTCGTTAACGCGCGCCAGTAAACTGTATGCGAACTAGACCAATCTGTCAATCAGTAGTTCTGAGAATAACGGTCACGCCTTGCCGATTATATTGCCATTCCGTCATTGGAGACAATTGTTTTATAATCCCCTCAAAAGTTGTGTGAAGTCAGCAGTGCACAACCCCAGAAACAACACGAGAGTGAATAAATAATGTCCAGGCTTGTTGAAGTGAATGTGCTAACATTTGATCAAATACTTGTGAGTACCAGGGCAGTAGGCCAACGATGACACAACAACAACAGGAACTTTCCAAGAAATAGGTATAACCTCAATATTCGTTCTCACGAGCTGCAGCCGGCTGATCGAGACGTCCAGTTATTACATAGTTACCGGCTGTCACTCAAACACCTTTGAAGTTGAAACAGCTGGCACAACGACAGACAGACCCCAAGTAGTCTTTTTAATCTGGTGCAATACATGCACCGTTATACATGGTTCTACATAAAACGTCATACAAACAAAACTTCTCAACATATTTGAATAATTTTAGCTTTATTGTATAGCCAACATGTATGGCTACATTTCTCCCACTGGGTGTATGGACATTCAGCCACCCAGTTATCTGGTAGCACGGTGATATTTGTTCAACTTTGTGTTCCATTTTGACTAAATTCACGTAGTAATATTCCCATGATTATATAATGTGGTGTATTTATTATCACTGCATTACATTAGACTCTTAACAATAAAATTATACCTCATTCATTCGTTTATGATAATTATTAATAGTTATAACTTTTTGCAGAGCCCATTAAAATTTTTCCTAATTGTGTGCGCTACGGAAATTCGTCACACAAAGCGTTTAAAACAGTCTTGGCTCAAAGTCCGGGTGTGGCTTTAAATAGGGTTTTTACCTGCAACAAACGGTGTGGAGGAAAGTTGGGGTGCGGCTACAAATAGAGAATATACAGTATATGTTGTGTGTTGTCATCTGATACCATTAAGGACTATAACCAGTATTAAAAAGTGTATTTACTTTTAATGCTTGGAGAATATTAATAATGTTCCAAGTGGACAAGGAAGCCATTTGCTCATCAAGAGTAAAAAAATGTCATCTGTGTGTTGAATTATAATTCTAAGTTGTAGTTCAATAAAATATGTTTGGGCTGTCAAGATGTTAGGATAGCTATTGTTCATGCTATATAACATAGTTCATGCTATATACATGTAACATGATTTTACTGTATAAATTATCTGTGTACCTTTAGCAGTACTTGTTCTTAGAGAGGACAATAAATTTATGTAACAATTTATCTACAGATATTTTTTATTCTAGCAGCATGAATATGTTTAAAAACAAAATTGACAAATATCTCAGGGCGGGTTACACATTGATGAACAATTGTTGGACCCTCGATAAGCCAGTGGCTTCCTTCTCCACTTGCCATCTGGGCCTTTTGTCTTGGATGGCAGTCTTGTTAAATCTTGTCTTATTAAAGACGGACAGTTTGAGTCGAGAAAGAATTTGGTGTGATTGAGCTAACTGTTACATGTTGTCTCCCAACAGGTCGTGAATACGTCAGTTATGAACCGAAGTGGTTTCGCAAGGAGACCGACCCCCAGACAGGGAACCTAGTTCACATCTACACCGGGGAGTACTGGCAGAGCAAGGAGGCAGCAAAGTGGGACCGGTGTCCTGACATCTTCTTATGACCATCACCGCGTGTCTAGACTGGTTTCTTTCTTACTGACAATGTGGCGCTGGTGACCATCATCATCTTTATTTCCAGCGCAGACTATCACTGCCAATGATGAACAGAAGTCTGAAGAGTTTGGCAGACGAATGCAGATGTGTTGCCCCTATGAAGCATGTCCATGGTGACTATTAGAGACGTGCCAATTGTTTTGTTTGCGCCATGCTGATCAGCGCACCGACGAGAGCGACCAAACAATGCCACGTGACTGCCCAACAACGGTCTGGCAGTAGGCTGGCGCACACGTATGTGATACAGTGTACTGCTGCATGGTGGCAGCACTGGTCACACATCTCGGATACAACAGCGACTGACTGACTGACTATTTAAGATCATCGTTAGTGATCCAGACGCACGTTCGCAGCACACGGCTGGACTTCACTGTATGGTGTGGCTCAGTAGACACGTACTGCATAATTGTACATAACTTTTCACTCCAAGTCATATAGCTGTTGCTTTCATATCAACGCTTGGAGTGCCATGTGTCAAGTCGACCATGTCGGTCGGCACTGCACGTATGGACGATATGTCGCAAGTTACATGTGTCACAGATGATAGTTATGTAACAAAAAAAAGGAGCGGTATGTCACAAAATACTTGGAATGGTTTGTCGCCAATTTTTTTTCAAAATCGAAAGGATGGGTAAATCTGTCGGCATGTGGTGGAATATCTTCTAAATATATTGTTTAATGTTTATTAATTTATATAGCACCAAATCTATACAACGGTATTCTTTGGTGCTGTACATGTTAATAATAAAAATAATGATACATAAAACAATTATGGTGATAGGATAAAAAATACATCATCAAATCCAGTAAAAAAAATATATTTATATAGGTCTGTTACAAATCTGAATTAAAACTGGAGATGGAATTGTGTATTGGGGACAGTGAAAATAGGCTCGAAATATCAAGTAGCCTAATCAATTGTTATGATAAACGCTCTTATTTAATTGCAAACATTTATTAATTAACACTCTTATTAACTGCTAAACTGAATAAACGTGTGCAGGGTTTTAAGGTTCAGGTCACATCGGCTAAGTTTCGTACATTTTTTGACAACCGGTTTACCTTAAGATGTTCGTCAATTGTGCATTATGTCGCGAGTTGCTTGCAGTAAAACGAGTACATTACAATAAACGCAGAATTTGTTAATTACATATGCAGTTCATATTGCTGTGATACAATTGTCTGGTTTTCAAATCATGAAGTGAACAAGTTTAGGAAATATTGACGAAAAACAAACATCAACTTCACCATGTCATAAAATTTCCAGTGCCATTACCATCAACCCAGAGAAGCAAACGTAGCGATACATTTGTTTGTTCCACTAAAACAATTGTCCAATTCTGATTCATTGTTTTTATCTGCTGATGATTATTTATGTATATATATATATATATATATTAGTAGATGAAGTTGTACTTTTCTTAGTTTAAATTTAATATTATGTTAAAATTTCAGATTTAAAAAATATCATATGGGCAGAGCTGATCTTTCATACAGGCATTTTGACTATATGAGACCTTAAAAAACCAGCATGTGCGAAAATCCCAAATAGTTTTTAGCTATAACGAAGTGCATTAGTGATAACTACAAAGTTTTTGTTGTGACATTCCACTCCATGTTGGGACATACAGTCCAAGGATTGAGACATTAGTGACGTAGGCGACTTGTGACATGTCGTCTATAATTTTATGTCTGTCTGTCTGGGGCCTCTCAGCGGTGTGGTGACATATCTACCTGTGTGACAATTTGACAAGAAACAGTGCGTTCATTGTTGCGAGCTCAAGGGATATCGCTTTCTATTGTTCCTATTCCCCTTGTGACAGCCCGCTGACTGCACACCCAATATCATTGTGTAGTGGCAGTACACCCATGTACGATTTTAGTCACGTCTTCTGATACCTTCATCAGTCTTGGTTGATGTGTGGAAGATCAGTGAGGTAGAAGAAATATAACCAGCTTTGCGGACATATTTTGCAAATGGACTGTGTGTTATTTTCCTCCAGCCAGTTTCTTCATTTTGGCCTTACATAGAAAACAGCTACCGGTTTTGCTCACACTTGGTATGGGTTTAAATGTTGAAGTTTGGTCAACTGGTTTTAAGGGTCATCAGGTTGGACATACAGCTGAGTGAGATGTCAGTTACAAAGGTTAGTTGAAGGTACAAAGAGAAATGTTTTTACGAAAAGGCTGGTGTTGCAATAAATGACGGAAAATCAATTGTTTTGTCAAGGAGGAAAATTTTATTACAGTAAATTCATTTGCAAAGCTGGCCTGCCTTTTTGTGGATACTCCTCATTGAAATAGCAATAGCATTGCTCTCTGCTGCAATGGGAGAGTCCTATGGAAGATAGCCAGTGTCCACTTGATCAGTTTCTGAAATGGCAAGGCTGGCAAGTTTTTACGTAACAAAAAGGCGTGCTCTTTATGACATAAAAAATCCAAACGGCCATCCCTTGAAAATGGCCTTCTGTCGTAGTCTGTGTTTTTGCCAGATCTACACATAATTGATCAGCCTCTGTAATCAGGCCACCCCTTTTGTCACACCATTTTATTTGTCACTTGGGTGGTTTCTTTAGATTAGTTTCTACAGTAAATATGAAAATGGCAGTAAACCATTTTTTTTAACTGGAGGTAGCCTGTAAACAGATGGGTGCCAAATCCCACCAGAAAAGGAAGGACTTGACAGGTTAGTTATCACATTCCTGGAAAATTGGTTGCATTCTTAGGTAACTTGTATAGTATTGCTGCTGTTGAATATTGCTCCATTCATGTCTGCTGTATCATGTATGACTCGTACAGCCTTCCTTCCTGAAAATGATTTGTAGAGATTGATACGTGGGTTAATTGTAAGCCATCTAGTCACTATGATGCAAGAACTGTATGTAACGAGCTTGGTGAACTTATAGAATGAGCACCTATCAATATAAGTCACTATCTAGCATTCGTAATACTCGACCGGTATCCATTAATATGCAGACTGGCAGAAACTGTGACGTTTGTTTTCAGTTGTAAATAACAAATAATGTCAGTTTTTGACACAATTGTTGGGTGATATTGTGGGGTGGATCTTCTGAGTTTGTGTTGTATATAAGGTGACACGATAACTTGTTATTTCGCAAGTTCAAATGTGATCTACAGGCAAGTCTCTATATGCAGTGATGGGGAACCTATCACTTTTGTTGTTTCCCGCAATGTAAGTGCATGTGTAACTCAATCCAGTGTTTTAAAACTTGGAAACGTTTTTCATGTACACAGAATAAAACAGCTACAATCACAGGTGTGTGTCGGTAAGAAACTGACCTAGGCTTGTCACTGCATGCTCTGTAATACACAAGACATTTTTATCAGGACGGATAATCCATAATTATTATGACTTGCTTAACCCTTTTTATCTGGAACACACCACAGGCACGGTACGACAGTGGTTGGAACATCACTCTCTCAACCAAGATAACTGGGTTTCGAATCCTCTTGCTAGCGTTTTGAGGCTTGGGCAATTTCATTCTTTCATAAAAACAACTCTAGCCAAGTATCCATTGTGAGTACTCAGTGGTGGATACCAGTATATGTGAACAGGTACTCTTTGCACAGTAATTGCAACGGAGGATGACATATCTAGCAAAGTACTCAAATTTGCAGATGACACAAAAGTATTCAGAAATATTCAGAAATGATACAGATAAACAAAGTTTACAGGATGATCTAGAAAAATTAGTTAAATGGTCAGAAAAATGGCAAATGTTATTAAATTTTGGGAATTGTAAATGTATACACATAGGACATGGAAATATGGACGAGGAATATAAAATGGGGGATGCTGTACTAGGTAGAACCACACAAGAAAAGGATTTTGGAGTAACATTTAATGCTGACGTGAAAGTTTCAGAGCAATGTGGGATTGCTGCTTCGAAAGGAAATCAAATTCTAGGGCTAATTAGGAGAACTATCACGTATAAGGAGAAACATCTAATTGTACCTCTGTACAAAGCAATAGTTAGACCACATTTGGAATATTGTATTCAAGCATGGAGGCCATATCGTAAAAAAGACATAGATAAGCTAGAAAGAATACAACGAAGAGCAGCTAAAATGATTCCAGAATTAAGAGACCTTAGTTACGAAAGTCGCTTATTACAATGTGGTTTGACAACACTAGAGACCAGGTGACTAAGAGGAGACCAAATAGAAGTGTTTAAAATAGTGAACGGTTATGAGGATGTTGATAGGAATATGTTCTTCAAACTTAAAGAAGGCAGTAGAACCAGTGACACAAAGCAGCATTAGTTAAGGAGCAGTGTAGGTTGGACATGAGAAAGTACTCTTTCTCACAGAGGGTGATAAATGAATGGAACAAACTGCCAAATGATTGTGTTAATGCTGGTAGTGTGAATATGTTTAAAAATAGAATTGACATATCTGATAAGGGCGGGCTACACATAGAGAAAATTGTTGGACTCTCGATAAGCCAATGGCTTCCTTGTCCACTTGCCATCTGGAACTTGTTGTTCGAGATGGCAATCTTGTTAAACGTGGCCGATTGCTTCCCAGAGAAGTCGTATTAGTGTTGGAATGATGTCTTCCAAGGTTGAAGCGTAAAGGACAGTGGTCCTAAGGACTGGGTCCTATTCTATTATCTATACTTGCTTTTATCATCTCAAACTACGTCGGTTCATGCCTAGCTCTGTTGACAATTAATTTGAGCTCCTTTTTTCCACAATCGTTTGTGTTTTTATGGAGTCCGTTGCAATAAAAGAAATAATGAAAGAAATGGGATGCCATAAGTGAACAATGTCTGATTGATAAATTTGAAGAACATATCATTTTAGCCTTGAATAGATCGCCCATTCATCGAATTAGCAGTATCTGTAGAAGTATTTATCATAATTAGTGTCATACAGAAATGTTAAAATCAGTTATTGTTGTACCATTCGACTAAGATAAAATAATTCAACAGAGGTATACGTTAATTGCAAATATTTATTCAAAAACGACTTTTACAACATTGAGACAATAAAATAGTAAATTAATATATTCTAATCTATCACATACAATTAATTACCTAATTGGTTTTACAATATCACATCTTTCCGTAAAGTTAAAACATGCATGTATTTGTGAAAACCCAATTTAAATACTTGTTAGTACACTTATAGTTATACTCATTTAGATATCATGAAATACATTTCACTTTTGAGTATTCTTATTCGTGACCATGTACTCATGTCAAATAATAAATATTCTACCACAGTAAAAAGTGCAAAAAGGTATTGGAACATAATAAACAATAAGTAAAAAATAGTTGGAAGAAGTTAGTCGCAGCAGAAATGAGGAAATATGAATAATTTTACAACATTTATTTCCACCAACAATGCTACCAGGCTACTCCTGGTATCTAAATAAAAATCCATTCAGTGCTTTACTGGAATCCGCAAAAGCTATGGGTAAACCGTAAAAGTTGGCACATAATTTCTCTCCACTTTTCAATTCATTACAGTACACACCCTGTACATTACATAACATTACCGAGGTCCAACACTGCCCAATACATCCGACACGTCTCGTGTCAGGGACTTTAGAGACGCGTCATCATTCAGGACAGTAGTGGTCGACACAGAATGACAACATCCAGGATACGACTATCGGGACGAAAACCAACTCACAGTTGCCATGGTTACTGTGACCATGGACACTCATTAAATATGTAAACTTGGGTAGAGCAATGCCTCGGATATCAGCACTGATGCTGTAATAACATCAGTATTACTGGAAGGTGCAGCCCGACAGGACAGATTGGTGTTGTGGTTGACAGCGCCACCTATTGGGATCGCTGGATGTCGCCACTCGGTATCCCTCAGCCGTTCCCGGTCTATGCGTTGTCAGTGGCTCATTTTAAAACATGAAATACAATTTTGCAAAGTCCTTCCAGAACACACAGCATACTTTTCCACGAAGAAACTATACACGATATTTTGTAGAGTAATAAGCAAGCAGTACACACAAAACAACATTTATTCTCGACAGCTGACCACGCATAGACCAGGAACAAAACTACAAGATATCACACATAACCTCTCCCCAACAGCCAGAAGCTCTCCAATGTGTCTACGCCAGTCGGAGACAGCAACCAGGTCTCTGTCCTTCCAGATATGATTTATCTGTAATCAGGACATGTCCTAGCATAGCCCAGTAGTAGCGGACACTACTTGGAGACTGGCGTGTCGGAGAAAGGAGTTAACCTCAGCAACCAGTGATTGTTGGGTCGAGCCCAGATCTCTTGGTGATGTGTAGAGCCATGACGGTCTCGGCACTCGTTGGGTGGATCCCCACGGTCGTCAACAACATGTCCCTTGTCATTCCACATCTGGATGGAAGATGACCCACAGTTAGTGTGACATGGTTAGTCAGACGTTGGTGAAAAACGCTGTTTTAAGTTGATGGTACTTTTTCTATTGCTCTGGTGCCATATTGTTTAACAGTTCAGAGTTTCTTAATGCCAATTTTATTTCCTATTTGATGTTGCGCAAAATTTACTTTAAGAAGTTTGCAAGTCATTCAAGAATTACTTTTTAGCTGTCGCAAACGTTTTCCCAAAAATGTAGGGGGGCTATCTCAAAACATGACTGATACAAAATGAAATTGGTTTCCTCAAGGAGGAGGTTTAGCAGTGGTTCCATTTAGCATCGTACATCACATTTTTTTCCCTAGTTGAGTTGATATTGTGATGAAAGAGGAACAACTAAATAACTTTCTGTTATAATCATGTCAGCATGTGTTCACGTGTGTATGTGTTCACGTGTGTATGTGACGGTCACCGCTTGAAAGATGACAATATTTTTACAGACATCTTATATCCACAGGTCGATGTAATTAAGTTTCAGTGGCCCGGGGGGGGGTCAAGGGGCCTGGGGGAGTCCAGGGGGTTGAGGTTAAATGACATTGAATTTATGTAGTCTAAGGCATCAATGTTTTGAGATGGCATCTAACACATTTTTGTCATCTACTCATTGGTCATAATTTTTTCATAAAAATTATGCATCCCATCGACTAATTAGCCATCTACTGATTGGTTCACGTGTCTGGACTCGCTAGCCTAACTCATCCACACCGATTGAGGGGGAAGAGATTTATGAAGTACATCAGGGGCACAAGAGAATCGAAAGGAACTGGGTAATTTACCTGAGGGCGACTGCGAAACCCTGCATCACCTCACCGGCATTCGGTCCCATGAAGTGAATCCCAAACACCTTCTGTGTTCCCGTTCTTTCCGTGATTAACTGCAAAACAGACATGATTCACTGTAGAACAGACACAATTCACTGCAGAACAGACACGATTAACTGCAGAACTGACACGATTAACTGCAGAACAGACACAATTAACTGCAGAACAGACACGATTAACCACAGAAATGACACGATTAACTGACACGATTAACCACAGAACGGACACGATTAACAACAGAACTGACACGATTAACCACAGAACTGACACGATTAACCACAGAACTGACACGATTAACTGCAGAACTGACACGATTAACTGCAGAACTGACACGATTAACTGCAGAACAGACACAATTAAGTGCAGAACTGACACAATTAACAGACATGATTAACTGCAGCGGACGTCACTGTACAACTGATAATGGAGGTCGATTCTATGTCCCTTTTCAGTAATCAGATATAATCTTTCTATTCATACAGAGAAACCCTCCTGATTTCTTTTAACTGTGGGGAATGTCATAGACGTGATAATTATTCTTAATTATACGTAATAAATTCCATACAATGATGGGGGATTGCTGGCCAAGACTTAAATTATTTTGTAAACAAACCCAACATTTGGATACATCCTAATAACATTATTTACAACATTGTTATTTCCTCACAATAATTATATTGGTAGTGTAAAAAAAATTTTCTATAGAAAAGGCATATGCAGTGGACTCCGCAGAATAGAATAGAGCCAGAACAATGTGATTCTCTTAATCGGCTGATTCATTTAAGTGGCACACACACCGGCAATAGGGAATGATTCATTCCAAGCCAATATATTTTACTCTACCAACCGGCTGATTCTGTTTTCCGCAACAATTCTTTGTGCACCATAGGTCACATATTTGTGTTCAGCCCTGCTACAAGTCAACTCTAAATGTCGGCACTAACGTACCAAAACTGACATACCAAAGCTGACGTTTTAATGCACAGAATACACGAAGATACGTGAACAACTGGAATGCTTCAAGTGAGCTCCGTACCTTTATGTAGCATTGTTTCGCACTCCTCCCTGGAACCGTGTACTCCAAAGGTGTGTAGAAGCCATGATACACCTGCAACCACATGACTATCGCATGACTTACATAACGTCTATCACAACATAATAGCATGCTCACTGTCACATGACTTAAAACATGATTGTTGTCACATGTCTCACACGTACCTCAATATTGTCTTCACCATACTTCTCTAGAGCCACTTCCTCCGACAGCCCGACACACGAGTACTCGACCGGCGTGAACACAGTCGTGGCCACCTGGAGGCAACAGCAGACACCACTCAGGCTAACTTGGTTCATCCAATGTTCACTTTTAACTTATGTTACAGGTAATACAAGGCAGTGTACATGATACAATGTAGTTGAGATAGCTTGCAATGACACAGGATGTGTATGCAAATGACATATTATGTGTATCAAGTAACATATGAATTGTATGCAAGTCATAGAGGAAGTGTGTACAAGTGACAGAGGAAGTGTATTAAGTGACACAGGAAATGCATATCAGTCATAGTGGAAGTGTATCTAGTAAGTGACAGATGAAGTACATGCAAGTGATAGAGGAAGTGTATACAAGTGACACACCCATTATTAGCAAGTGAGGCAGTAAGCAAATGCAAATACAAGTTCAGTTGAACATTTTACACTGACAAACCTTGTCATAATCCATCTGCTCAGTGGCGCCATCAAACAGACGTCGTGCTAGCAATCTGCCGGCTCTGATGGCGACTGGAGTCAACTCAGGTCTGTCCTGGAGACAAGAGCAGAGAGCCAATAGGATGGTTTTACTTTGAAACACAAAATACAACCAACTTCAAGTAAATACAACGGTTACTGCCTCACTAAAATAAACAGTAATGTCTAGAGTGTGCAACGCAACAATAATTTTGTTTAATATTGTTTACCATTTTTGTTCTATTATTTGACATTATAAAATCATGTCATAGTACAAACAATATATACAGGTATTTTACCATTTTGACAACACAAGTGCGTTTTAATGAACCACAAGTTGTTAAATATAATTTGTGTGTAATCTGTTTATGAATATCGACCTCGCCATTCAGCATTTAATGTTAACACGATGTTCAACATGAAATATTAAAATTAAAACATAGTACAGTCAACGTTTTTTAATTTAATTAAAGCACTATCGGGCAGTCAATATGTTAGAACAGATATAGTTTATACAATATAACAGAATTTTACGATCTATATGATTTGTAGTTTAAAATACATAAACATTATATACAGTACAGGTACTGTATACAATGACCACTCAAAAGTGAGTTATGAGGGATGACAAAAGAATCACAGTTTATAATTATTAAGTGTTCAAAAATACAATAAAAATTACATGATTACTTTGGCTTGTTTGCATCACTTAACATCTGTCTATCACCCACCTTCAACACGTCCCCGACAGCGTAGATGTTTGGCACCGATGTCCTCTCGTGGTCAGCGTCCCGTCCACCTACTACAAACCCTCCTTCGTCCAGCTCCACGCCAACTTCCCGGAGCCCAAGTTGACTCGTCTCTGGCACCCGACCTACAGGCAGCACCAACTATATAATAACGGCATCGTGGGATAGTTTCAAAAATAAACAGGTGATAACTAATAATTTAAAGAATAAAAGCATGATTGCATAGATGCTAAAATAGGTATCTGGTTAAAAAATTTACAATTTACTACGAGGTATACAAATATGCAAGGGTTTTTTAGCATGTGTATATTTACTATGGCAGTTTTGAGCAGATCCCCGACTCACCGACTGCCATGAGGACCGTGTCAAAAACCTCCTCCTGGCTGGAGGGTTCTCCTTTGCCCCTCCACTGTACTTTCAGTTGTTCTCCGTGCCTCTCTATACTAGTGGGCACACTCTCGTGGATCAAGCGAGTACCGTGGTCTTCCATTCCTTCTGCTACAAGCTGTGCCATTTGCTACAAGAAATATCAAAGTTCCAACAAAATGGTCTTAATTTTAATGTAATTTAATGTTAATGTAACTTAATGTTAATGTAATTTAAATGTTAATGTAACTGAATTGTGATGCAATGATTTAAATTGTAATGTAATTTTAATGTAATTGAATTGTGATGCAATGATTTAAATTGTAATGTAATTTTAATGTCACTGAGTTATTACCTTTTTATGTAACTTAATTTTAATGTAATTTAATGTTTATGTAATTTAACTTTTTATGTGTATATTTTAATATTCATATTTATATATATATATTTAATGTGTATATTTTAATATTCATGTTTATATAATATGTGTATATTTTAATATTCATGTGTATATTTTAATATTCATATCATAATCACAGTGGTTCTTTAGTTATTCTGACAGGGAAGAAATTAATATCGCTTTTTGCAAACCACTTTCTCAGAAAATGTTCTATCTATTTGGATTAATATACAAATGACACACATTTATATTCTCCAAATATTCTTGTAAATAAAACAAATCATAACACTTCCTATATCATCTGGTCACCATATTGAAACCACCTGAAACCAGTTGAAGCCAGCTGAAACTTGTTGAAATTAGTTGAAACCAGCCCTTGGAATATGTCAACAAACCCACCTGGTCGAAGCCACGCAGCGGAATTGATCGTATCATCACCGATGTGTCATAACCCAAGCCCGAGAGAAAACCAGCGCACTCTAGAGCGACATCTGGTGAGTGTTAAAGACATGTGTAATAACAGCCATAACTAATGATTTAAACTGCTTCCTCAACTGATTTAGCCTATCGCAAATCAGGTTCAATGGTGTCCAAATATGTAGTGTGTGAATAGTTTATGTAACATTCGCAGTCGTTTTAAAAACAATTGCCTATTTTTTTCACTCAGTGAAAGAATTGACTTTAGTCGTTAGATCTGGTAAGGATCAAATTAATGGGTATACTTAATCTGATCATGGGCAGCAGTATTTGCGGATGGACTCACAGCAGAAGCATGGGTAGCATAACGAATATTTTTGGTAGTCAACACTATTTAAACTAGAAGCGCGGGGGGGTTACTTAGAGATGCCTCAAGCAGGCCAAGAGGCCACTACTACAGATAAACCAATAACAAAATGTTCTTTTAGGTTATAGATGTGTGTGTTTAAATGCTAGGAGTATAGTAAATAAGAAAAACGAATTAAACATTATGGTAGAAGATATTGACCCTCACATAATTGGTATTACCGAATCATGACCCAACACAGACATAACAGATGCTGAATTAGGATTGACAGGATATGTAATGTTTAGGAGAGATCGACTAGGAAGAAGGGGAGGGGGAGTTATTTTATATGTTAAAGAATCTATTCAGGCTTATTAGAAAGGGAAGCAGATTACAATGAAGCTGTTTGGTGCAAAATAGTTTCAGGAAATAAAAAATTAACTATTGGATTAGTTAACCAAAGTCAAAACAAAAAAGAAGAGGATAAAACAAAACTACAAAATGCTATAAAGGAAGTTAGTAAAGGGGAATGTATCATAGTGGGAGATTTTAACCATGGACACATACAATGGAAATCTCTGGAGAGTACAGTGGGTGAGGACCAACAATTTCTATTTTTAATTCAGGATAGCTTCCTTACTCAGCACGTGCTAGAACCAAACCAGGGGAGAAAATGTATTAGATATAGTTTTATCATCCCAAAAAGAATTAGTGGACAATGTAAAAATACATGAACCATTGAATAACAGTGACCACAATCAAATACATTTTGACATCAATGTAAAATCAGAAAGTAAAAATAAAAAACGTATAGGAGAAACTTCCACAAAGGTAACTATAAAGATATGAGAAAATACTTAGCAAAGCTAGATTGGAATAACATGCTGATGAAAAAGACCACAATTGAATGTTGGAATATTCTAAAATATGAAATTGAGAGTATCATAGATAAATTTGTTCCCTTTAAAAAACAAGGAAAACGGTCTAGAAAGAAACGCTTGTCAAAAGAAGCTATTAGAAAAATAGTGTTTAAGCAAACTATGTGGAGGGTTTATAGGCATACCAAAAAGGATGAAGACTATGCAAATTACAAAGAGGCACTTAACCTAACTACAACTGAAATTAGAAAATCTAAAAGAACCTTTGAAAAAAAATTGGCAGGTAATATAAAAAATGACAGCAAGAGTTTCTATGCTTATGTAAGGAGTAAACAGAAAGTTCGAGATAAGGTTGGATCACTGAAAAACAATGGGGGAAACATAATTTCAGACGGGTTTCAAATGGCAGAGGTCCTGAATAAGTATTTCAGCTCAGTTTTTACAAAAAAAAATATCAGCTCACTTCCAGTTCCATTTACTAAATTTGAGGGCAATAAATCAGAACATTTAGGGCAGTTATTTGTAACTCCTAAAATTATAGCAAAGAAAATTAAGAAGATGAAAGATAATAAATCACCTGGATTTGATGGGATACCACCAAAATTGCTTAAGGAAATTGTTGAGCAAATTAGTATACCACTTGCAAATTTTTTTAACTTGTCACTAGAAGAAGGAATAGTTCCCTCAGAATGGAAAGAAGCAAACATTACGCCACTATTTAAGAAGGGATCGAGGAATAAGCCAGAAAATTACAGACTAGTGAGTTTAACATCAGTTGTATGTAAATTACTCGAAACATTAATTAGAGACCACATGGTGGAATTCCTTGTAAAACATAATTTAATAAATACATCTCAACACGGGTTCCGAAAAGCAAGGTCATGTCTAACCAATCTCTTATGTTTTTTTGAAGAAATTACAAAGTGGGTAGATGACGGGTCACCAATGGATGTTGTCTACTTAGATTTTCAGAAAGCTTTAAAAAAAGTGCCACACCAAAGATTGTTACTTAAACTAAAAGCCTATGGTATAGGTAATGATGTAATCAACTAGATAGAAAAGTGGCTTACACACAGAAGACAGAGAGTAATAGTAGGTGGTGAGATTTCAAACTGGAAATCGGTTTTGAGTGGGGTACCACAGGGATCAGTATTAGGCCCTACACTGATTTTAATATATATATATATATGATTTAGAAGATGACATATCTAGCAAAGTACTTAAATTTGCAGATGACACAAAAGTATTCAGAAAGGTTACAAATGATACAAATAAACAAAGTTTACAGGATCTAGATAAATTAGTTAAATGATCAGAAAAATGGCAAATGTTATTAAATTTTGGGAAGTGTAAATGTATACACGTAGGACATGGAAACATGGACAAAGAACATAAAATGGGGGATGCTATACTAGGTAGAACCACACAAGAAAAGGACTTAGGAGTAACATTTAGTGCTGACATGAAAGTTTCAGAGCAATGTGGGATTGCTGCTTCAAAAGGAAATCAAATTCTACGGCTAATTAGGAGAACTATCATGTATAAGGAAAAACAGCTAATTGTACCCCTGTACAAAGCAATAGTTAGACTACATTTAGAATATTGTATTCAAGCATGGAGGCCGTATCATAAAAAGGACATAGACAAGCTAGAAAGAATACAACAAAGAGCAACTAAAATGATTCCAGAATTGAGAGACCTTAGTTACGTAAGTCGCTTATTACAATGTGGTTTGACAACACTAGAGACCAGGAGACTAAGAGGAGACCAAATAGAAGTGTTTAAAATAGTGAACGGTTATGAAGATGTTAATAGGAATATGTTCTTCAAACTTAAAGAAGGCAGTAGAACCAGAGTTCACAAAGCAGCATTAGTTAAGGAGCAGTTTAGATTGGACATGAGAAAATACTCTTTCTCACAGAGGGTGATAAATGAATGGAACAAACTACCAAAAGATTGTGTTAATGCTAGTAGCGTGAATATGTTTAAAAATAGAATTGACAGATATTTGATAAGGGCGGGCTACACATAGATGAGAAAATTGTTGGACTCTCGATAAGCCAATGGCTTCCTTGTCCACTTTCCATCTGGAACTTGTTGTTTGGGATGGCAATCTTATTAAATTTTTTTAAATCTCTCGCCGATCACATGACAAAGTTATGAAATTTCACCAAGGAAGAAAAGCATGATTTTTCAGCAATTCTATTTTCACTTCAGTTAATGCTTGAACAAGCATTAACTAATTTAATAGTTTGAACAAGCATTAACTAATTTAATAGTTTGTCTGATGATTTCACACAAAAAAACATACAAAAGTTGCACAAACGAGCTAGCATGTTGCAGTGGATACATGGTAGATTTGTTTTTTTTGCTAAATTTATTTGAAATGAGACTAGTAAAAAACGAATTGATTAAGTTAACTCCGAGAGAGAGAGCACCTTTAAGTTAACTCCGAGAGAGAGAGCACCTTTAAGTTAACTCTGAGAGAGAGAGCACCTTTAAGTTAACTCCGAGAGAGAGAGCATGCAGAATGCTGTACATTTCTCTGTGCTTCACAACACAACTGATGACTCATCATAAAGGATACAACTTGCTCCAACGACCAACCTGTAACAGCGACCAGGCAACCCTGTCATACGGACTGTGTAACCTCACTAAGATACCAGCAAGGAATTGTTTTCACCCTATCCTAAGTTAAATTTACGCTAAATATGTGTACACACATGTAAAATCAATTAACTATTTCACAGAAGTACTATTTTGCAATTGTAATCAAAACTATAAGATGATTAATATATAAAACATCATGATACATCCCATAATGGAATAATGCTTAATACACATATCAGCAAAACATGTTCCAATAAACAGCATGGTTTCAAAACAGTCATACACAGGTTCCCATAGAGAAGAAATGTCCCCACAAACAAGTACAACCCAATAATTTGACCCACGATTCTACTGACAAAATAAAGCTGTCAGTATGTCTGCATCATACTCCTCGTACCTATTACTACTCAAGTATTGTAACAAAGTACTTTTACTTCGTTACATGCCAACCCTGCTCGTACCTACCACAGTGGCACCAACTTACGTCTTTCCCGGTGGTTTCAGCTGCCAGAAGATGTCATCACTTGATATGGCGTGTTCAAGAGCTCCGGGAATCTACAACAGGAACCATGCTATTTTATAGCTACGCGAAAGGAATAATCTTGTGAATAATTAATAAAGGTCTTTGTGTGACTTTCATACTTCACAATTAGCGTACACGTGATCATGTCATCATGTTCGTTATTTTATGAAAATAAATTATCAGAATAAATAACTTGCCGACTGTTTTAATGCCAGTACTGCGAATGTTAAAAAAACAAATTGTCAGATACAAAACCTACATATACATGAAAAGCACCTTCAATAACCCAATGATTTCTGTGTGAACATGTTATGATAGTGTCATCTGGAGGTTTTTTACGGTACGATAAATATTTTAAAATGCGAATGTTTAATTTAGTTCTTACTACCTAACATTTTGGCTGTGATGTGTTCTGGGCTCAGATTCCTAACGATTTAGGTGCAATAGAAATCTCCACATTGTATTGTATCATTAGGTTTCAGCTCACCGGACAACAATGTAGTTCGTAGTTACTGAGTGATAATTTATTAAACCAAAAACAAGCATAAAATATGCGTGCTTCTCCTGCAAATACAAATGTTTCTTACCTCAGTTGGGTATTTTGGTCTCATTCCAGTTGCTATGACGATGTTGTCGGCAGTAAGGATCGTCTGAAATGAGCAGCAACTAATATGAGCATCGTCCTCAGTGTAAGGGTTGTTTATCCAAGTTTGCTTAAATACAAATTAATCTGACTTGCTGATAATCATAACTGTGTATGCATGCATGCAGTCCAAGTATGATATTGAAGGTTGTGTTACCTACTTTGAATTGTTGCATAAATCAGCTTAACTGGTTTTGCTGGTCATGATCACTGAATGTTTGTATGTACACAAAATACTACACATTCACGCACACATTAATGTATTAAATCAATTACTTATGGCAAGTTAGATAGCGATATTTAAAAAAAACGTAGATGTGGCATGTATATGTATTACCCATGTTCAATACAGATTTTTGGGTGGAAAATTACAGTATCCTGAATTTATGTGGTTTTGTTTCAAATTTACCAAAAAATCACTAGATTTCTGGCAAAACCTAGAGGATTTTGTTTTATGTTGGCATATTTCTTAGCGCGATATATTGCAACACTCAATCTGTATCAGAAGTAAGCAGATAGCTACGCAGATTTATGAGGACAAATAGCAGATTTTCACTTGATATAGGTGTACTTCATAGTCTCATAGATAATAGTAGTAGTAAAAGCTGTATTTCATAATGGTGACCATATCACGTTTATCACGTGATTTTCAATGGGCCACTTGATACCACGATAGTGACACTTGCTACCACGATGGTGACACTTGATACCACGATGGTGACACTTGATACCACGATGGTGACACTTGATACCACGATGGTGACATTTGATACCACGATGGTGACACTTGATACCACGATGGTGACACTTGATACCACGATGGTGACACTTGATACCACGATGGTGACACTTGATCAGAATCAGACTGCTGTACATGGGTCAATTGACCAACACATCTTTTTTATATATGTATTTATTCAGATTTATGTAGAATTTCAAGTCAACAATATGGATTTCGACAAAATGTCCGTAAGTACCACCTGTACTAGTTATTAGTTAGTCAGACCCTGGTGTGTTAGTCATTTACCTCCTTGCCAGCTGAGTCTGTGGCACACACTGTGTGTTGGTCTATCAGACGACCCTTCGCGTTGTAGTAATCCACGTCTCTAAAGCATGACAAATCAAACCACATCAATGTAATCATGACACGGAAGGTACAAAAATGAACCCCACAAATATATATTTTAATCCTGCGTTCACATCTGCGTTCACATTCATAGGTCATTATTAATTTTGTTCAAAGTCACCATTACAAAAAGACACACACACCACACTGGTAGAGTTTTAACGAAATGGCCTAGAGCAGCGGTTCTTGAAATGAGGGTTGATACTGTATACTTACTTAGTTTTCAGTTGGACCCTGAAGCCCCAGTTGAGTGAGCGAACATGGCCCTGAACCCCTTCACACAGCTTGTTCCTGTAACCATGGAAACACGAGAAAGACAGGTCATAGTCATTTAAAAATAACTTGTTTTGATAACACACACACAAAACTTGTCAACTAGCAGTGTGAGATCTCCTTGTCAATTTAAATCTCGAATCAGACTCTAAAGAGTGACGTGACAAAATCACGTGATCACCTTGCTTGATGCTTGATGAGACACTCGCTAAACAGCTGAACAAGCTAAACTGGGAGGTAATAGTGAGTTCACAGATCAAGAGTCCACAACAGTCTTTTTATGTTTCCTGTGTGGAATCTTTTGCTTCCCCTTGCATAGACACCAGATAGAAGGGACCAACAGCGTATTGTGTCTATTCCAAAAGACACAGGCAAGGTGGAGTGAAAGAAATTACCCAAGTTTCGAAACACCAGGAGGTACATTCGAACCCATGTCCCTTCAATCGACAGTCCATTCGTCAAAGTTGTTTAGGATTATGATCTCACAGCCGCTGTGAAATTAAATAAAAAATATTTTGCGTTATGACATCCAATTGTCTTAGTTATCCAATCATCCAAAGTTCCCTGTTTTCCTAGCTACTCATTTTCTTAGATACCCAGGATTAATACAGAGTATGGTTGGTGAATCACTCACCAGTCATGCTGTAGGTTTTCTGGTGTGTTCCAGCCAAACCTGCCTGCATCAATAATAGCGCCACCTAGCTGTGAAGCCTGGTGCATCAACTTCTTTGGAATACAGCCAACATTGACACAGGTCCCTCCCAGGCCCCACTGTGTGCCTGGTTACAACAGTACACAGAGATTGTACATTAATCTACCAGAACAGTCAGCTTCCATGTTTAGAACAAAATGACTGTAAGAACCACAGAAGAAGTGAGACCATAATTTGCTTCCACTATACTTGGATAGTGTCCTGGATCTTTCAAATATCCTTATGCAGCTCAGATCGTCCATTTTACAACAATGTATTGTTCGTAAAACTAAACTTAACTTGGGCAAACATGCTTTCTCTGTCGCTATGCCTAGGGTCTGAAATGAATTCCCCATAACTTTGAAAACATTGGAAATCATTGCTACCTTCTGAAGATTTTTTTTCCAAATTGCATTTCCACCATAAATCTTTGGTGGTCCCTCGTTCTAAAAATTACTTATGGGCATCCCTGTTCATGATTATGCTTAATGATTCTGCCTTGTTGCATTTCTAAGCTCAGGTTCCTGACAATATAGGTGCCATAGAAGAAGTTAGTTATTATTATTAAGTGCATGAAAATCACCATTACATCAAATGTGGTGATTTTTATTTAATGGGAAGAAAACACACGGAAGCAGCATGAACACAGGCATTAAAATACAAAACATAAACACATTACACATACGGCAGGCTCTATATACACATACGGCAGGCTCTATATACACATACGGCAGGCTCTATATACACATATGGCAGGCTCTATATACACATATGGCAGGCTCTATATACACATACGGCAGGCTCTATATACACATACGGCAGGCTCTATATACACATACGGCAGGCTCTATATACACTGACCACTCAAAAGCAAGTTATGACACACTGAAAAACGTAGCATCAAAATTTTTTTTCAATTGTATGTGATATTAACAAAGCCAGCATATCAGACTGCATCAGTCAATCACTGACTTACAGTAGACACCAGAAAGTTTCATACATTTTCATGGCTATATTTTTTTACAACCATAGGAAACTTTATAATGGTCACCAGTTACAAGATTAATTGTGCTCTGTGCTCAGAAAGGCAAGCTTATTGAACATGTAAATGTTGGTTAAATAATGAATATTAGTTTATATCACTTTTGCAAGCTGCAACATTATACACACTATATAACAATATTTAAGCATAGTCCATTGTCAGACTATGTGGCAATGCTGATGGTCCAATGACAGTTTATGAGGCAAAAACTAGAAAAAAAATAGTCTGTTTGGTTTGTGAAGACACTGAGCCATGGCATCTAGTCTGTCTTTACACTCACCCTGAGGAGACGGACTCACGTAGTCTAACAGAGCCGCCTTTTTACCGATGTCAGCAACTGTAAGTGAAAACAGGAATATAGGGCACAGTTTTACGCAACATGAAATATAAAGATCAGTTAAAACAGCACTGTGAAATGGCAACATGTGTTACAGCTAAAGAGTCTGTGAAAAAAGTGCTGTTTTCTTCACATTAATATTATATAATTTTCTTTAAATGCATAATACAACTGAGTAAACGTTTCAACTCTACTATCACAGTAAATAAAATTAATGGACAAATAAACATATATCATATATAATTGGCAACAATGTCAAGGAATCATTTGGGCTACTGTGAAGGACTGGCAGCCTCAGCATATTTTCCGTAGTATTGTTTTCAAGGTTATCCATCATTTCTATCATTTTAGCACATCATTGCAGTATCATAATAAGAGACTTTGTCTAAAAAATGCCACTAAATAATGGTTGTCATTAGTACTGTTATAATGTGATATTAAACTACCAGTACATTTGCTCTCCAGAGACTGTTACAAATGTTAAGTAGTCCTGTACGACAACAATGCACACAAAGAATCGACAAGACATGAAGATTTCACAACATACTTGCTAAGCATATGTTTAATAGATTCATCATAAAATACCTTCTTTAGAGCAGGCCAGGCCTCCAGACCCTCCTCCGATGACCAGCAAGTCATAGTGTTTCTCCTTGCCTGAATCTATCAAATAAAACCGTGTTCTCATATTAGTGTATGCGTATTTCCATCTGCAACAGGCACTTTTAATATTAAATAAATAATAATAAATACATTATTTTACAATAATAAATGTACATTAATTGTTATAATAATAAATACATTAATGTTTATAATAATAATAAATACATTAATTTTAATAATAAATACATTAATTTTAATAATAAATACATTAATTTTAATAATAAATACATTAATTTTAATAAAAAAATATTAATTTATTTTAATAATAATAATTCATAAATTTTAATAATTCTACATTAATTCATATTAATAATAAATTACCATTACAGTACCTCAACCATGCTGTGCTTGCAGCAGCATGTAATTTGAACAACATTTGCAGGAATATGACAGTGTTCCAATTTTTTAAGAGTCTAGCCCATAGCTCCCATACATATAGAGTTGCATCGTTTGTTAGTTGTTCTTTAACTGCATAATTCGTCAGTTGTTCTTAGTGTATTATTTTGTGTTTTAAGGCCTTCCATACAGGCAAATAGTCAATTAGAAATCCTGCTCTGTCCGCATTAGATTTATATGAAAATATAATATTTTATTTTCCAAATTTATTAAAACAAATTATACAATTATTTGTGATCTTTTTGACCTGTTGTTGAGCAAATAATGTGTTAGCTTGGATTGAGCTACGTAAACAAGGTTGTTTCAAAATAATCATAAATGCTGATATTTATGTAAGCAAATAATAACTTCATTTAAGGCTTAAGTTAAGCAGATCATTAAAGACGAAGTGCAACAAAGTCGAAGAGCTGCTGTAAAAATGACAGTAAATCTAGCCAAAAACAATGCAAGGATTTCCAGGTGACGACCACATGCACGTATGTGCTCTGACACAGTCCTAAGAAAATGGTGATGAAATATTTAACCACCGACACTGATCTTGGTTTAACATTTAAAAACCACCTAATATCGCCCATGGCGAGCAATTTGCTGTATGCTGCTCATTATTATTTCCAAGGGCAACAACGTTATATTTGTTCTGCGCCTTATGTAAGATCTCACCAGATGCATACGTTCTTGAAGAAGGACATACGCATTTTTTGCGTAAACAACGAAACGATGCTTGCCGCAATGCCGACCTCAGCATGCAGGAAGCCATGTTCTGTTGTCTGTCAACAACAAATGTCTCGCCCCTTTTCATTGGATGGTTTTATTTTGCAATATGACGATAAGTAAAATCATTAATCAGACACGTAATATCCACCGACAATATGTGCAAACTTGATGCGAGTAAAGAACTTATAATAACAACATGTACTCGACAATGATTTCGTGGGTTTGGCCGAGTAGCGACGAAAGACTAACACTCAGTGAGATGAACAACGACTACAGATATGCAGCTAACGTTTTGCCTGAGAATGGCTATGTGATGACATTGGTCCGCTGTTACTCATACACACTCGCTCTTTGCTATGCATGCGTCGGATATTACTTCAGAGACACACTTGTTCGACTGAGGCTTATGCTTCCGCTGGCTTGACTACGTTTGCGCATAAGAACAGATTTGTGCTAGCAGAAAGGTGCATATTTACCTTTCGCCTGCTGAGTAAAAGGTCAAACGACTAACGAGGACCCCTTGCCCTAGGCCAGGGTTACCCCTTTTGGCTTTTCAACTTCTCACACAACTATTAATATTATTACTAGAATATTACTAACTATAATAATTATTATCTAGTTTACATATATCCAGGTAGCACTTGACATGCATTTAGCTGTCTGACTATTACAGGTCTGCCAGGCCCAGGGGGTGAAGTGTAAAGGCTAAAGCGCTTTGAGCGGTCCTACGGACTGGATACTGCGCTATATAAGAACGTACCTTTACCTTTTACTGTGATTCCAAATTGTTTTGTATGGCAAATATTTTGTATTGCATCATAACAAGGACATAGTCATATATAAGCTACATTAGAAATAATTAATTTTGAAGAGCAACAAACCTTATTCCAGAACTGAAGGAACTTATGAAAAACGCCTTGGAACAGAGTATGTATGGTTCGCACAACACTCTTGTCAAATTACAACACTTGAGATCAGGAGATGAAGACAAAATAGTCTTTAAAATATTGAATGGTTATGAAGATATTGATAGAAACATTTTACTCAAACTTAAGAAGATATATGTGTAACTAGAGGGCACAAAGTAGCATTAGTAAAAGAACAGTGTGCGGTACTAAGATTTGATTTGAGAAAGTACTCTTCTCACAGAGGATGGACACATGCCGCAGGACTTATAACACTCTTAAGGAGCCCAGTCTTTGGCAGGAAGAAGATAACTTAATAGAATAAATTATTCACTGCATCATTGTGTTAATGCAAGCAATGTGTCATCATGGAGACATTATTGTTCCGACTCTCTAGTTTAAGGTAAAAAATGATGTGTCATACAGTCGAACCTCGCTTTATGCTTAAGTGAGGTTCGGCTACTGTCTGCAATCACATGTGACTTCACCATTAAGTTAGTATTACATTATGCACCAGAGGCGCCACAGGTTATTTCAAGTAGTCTCTGTTGATGAATCTGGGCAGAAGAATTCTCAGTTCTGAAAACAGTTGTGTTGGTTCTGTTGTAGATTTAGCTTGTCAACACTGTGTGGTGGCAGACTTGCACAGTGTTGAGAATCAAGGCCAAATATGTGTATTTTGTTTGTGTATATCAACAATGACCCAGCACAAGACGGCTACCAGCTCATCATAGCCAACAACAGGGACGAGTTCTACAATCGACCTACGAAACCTGCTGCTTTCTGGGAAAAAAACCCCAACTGCATCAGTGGTAAATGGGCTTTTAGTTTTAGCTGTGTTAACTCAGTTTCCTGATCTTCTATGTCAGCTCATTTAAATACTTTTCTGATGTCCTTGGTTCTTTTACATACAAGTTCATTAACCTCCCAATTCAACAGTTTGTTTGCTTGGAGTGCCGGAGAGAAAGTAAAATAATCCTGTTAAATTACACTGGAATGTGACCGTTGACATGGGCAGGTGCTGACTTGAAACCAGGTTGTGAGGGCGGAACATGGCTGGGAGCATCAGCTACAGGCAAAGTGGGTTGTCTACTGAACATCCGCACTCCCAACGGGCCCGATGTCTCCAAGAAGGGAAGAGGTGAAGTGTGTTATGCAGTTTATTGATCCGGTCTACATTTTAACATGATCATAACAATGTTGAAGCATAGACGCAATGGCATTGTGGTTGGTAGCTTACTGCCGTTTCAAAACCTGGTGAACTTTGTTTTACTCCATGTTGCGTTAGTTCAGTCGGGTGTATAAATGAAGTAAAGGTAAGTTCTTATATAGCGCAGTATCCAGTCCGTAGGACCGCTCAAAGCGCTTTACACTTCACCCCCTGGCAGGCCTGTTCATTCCAAGGCCATCTCAACTTCTTTGGGAAGTATTCAGCCACGCTGCAATAGCTGCGCGAAGGCTATTCGTTCACATATCCACCACTGCCTGTAATTGCCAGGTACTCATTCATACAGCTGAGTGAACTGTGGCAACGTGGGGTGATCAAACTTGCCAAAGGTTTGAAGCGACCGCAGTGGGATTTGAAACCGGTTTCTCTCGATTGAGAGCCCGGCCTTCTAACCAGTATGCTATCGCGCCTCACAGTACCTGACTGTAGATATCGGTGGATACATATGAACATAATTGTCTTCATGCAGTAATTGCAGCATGGCTGAATGCTTCCCCGAGAATTCGAGTTGGTGTTCAAATGAACAGGTTTGCCAGGGGTGAAGTTTAAAGTGGTTAGAATGGGCCAAGGGTGGGACACAGCCACATACAAGAACGTAACTTTATCATTTCACGTGTTAATTTTTCTTGGTCATTTGCATAACTCTCACCCTTTGGCTCACACGTTTTATGATACATTTTTGCTAAATCACTAAAATGCTTTAAATTGATAATTCTCCACCCTGTCAATAGATTGTTGGGATGTATTCATCAGAGTTTCATGAATTCACACAGCTAACACATGCTTCGTCACTGCACCGTTCTAGAAATTTTTTGTGAAAGAAATCAGAAAATTCTGTCACCTTATATACCTGATTTTGAAGCTTTGCTAGACGTATACTTAGTTATAGCCCCTGTCCATACCAGCTGATATATTTTCCCCATCCCACAATTTTTTTACTACACTCCAGTTAAACTGTCTCTTATAGTCGTACATGGTATCTCCTGTAATGTCCCTGTGTATATCTTGCAGGCCACCTGGTGAATGATTTCCTCACCTCGTCGATAGGCCAGAAAGCATGTCTAGACAAGGTAGCCCAAGATGGTGCCACATACAACCCCTTCAACCTGATATTCATCGATAAGACGTAAGTGTCACAACTGACCATCAGAATGTGAGGAGTGATATACCAACTTTGAAAGAGTTTTATTGTGTAATATTTCTTCTCTGACAGCCTGTTGTAGTCAGAGAAGCGAACTCCATTCCTGCATTCCAGGCGGTGTTTATTAAAGACTCGCTTTTTTCATACGGCCTTCAGAACAGTACTGTAGATAACAGCAATGATTTTTTATTTATTTTATTAAATTCATTTAACTTACTTAATTTATTTAACTTGTTTAATGAATTTTTCTTATTTTAACCTTTGACATGTTTTCATAGGTACACAGTGTGTTATAAATACCCTATATCTAATTTATTTTATTCGTTCCAGTCTTGTGTGTTTGACAGCACTCAACTACATCTACATATACCGTGATGGAAATATTTAACGAAATACCTTCCACATAATAATTTGCAATGTGGCTTAATTCTTCTCAGAGAAATTAACAATTGACCAGATCAACCAGCAGGTGAAGTCACTAAAATGTTATTGCAATGTATAAAAGCGACTACAGTGTATGTGTATTCTCTTTCTAGTGCTGGTGACTGGCACATCGGCTACTACAGTAACTGTGATGGTAGCACGCCTTGTCAAATGGAGCCAGGTAAGTACATGTCTTGGTTTAACTTGTTAGAACTACTCACCCTTTTGTTTATCCAGTCGCTATCTGTCTGGAAGTTTGAGTGGTGTTATTCCATGCATAGGTTGCACAAAGTTGAGGTTTTCTTAAAATTATTATTATCAGCATTATTATTATGTATGATAATATGAAGATAGGCCTTGAGGGCGTGGAGATCCACATTGAGGGACGTGTATTTGTTTTAATAAGAATTTTCTGTAAATTGTGTCTATTGACACAACATAAAAAACTTTTTAGTTTATGATTATACAGAATCAGTATAATGATCATCATGACTGGTTAGTTACATCAGGACAAGGCTTGCTATCTTGTCAACTACTGGGGTGGAAGAAACCCCTTCCCATGGGCCATGTGTCAACACTGAAGTATGTTTGTCACTGTGATGGAAACAGTAGTGACAGAGAGTGACAAACATCACCACAGAGAGTGACAAACATCACCACAGAGAGTGGCACGAGTCACCATAGTGAGTGACGTGTCACCAAAGATAGTCACATGAGTCACCTGAGTGACATGTCACCAAAGAGAGTGACATGAGTCACCTCATAGAGTGGCATGAGACACTACAGAGAGTGACACGCGTCAATGCAGAGAGTGACATGAGTCACCACTTGACATTTGTAGGAGTGCACAGCTTCAGCAACTCTGTCTATGACAAGCCGTGGAGGAAGGCGGAATACGGGAAGGAGAAGTTCTCCCACATTCTGACCCAGTTCCCCTCCGTCTCCCAGCAGGATCAACTACAGGATGGGCTGATCAAACTGCTCAACGATGCCACTCAGTGAGCTACACTTACAGTCACTTCCTGCTTACACTTCATACGTACACTTTAGTCACTTCCTTTGTAAACTTCGTTCACTTTCTCTGTGCATTTCATTCACTTCCTCTGGACACTTGGTTTACTGTTGTATAATTCAACTGCTGTAGTTGCCATTTTAATAAAATTATTATTACACTTCATTCACTTGCTCCGTACATTTAATTCGCATTGTCCGTACACTTCATTCACTTGCTCCGTACATTTCATTCGCTTCCTCCATACACTTCATTCACTTCCTCCATACACTTCATTCACTTCCTCCATGTGCTTTGTTCACTTCCTCCATACACTTCATTCACCTCCTCCATACACTTTATTAATTTCCTCCATACACTTCATTCACTTCCTCTGTACACTTCATTCACTTTCTCTACATTTCATTCGCTTCCTCCATACACTTTATTCACTTCCTCCATGCGCTTTGTTCACTTCCTCCATACACTTCATTTACTTCCTCCGTACATTTAATTGATTTTCTCCATTTACTTCAATCCAGATTTGTACTAAATATCTGCACATTATTGACACAAATTACCTGTGTGTGGTACAAGAAAGTTGCATTTTGTTTACTGGTTTAGTGTTTAGTGTTGCTTGTTGTTTTTTCAGACACTGGCCAGACCCACAGTTGGAAGCCCAGGGTCGACCGCAGCCAGTCGAGTTACTCTCTAGAGTCAGTGCTATCTATGTCGACTGTAAACAAATCAAATATGGCACCAGGTACAGTTCTTCATGGGTGCACGTTTCTCCATTACAGCTCATGCCTCTGTGTTAGGCAGTATTTAATGTGTCGCATGTATATATATATATATATATATATGTGTGTGTGTGTGTGTGTGCAAGGTTGAAAAAATCATGATTTTTCTTTATACATCTTTTCTTTTTTTTAATCAGATGTTTTTTATTTATTTCATTTTATTTTTTTAATCTGGTATATAGACATTTATATAGACGTTTATATTTATAAACTTTTTCAAATGTGTTCTATTCAAATCGATTTGGGTACTTGTCTTAACAGCGGGTACATGATTTTTGCTTATATAAAGTTATATAATGATAACATAGTTTGATTTACTACAGCAACAAAATTGTCGTTTAAAAATACATGTATAATAATAATATATTTTATTTGATATAGCGCCAGATCCAATTTTAAATTGTTCTTGGTACTCATTGGGACGAATCCACCCATTAGACAATGTCCACAAGGCCTCACCCCTTGTAGTTGCTTAATCTGTCTTGGAAAGGAAAGCATGCTGTGTGTCTGTGGTTGTAGCAGTGCTAATTATTGTTTGCTGAGAGGGTGGATTAGCACCTGTCCAGGACTCTGTGTACTCTAAGGGTCTCTAACCAGACTGCAAACTAGACAATTGTAGCCCAGACTGTCTCACTTGAGTCAACATACTGAATTTGTAACAACTAGCACAAGCTCTAAGTGGACTTCTGACTTGAAAAGATACTTCCTCTGGAAGACAAGTTTGTGTGGCTTCATTGCATTCAGAAAGGGAATAGCTCAAACATACACAAAGCTTTGTTGATCTTGATGCTTGTAAACAATTATTTGTGTTAAATTCATATAAATCAGCGATTAAAAAAATTGTAAATAAAAAATAAATTATTTTTTTGGAGTGATTTAAATCTTAAGTTGTTTGATTTAAATCAAATGATTTAAATCAAACAACTCTGTATATATGACCTGTCTCAGCTGATGATGGTGGAATGCATCAAACCTGGCCCATTCCTTTGGCATTAGTCCCCACACATGGTGGTGTGTGTGTGGATGTGGGTGTGGGTGGGTGGTGGGGGAGGGTGTGGGGGGTGGGGTGTGGGAGTGTGTGTTTATTATATATATATATATGTGTATATATATACATATATGTATATATATATATATGTATATATATACATATTTAATACACCACCATGTATCCCAATATGACAATTTATTAATTCCATTTCTATACACTCCCATGATTGTGAAACATGTTACACGTACATGTTGAACTGAAATTTGTATTTTTTTACTTGCCTGTTTCAGAACGAACACCATCCTTATGATTGACGCTGCCGGCAGAGGGCGCTTTGTAGAGCGTACGATGCAGGAGCCGATTGATGCCGACTGTCCTGCTTGGAATGTCGCCACCCACTCTTTCACCCTCCAGGGCTCTTCAAAGCCCTCTGTCAGCTAGGACAGCTCACAATGTTGCTCGTGTACAACAATTTTCATTGGCTAACTGATACGGAGCTAGTTTGGGTTTTATATAATTAAAATCCCCCAAATCTCTAAATTTTTCGATGTTAAAGTATAAAATGGGAATTTAACAGGCAAAAAATTCATCTGGTAAAAAATTTTATATTTCACCGTCAAATGTGAAGCTTTCATTTCATCAAAAAAATTTTTTTTCCGTAAAATGCTGAGATGAACAATACACTGTAGTAACACATCTTGTATGGATGTTATTGTTAACCAACCAAGATATTATAAATACTAATAGATTCAATGTAATTTTACATTCCCATTAACTCGAGATTTAGGCAACTCGAGGGGGGGTGGACTGAATTCTACATTTGTCTTGAGTTTTTTACTACAGTAAAACATTTTCAAACTGTTTTGATACTCTCCTGTTTTGCATACTTTTATGGTTAATAATAATTTTGGTTGTATAAACTTCAGTATGTAACATTTAGTTTCTTTAATGCTAGACCCCTACTCACTCTACTGACAGTGTTGATTTAAATCATGGTCATACAGTAATTATTTGTGGCAGTTTTGTTTTTATTTTGCCTCATAAATGGTTTAGCATAGAAAATGCCTACATTTCTTTTAGGCATTTTCTATGCTAAAAAATAATAAAAATTATCTTGTTCAACAATCATCAAGAAGTAAATTTGGTACACAAAAATGAGACAGAAGTTGTGTGATTTGTGTGTGCAAAATATTACTACTAAATACAGTGAATTGAAGTGACCAAAAATTGACTTAAATGCAACAACTGAAAAGATTGTTACATTTGGATGATGTATAATGTCAGCCGGCAAGCAACAAAACTGTATTTATAACAAGTATGCAGGCTTTGTTATCTGTATGTCGGATTGATATTATTTATTGCCAAAATACTCAGGGTAAGTAGAGTTTCCAGTTAGGTAAGGTGGTGGTCATTACAATGTATGTGGCTACTGGGTATAGTCATTACAATGTATGTGGCTACTGGGTATAGGAAATTTATATGTATGTATCAATGCATGCGTGGCATTTTGTTTACTTTTCAGACCACCATATATGGTGCTAACTTTAGGAGAAATATTGTACCAGTAATCACACATTTGTAATTTTTGCATGCCTATATGGTGTTGAAATGATAAATGTGTGTGTGTGTGTGTGTGTGTGTGTGTGTGTGTGTGTGTGTGTGTGTGTGTGTGTGTGTGTGTGTGTGTGTGTGTGTGTGTGTGTGTGTGTGTGTGTGTGTGTGTGTGTGTGTGTGTGTGTGTGTGTGTGTGTGTGTGTGTGTGTGTGTGTGTGTGTGTGTGTGTGTGTGTGTGTGTGTGTGTGTGTGTGTGTGTGTACATTCATGTGTATATGGTTGTGTTTGTATACATTTATTTGTATATAATTGTGTGCGTAATTGTGTATACATTCATGTATATATGGTTGTGTTTGTATACATTAATTTGTATATAATTGTGTGCGTAATTGTGTATACATTCATGTATATAGAGTTGTGTGTGCATACATTCATGCATGGAGATTTATTTCATGATGCTATGCAATACAGTGCATTAACAAAGTACACAAATGTGTTATTGTTAATTTTAGTCCCAAGATAAACATTTTCACAGGGCAAGTCAAAATTGAGTCACCCCTGAATACATGTGGCAGTTATTGGTGTAAAATGGTTATTAGTGTCAAATGTTTTTCTACAAATTGTTAATATTATTTTGTTCATGACATTCATCATTTTTGAGTAACAGTAATATTTCAGACTACCTTGATGAGTTTGTTTCTTGAACTGGTTGCAACATTCTGGTCATAGAAACACTAAAAACACTACTGAAAATACAATTCTCAAGGGAAAAATCAAATCTGTGTGTTTATCCTAGCATTCATAAAACTACTAGTGTGTACTATGTGTTGTTTTCAGTTAGATCTTAAAATTGGTACTGTCAAAAATGGTCTCAATAAACTGGTCTTTATTTTCCAAAAAATATTATGGAAGAACAGGTTTTTGCGTGGGACATTTAAAGTGAAATCAATCCTAATATGTTGGCATAGTTAGAGTGAAACTACGTTTTCCCCCAGAAATGGATTTTTTCATTTGATTAGTCTGAGCCAAGCAATTACAGCCCGACAATAACTAAAAGACAATCTTTCCATGTACTACAATCACATACAGCTTTATTCATAATGTAAAAAGCACCCGACACCAAGACAGAAATATCCAACATTCACGAATTTCAAGTAGAGTTCATTTGACTAAAGCAGGAAGACAGTAGATCATTACAACATCAAATCAAATTAACAAAGGACACACACCTGCTTATTGCATGTACTGGATTAAACATCCATCCCAGTCAAAGTTTGCCAAGCCATGATTATGATTATTTTCCCCTACACTTACTGTAAATTAGATTTATGAAAAATAATTGTTTTTTCACCGAGTCAGAAATTAGGTTTGTTCCTTGCAAATGGTTGGTGCTATCAATTGTCTCTCTTACACATTGACCTGTTTGGCTGACACTAATGCTCCTGTGCGTACAAGGAACTGTAAGAATAGTTAGGTCGTGCAGAGTTCAGCAGCAAAAGTAAGCTTTTTATAGTTTTAAAATCTGGTGGCTTGATGCTGATATACCAAACTTTATGCGAGAAAGAATTAAAAAATTGTACATAATAGATCATATACTTAGTGCTAAAATTTATTTATTTAAAATTCCATTTGTTTTACTGTACCGATATCATTAGCAATTTTTTTTATGGTCTGAATTTAAATGTTTATTTATTGTGGTACCTAAATTAACGAAATAATTTACACATTCAATTTTTATCACATATTTTTGTAAGATGGCAGAAATACCAAAAATTGTGCAAGTGGCAAGGTAGTTTTATACTCATGATGCTTTGAGCATAGCCAAATCCTGAACAGGTAATTTTCTTAAACCACAGCCCCAGTAAAATCCAACAATTAAAACTAAGTTTCAGACATGCAAAATTTGGACAAGGTCTAAAAGATACATATTCAGTGATGACGTATTTTGATACGGTCCCCATAATTCTTGTGCGTTGTAGGCTTTGACACGGTCCACAGAATCACAGATTGAGGCTAGCTGGATCGGTGAAACATGCCAGATCTGTGCTCCCCAATTCTAACTTTCCTTTCATGTTAGACTTGACAACTTCCTGAAATCAAACAAGTGGGCACATACTGTCAATCAAGGTCATAATATTATCATCTGGTGAAAATTAATGTAATAAAAAAGCTACTGAAACAAATGTGATTGCATAATCTCTGCGTGTTTAACATTAAATGACAATTATTATAAAACATGACAAAATGGAAATATAATTTTAGCTGGCTTTGAATTAAATAATTATTCTTACAGTGGACTCGGCTTAATAGAATTGTGGATAATAGAATCAGACATTTAGTAGATTCAAATACATTGCCTGGGATGGAATCATTCCCTACTCCCGCTGTATTAAAACATGTCGCTTAAGTGAATCAGTCACTTAATAGAATCAAATTGCTCTGGCCTGAAGTGACTCTACTAAGTGAATCAGTCACTTAATAGAATCAAATTGCTCTGGCCTGAAGTGATTCTACTAAGCGGAGCCAACTGTACTAAATATGACAAATAAAATGGAAATATAATTTCAGTGTGCTTTGCATTAAATAACAATTATCATTACATTTGACAAATTCATTAGAAAGATAACACAGTATCTAGTCCATAATACTGCTCATGGTGTTTTATATCTTACTGTTGGACATATTCAACCAGGCTACAATTACAAACTAAGGAATGGCAATGAGCCAGGCTTTGAGCAGAAGGAAGACAACTGGTCCTAACCTTGTGGCTGTGTATCTTACACATTTCTTCTCTCAGTTTGTGAAGGATCTTATAGTTGGGATGGTGTAGTTTCACTTTGGTTTGCAGCGACCCAAAGTCCTGCTCGGCCTGTAAAACATCAACATTATATCTGTTCAATTTGAATATTTACACTGCATGTGGAGGGAAATATAATTGTACGCATATGCCCATCATGTGCCCATCATGTGATCCAGTGAACTTTGGAAATTGCAGTAGTTTATGGATGTAATTGAACAGCATGGTGGATATTTATAAATACATAACGGTAAAATTATATTTTTTAAATGTGGTTCTTTAAAACACATTTGGCAGTCAAGGTGTTATATTATATAACATGTTATACCTTTAAATTGAATACCGGGTCACAAACTGTGCAAGCTCAAGTGACATTACCGAAGTGACATTACTGAAATGGACGACCCATAAGCTATCTACATTGTTATATTCCGAGCAGCAGGAAGTATTTATGTTCCAACCTTCTTTTCCTTGAGAGTCTTCGTGCCATAGAGACGCAGCAGGGAGCCCCAACTCTTGACGTAAGGATGCAGCTTCTGAAGAAGAAATCTTACATTTAAATACTATAACAGAGAATACTAGACAAAAGTGAGCTTTAATAATAATGTTTTTAAGGTAGCTGGGATGGCTATTATATGCTTGTCTTGAATTGATTAGTTTCAGTAGACGTTTTTAAGATAAATTAACCATTTCTTAACAGATTGTAGTTGAAATACTATATAATATACCAGATAAATTTTTTTATAGAGTTTTTCATTTATTTACTTATGTTACAAGATTTTTATAAATTTTTGTAAATGTGAAAAAATAGCCACTAAAAATTAAGTTTAATTGTTTTGAGAAAATCACCAAAGAAATAAATGACATACATATAAGTATGAGTGTAACTGATGACGTTATGGCAGATTTTGGTTAACATAAACCAATTATGTCTGCTACACTACCGTAAATGAATTAAGCAAAAGTTGAATGACAGCCTAATGTGGCAGTGTATTTTTTACACAAACCCTTCACCAATCGTAATTAACTGCTGCATTACATTGTGTGCGCATAAGACGCGTTCATACGCAAAATTGCAACATTGTGAGTGTTGTAGTTTTTCTCAAACAATATTTGAATAATTTCTTGGTTATTAATGAAAATACAATCTCACCAAATGCTTGTTTTTGTGTTGAAATTTTCAGTTTTTCACTGGCATTTTATGTATTGTTGACAATACATAATGGCCATTTGTAATATTTGCCGCCACAATAACACTTGGATATGTACTTGAAACGTGTTGTCGTCTATGGTATCAGGTTATGCCAGCCATCTAACAAACACATGGTAGGGTGTGTTTATGGTCATTTTGATTGGCCCGTTATCCATACATGCTAGCCAGCCACCTTAATTCAGACAATCTAGTCTGACAGTAGTAAATTTCACAACAGGTCCAACATAAGTATGTTCAAATACCACCATAATCGGAGGGGCCGAGTTCATTCTAGTCATATTTTGGTTGCACCCATATGGACTGACCCATCTTTCTTTTACCTGTAATTATTTTAATGAATAATATTACATAATTGCATAAGAATAAGGAGAATGGTTGTTCACCTGCAGAATGGCCTGAGCAGCCTGTTGCTTGCCGTCGCGTTTGTTCTTGCAAATCACCTACAAACGACACCACAACATAACACAGCTATGTATGACTAACCTCATATGATATACACCAACTGATTGGTTAATATTACAAAGGTGTATGCAACGCCACCTACTGGCAAAATTGCTACGTGTCGAATGTTGCTCCCATCAGCTGTTGGGATTTGTTATATTAAAGGTATATGTTAACAGAAACTGTCTGCTGTATTTATGCTTTCTAAGTAATAACACCAATATATAAAATACATTTTTTTTACAAATATATCGGAAAGGTGGTTTGGAAATAATTGTTGGCCTCTCGACAAGCCACTGGCTTCCCTTGACATCTGGGGTTTTTGCTTTGGATGGTAATCTTATTGAAATCTTAATATTAATCTAAGCAATGCAAGTCAAACTTTCATTTCCAATGCAAACTTCGACCTAACAAGCATACAGCATAAGCTTTACAAAAATTAGGCCATGGAAAAATGTCAAGGAATCTGTTCTTATAAGCATACACCAACATTTGTTTCTCTAAACAATAAAGTAACTGTTTAGTGGTGTCATTTGGTGACTAGTGTAGAACAACTGTAATGTGGTGTCAACTGTTTAACACTAGATGGCAACACTTATCAGTTGTTTCTCTAGTCAAATTACAATTATAGATCCTGCCGATTAAAAAAGGGAGTGTATGTTAATTAGGGCATATACGCTTAATCGATCAAATACGGTACATGCTGTTTCACATGTCACAGAATTCACAGTTGAAGTGCTGTGATTAGTCATCAAAGACCCTCACGAGGTACTGACCTTAGCCTTGTGCTTGCCGACTCTCATGAGGTACTGACCTTAGCCTCGTGCTTGCCGACTCTCATAAGGTACTGATTTTAGCATTGTGCTTGTTGACCCTTATGAGGTACTGACCTCAGCCTCATGCTTGCCGACCCTCACAATGTACTGACTTTAACCTCATGATTGCTGACCCTCACAATGTACTGATCTTAGCCTCATGCTTGCCGACCCTCACAATGTACTGACCTTAGCCTTGTGCTTGTCAACCCTTATGAGGTAATGACCTTAGCTTCATGCTTGCCGACCCTCACAATGTACTGACCTTAGCCTCATGCTTGCTGACCCTCACAAGGAAATGACCTTAGCCTCATGCTTACCGACCCTCACAATGTACTGACTTTAGCCTTGTGCTTGTTGACCCTTATGAGGTACTGACCTTAGCTTCATGCTTGCAGACCCTCAAAATGTACTGACCTTAGCCTTGTGCTTGTCGACCCTTATGAGGTACTGACCTTAGCTTCATGCTTGCCGACCCTCATGAGGAACTCACTCTTCTGATGTTTCAGCATTTTCATCTCCATGTGAATCTCTGTGTCTCCCAGACCATAGTTCCTGCACACACACAGACTGTAATGTACATCTACCAGTACACAAGTGTAATGTACATCTCCTAGTACACAAGTTTAATGTACACCTACTAGTAAACAAGTGTAATGTACATCTACTCGTACACAAGTGTAATGTACATCTACTAGTACACAAGTGTAATGTACATCTACTAGTACACAAGTGTAATGTACATCTACTAGCACACAAGTGTAATGTACATCTACTAGCACACAAGTGTAATGTACATCTACTAGTACACAAGTGTAATGTACATCTACTAGTACACAAGTGTAATGTACATCTACTAGTACACAAGTGTAATGTACATCTACTAGCACACAAGTGTAATGTACATCTACTAGTACACAAGTGTAATGTACATCTACTAGTACACAAGGGTAATGTACATCTACTAGTACACAAGTGTAATGTACATCTACTAGTACACAAGTGTAATGTACATCTACTAGCACACAAGTGTAATGTACATCTACTAGCACAAGTGTAATGTGCCTTTAAATAAATGTGCACTGGTCACCTATATTTTTTGGGATTTCTTATGGGTTTTCTTGATTTTAGACTTGCTGCAAGTTTTGTTTCTGCAGTTTAAATACTTCTTTTATTTATATATTATATATATATATATATATATATATATATATATAAATTGCACCACTTACTGAACCTGAGTTGGGTGTATCTGTATTTTATAGCATTTATTCTATGTCAACATTGTTTAGTCATAAAAACAGACTTTAACTGTGTTACATAGTAATTAATGCACATGTCAATAGTACAATACGACAATACTGGCTGTGATTTAGTTTAACAAGTTTATATGACTAGTTCTCTGTCACTACAAAAACTGTTACCTCTTGAGACATTCGTAGAGGACTTGGAAAGGTCCAGGTTGACCAGCCTTGGCACTTAATTCTGAGATACGAGGATCCTCGATCTTCACTTCATCAAAGAACTACCAAGAAAACAAACAAGAATGATCCTCGACCTTCACTTCATCAAAGAACTACCAAGAAAACAAACAAGAATGATCCTCGATCTTCACTTCATCAAAGAACTACCAAGAAAACAAACAAGAATGATCCAATTTGTAAGAAAAATTCAAGACGTAATATTACATTATTAGCTTGTATGTTCAATGCTGAATGTTTGCCAAAAATAAAAAATAATTTTTTAGCGTCTAATACGAATCTGCAACACTGAATTACACAAATGCATGAAACAAACGCTATAACTTGTTGCCAAGACTAAATGATTACTACTACAGCTGCTGCTGCTGGTGGAGCTGCTGCTGCTGCTGCCAATGGAGCTGCTGCTGCTTCCAGTGGAGCTGCTGCTGCTGCTGCCAGTGGAGCTGCTGCTGCTGCCAGTGGAGCTGCTGCTGCTGCTGGTGGAGCTGCTGCTGCTGCTGGTGGAGCTGCTGCTGCTGCTTGTGGAACTGCTGCTGCTGGTGGTGGAGCTGCTGCTGGTGGTGGAGCTGCTGCTGCTGCTGGTGGAGCTGTTGCTAGTGGAGCTGCTGCTGCTGCCAGTGGAGCTGCTGCTGGTGGAGCTGCTGCTGGTGGAGCTGTTGCTGGTGGAGCTGTTGCTGGTGGAGCTGCTGCTGCTGCTGCTGGTGGAGCTGCTGATGGTGGTGGAGCTGCTGCTGCTGTTGCTGGTGGAGCTGCTGCTGATGGTGGTGGAGCTGCTGCTGCTGGTGGAGTTGCTGCTGCTGCATGTTGCTATTCAGCAGTTAAATTATCATATATCAATGTTAAAATTAAAGGACACAAAAACATGAACAATAAGAGAACTGTGCGGTTTGGCTTCAATCACTTCCATCAAAACTGATACAAACAACCTAAGTTAGACGAATACATAAAGCATTCATTGAGCTTTGCAACATCTGAAAATCTTCCTAACATTTCCGGTTGCAAGCTGTGCAGAGAGAGCGAGGGATGGGGGAGTGGAGACAGGTGGGGGAGACAGCAGTGAAACAGGATCAGTGATGGACTGGTATCAATGGCAGCCTTCCCAGGGACTTCAGGGATAAAGAGGAGAGCAACAACATCCAACATTACATACTACAGAGGTCTACCGAGAAGCTGCAGGTAGCAGCGATGGAAACTACAAGGAGGCACTCACAGAGACGTCGTGGCAGTCGGCCTTCTTCTCCTCTCCCTTCACTTTGTGGATCTCAGGGATGAGAATTCCCAGGGTGATGCGAGCTGGGGAATCACACACATCTCTCTACATAACTGTGACAACACAGACGAACTAAACTGCACTCTTTCTAAATACACATCATCCATAGCATCCACACTGCTGTAGATTCCTGCAGGGAGACAGCTACGGCATTACTTCCATACACACGGCTTGCTCTGCGTACCCGACCGGGAAGCAGCTCTGGCCTAGGCAGCTTGAATTAGTGGGTTAGAGATAGACACCACCACCCTTTGAGTCCACGACAGGTTACACATTTACCCTGTGTGTGATCTTTTACTGCCCCTGGCAAAGACACCAGGTAGAAGGGACAAACAGGTTCGACAGTCTTTTCCGAAAGACACAGGCAAAGTTGGCTGAACGACATTGCCCGCGCTTCAAAACTCTGGCGGGTGTAATCGAACCACTGACTTCTCGTTCAACAGTCAGGCATTCTCACCACTTGACCACCATGCCCTGCCTCTTACTACGTCACACAGTTTCATTCACCCCACAGAGCTACTGGCAACGATGGAACTACTCAAACAGCCAACACCGTTAAATGATTCCCTTGCAGTTGAATACATCCACAGCAAGTTGGCGTAGCATCAGAATAAACATGACTGTAAGGGCGTTGTATGTAAACAGCTTACATTACTCCCATCATACTCCATGACAGGACAAGGTTTTAGGGAGCATCTCAACACATCAATGTTTGATGCTAAACAAAATTGGTTTCATTGCGGGTTAGCAGCCATTTAGTTCAGTACGTCGTATATGTCAATTACATTATATCAATTCCCAATTCCAATCACACACCAAATAACAATTCCACTTCCACCTCAAAAATATCAGTTCCAATTATCAATGCCATATTAAAAATTAGGCAAGTGAACGGAGCATCCAAACATATACTCAATGCCAAAAATGACATTTTACAGCCGCTTTATTTAATTTTAAAATTTATTTAATTTTAAATTTAATTACATTTTATCGATTATTTGTAGCGAATAAAAGCTATTGAAAATACCAATCACATGTTCAGCAATTGCAAATCTTTTAAAAAACAAAAGTTGGCATTTCAATTCCAATTTCAAGGAATTAACTGGGGTTAATTCCTTGTAATTGGAATTGAAATGCTCACCGTGAGTACTTTGTCAGTCAGTTCTAACATTAAACAGTACATAACAGCTTTTTTCAAAATTAGTTGACCAGCAGACTAACTGTTAGAATATTAACATTTATTCCATGAGAACATGCTAAAGGTATAAGAAAGCCGACAAGACACCTGCTTCACTCTTGGCCGCCTTCTTGCTGCTTGCATAACCAGTGCCATACTCCACCTTGTTGATGACAACAGTCGCACTATAAGGTGCCTGTGCCTCATCTGTAACAAAGTACATTCCCTACAATGTACACTACTTACGATGTACACTACTGCCTGCATCGTACACTTGCTACAACGTACACTTCCTGCAATGTACACTCCCTGTAACATACACTCCCTTCAATGTACAAACTCTGTTAAGTACACTCCCTACAATGTACCCTCCCTACAATGTACAATCTCTGTAACATACACTCCCTACAATGTACAATCTCTGTAACGTACTCCTACAATGTAAAATCTCTGTAACGTATACTCCTACAATGTACCCTCCCTACAATTTACAATCTCTGTAACGTACACTCCCTACAATGTACCCTCCCTGCAATGTACAATCTCTGTAAAGTACACTCCCTACAATGTATAATCTCTGTAAAGTACACTCCTACAATGTACAATCTCTGTAACGTACACTCCCTGCAATGTACAATCTCTGTAACGTACACTCCCTGCAATTTACAATCTCTGTAAAGTACACTCCCTGCAATGTACAATCTCTGTAACGTACACTCCCTGCAATGTACAATCTCTGTAACGTACACTCCCTGCAATGTACAATCTCTGTAACGTACACTCCCTGCAATGTACAATCTCTGTAAAGTACACTCCCTGCAATGTACAATCTCTGTAAAGTACACTCCCTACAATGTATAATCTCTGTAAAGTACACTCCCTGCAATGTACAATCTCTGTAAAGTACACTCCCTGCAATGTACAATCTCTGTAAAGTACACTCCCTGCAATGTACAATCTCTGTAACGTACACTCCCTACAATGTACAATCTCTGTAAAGTACACTCCCTGCAATGTACAATCTCTGTAAAGTACACTCCCTACAATGTACAATCTCTGTAACATACACTCCCTGCAATGTACAATCTCTGTAACGTACACTCCCTACAATGTACAATCTCTGTAACGTACACTCCCTACAATGTACAATCTCTGTAAAGTACACTCCCTGCAATGTACAATCTCTGTAAAGTACACTCCCTGCAATGTACAACATACGCATACAATTGTCACATTACACACCATCAACTACAGCCAATTTAACTCATGATAATATCAGCCAAATTCAAATTATTCAATATATTAGGACTATTTTCTCAATTGCTCTAATCTGTCAGCAGCTCAACTGTCTGTTAATATGTCAACAGGTATCTGTCAACATGCTATTTGTCAATGGCTGGTGACTGGTGTTGTAAGTGGCTACCAAATATTATCCAATCAACTTTTTCCCCAATTAGTGCAGCTTGGACATGCTGATTCCATCTGGCAATATTAAATGGGGCATAAATTTACAAACTGTCTATTCCATTTTAATTTAATTATTCTACATGACCACTGTTAGCAGAGGAAACTGAATGAAGAAACTTTTAACCCCCATGTATAAAAATATTCACTACCACCACCTTCAGGCTGAGTTGTAATATATACAGACAAATTGTATCATTTAAATAATTAATGTTACCTTGAAAACTAACAAACTATTTGTGTTTGCAGCAGTACACCTGGGGACTGTTTCACTAAGATAATGAGCTCACAAGGAAAACCCATCATAAAACAAAACCAATCATAGTTTTTTATGAGCGTTTTCAAAATGCGTTTCACTAAGATGCTCATTAAATCCATAAGCTAATAATCAAATCTTCCATCACAAGCATCATAAATATATAGAAAAGTTGTAAAAATAAATGGCTGATATAAAGTGCCATCAACCACCTTGTAACCACTTCTATTCCTACCTCACTACACAGAAGAGCTCCACTGTGGTGCTAGTATGCAAGAGTACTAGAACAGTCAGTATTCATTTTTAAAAGGACCAATATTTAACCTACCAAGTTCCTTGAAGATGTAGCATGGCTGCACTCTCATTGCATGCTGCACATACTCGTGTAGAATACACACATCTGACTTGCCGACTGGATTCAGAATGAATTCTACAAGAAAATCAGGGAAGTTATTAAGTGCTATAAATAAACTACAGATGATGTGACAACATAGATAAACATTGGCAAGCTTAGTATAAACATTACAATATGACCAGGGTTTAGTGAATAACAAACTCCACAATATGAATACAAAGACAGGAATAAAAGCAATAACAGAACAGTGCATAGACTACATAATATATTACAGGCTTTAGCAATTAATGTATCATTTTACAATGCATCAATAGGACACACCTAAAAAAAGAAAGAGAAAAAAAAGGTGACACCTGTAGTAAGGAGTAAACCCAAATGGAACAGCTACCAAAGGAAAAAAACCCACCCTTGGGAGGAAAGTCAGGAAACACACTGTGTAGGGAAAAACTTACCCTTCTTTTTGTTGGGTTTGTCAGCGCTCTGGTCTGAAGGAATGGAACAAGTGATGAGTTTAGTGGCTGATGGCTGAAACAATTGTCAAAATAATAAAAACAAATCAATATTTATATCACCTTTTCACTGCATTATTATTCAGAGAAACGGCCCGCTACATTGTGACCTGGACAATTTGTCATGTTTTGAGTTATGACTTTGTCTATTGAGTCCCAAAATCGCATAATACTAACAATAACCATGAGAAAAAAATTTATGTCAGAAGGTACTCTGCTTAAGTGGTCAATACCAATATGTGAGTATTGTAAGTAAGTAACCAACCTGTGTTCCAAATATGGATTTGTTTTGACAGTTTAAGCAAAGAACTTGACTTTGAGATGCAATAAAATATCATAAGTGATATACTGACTATAAACCTCACACATTACCCAATGCCAACAGATGTATATTTCCAACACATGAACAAACCCAATAGTTAGGTCCTGTATTTACATCTTTAATACTGTTTCATAATAATTACGCTGGAACAACAATGTAATATTTGTAATATTTATGATGTAATATTTGTTAAAGATATAATATGACTATATGACTACGATGTTGATAAATTTGTTTACTGCTGTAAATATCTACCAGGAGAGGACGGGCGGCTTTTTTCTGCAAACTTGTGTATTTCCTCCGGTCTTTCCAGTTTCTACAAACATTAACACAGAAAATGTAGCAGTCATGATAGCAACCGTAAGCGCAATAAATTGTAATAAATTACATGATATGATATATTGTCTAAAAAATGTGTCACTGTTCTAATATTGTAATCACAACTAAGTAGTCATGTGAGAAAATCATAACATAAAATTACACTGGAGTTGTAATTGTTGTAATCAGTTGTAATTATAATCAATTATAATTATCATACAAGCATCTTCTATGGACCACTACTAAAGTTGCCACAAAGTAACATTTCACAATAGAATGTACTAGAATTAGCTGTGATAATGGAGCGAAGCAACACGTGTGCCTTGTCTAGGTTTACACAGGCGCTATATAAGATGGCATCATTATCACTCATGTCTTAGCAGGCATATTGCGAAATTTTATTCCTAATTAATGATTTTTTATTAGTGATGGACCCTCCTGGTCTTTCTCGACTCTACTTACTTGAATCTTTTCACTTTGATGGTTCTGAATCTGAACAGCTGTTCACAGTATTTCCTCACCTCGAGTGGATCTGAATAATAATAAATTAATAATAACTTATGACTAATAACTAATTAATGATAATTAATTAATAAAATAACACATAAATAATAAATTTTATCTAAAGCATATTATCCTTATAAAGCTTAAAGCACATTTCATGATTAATTATTGACAACAATCGTGTCTTGTCAGAAAATGTGTTAGATAAGTATCAAGGAATAATAACAACTAAATCAAGAAAATAGTTTACTAAGACAATAATAAATATAAATAAAAATTACAAAATCATGTAAGAGTTTTAATAACATGATTACTGACTTATTAAGATGCTGACTTATTAAGATGGTAAATAAACTGTATCAAATAATATAAAATTATAAATTGTCAATGGGTTGGCGACAAAGCAATAAAAGTCAGGAATCACATATTGTGACCAGTTGAGCTTTTATTGCTTTGTTGAATGTTGACACAAAACTATTCCAATGTGTGTTCACATGTTGTCTTGTGCACCAACTAGAGTTGTCAACAAACAACTGTAAAGAACAACTTCTCACTGAGACAACTTTGCTTCTTGTGTTCCTCGACAGACTCCACTTTCACTTTTGGTACGGTCCCTGTTGTTGTCTCTTCTTTTGCTTCGTCGTTGACCTTCTGACCTTCACCTGCCTCACCATTGGCTGTTTCTTCACATACTGACCCGCAGGCTGTGACAAAATAAATACCACTTTAAATTTTAAACAAATGTGTTTCGCTGGTGCAAAAGATGTAGAAAAGCCTAAACTCTAATTGTTATAAAACTCTAATTGACAAAAATCTGAAGGACCAAAGATGAATTGAGTTTGAAAAAATGCTACCGATGTGGCCATTTTCTCTCAAAAATCATAGTTTACTAATATCTGTACTCTTCAAAATACATTTTACTGTGTACATGTATGTCACGTGAGAGATGTCAGTATAAGTGGCGCCACCTGTTCTACCAGATTCCATCTCCATGGCTCTTCGATACGCCAGACATGGAATGGTGCTCAGAGGAATGTCATGTTTCTGCAACGAAACAGAACAATAGTTACAAACTGTAGTTTATTTCAGGTGCAGTCGCATGGTGGTTAAAACATCACTTGAAATCGAGAGGACTGGTCTTCAAATCCTGATAAACAAATACATCCAAACCAGCAATAAAGCTATCAGACTTAGGTAAGCAATTAACTGACTTCACTAGAAATGTTTACTTCCACTCAAATGTCTATCGGACGATTCCCTGATCATCTGAATTACCATGCAATTCAAGGTACAGTAGCAGAGATGCATATGAATACAATAATTGTAAATTGATGTAACTAGAATTCTCTAGAAGTAATTGTACTAAAAGGACAAACAAAATAAGTATTGTACTTGTTCCTGACAGACAGATATATGTATGTGATGAAGTAATTGTTTCAATCATGGTTGTTTGTTGAAACAAATAGATTCTTTTCTTCATGTATCTTGTAATGTAAAAATAATTGAGGGGTAAAGAACTGTACTCACCCTAGCACTGCCAGGGCCGAGGAAGTAGGGTTTTGAGAGAGTGCATACCCTCAACTGCTTGTGGAGGTAGACAGGCATGCCACAGTTGTGAGTGACAATCACCCAACCCTCGGGCAAAATGTCAAAAGGGTCAACACCTTTCTCTGAAATATTCAGGGTTAAAATGAATAAAGGGTCAACACCTTTCTCTGAGAAATTCAGGGGCAAAATGATAAAAGGGTCAACATATTTCTCTGAAATATTCATTGTTCAAACATCAGAGGGTTCAATACATTTCTCACAACATACTGACAAATGTGATCAGTGTGTCACAACTGTGACACAACTGAATGTAATCTCACATTAAAACTGCCTACTCGACTGATTTAGCCCATTTCAAATCAGGTCCATTGATGTTCGATTTTTGCGTGTGCAGTAACGTGCGCAGTCGGTTTAATAAAAAGGTGCGCATAGTTTGTCTGATGATTTCACCGAAACGAAATAAAAAAAATTTTCAAACAAACTAGCAATATGCATATCATAGTCAATACTACTAATCAGTTTTTTGGCAAAATTAATCTGAAAGAAGACGAGCGAGACAATGGAATTAAAGAGGAACTTTAACTGGTATTTTAATTGGCAAATGTTGCTGACGTACATTGGTTGAAGTCGTACAAAGGTTGCACACACACGAAATGAAGTAAAGCCGCAGTTTCATGTTTTAACACAATTAGACAATCATGTTACTTATGCAGGTTGTGAATGTCAAATTATCTAAAAATAACATAATTGCAGCAATTAAAAGAAATTGCGTTGTGTAAACATACAAGTATAAATAATTCCAGTGTTTATCATGTTTGTTTTCAGCTGCATGACTATTAGGCATGTCTTCCATGCAGAGGAGAATTCCATGCTTCTTCCACACACATTGCAAGCTTAAATATTGTGCTGTATCTAAATATCTATATTTCTTATGCTTTATTAAGTTTTATTTAAATTATAATATATAATGCAATTTGTCAAATGCTTAATAATGATCACTATAATAATAACTATAAAAGGACTGTGTAATAACTATAAAATGACTGAGTCAATACTTACCCACCAAGACCACCTTTTCCTTCTCCACTGGGGCTGCAAACTCATCCTCTCCTACTTCCCCCTTTGCCCCATCCGCTGACCCGGGACCCTGCTTCCTGTACTCAACCATTCCCTCATCAAGCATCGCATCAATGTCCTCTTCATTGATCGAGTCATCGTCATCATCGTAAAACTCCACACTACCATAGCCATTGCCATCGACGTCATCATCAGAGATGTCATCAATAATTTCAAACTCTGTCACTTTTTCCAACGTTGACGGTTGCGTGTCGATAGCAACACACAAAGCGCCACTGTCATCTGCTGTCTTTAGTTCCGAGGCATCTTCGTGTCCTTCCCTGATCACATTCTCCTGACTAGAATCTTCCCCGCTTAATGAGGACGTGTTAACAGAGTTTGCATGTTCTGGTTGCTTTACACCTGCCAATCCACCATTCCCATTATCACCTCCAAGTGAGGGTAACATACTGACCCAACCCTCTGAATGGATTGATTTTAAATCATCCTGATTTCCCGAGTCCGGGACATTTCCTAAGCAAACATGACTAGAATCATACTGATCAGCTGAACTTAAGCTTGACACCGCGGAATCACCAATGAGCACAATCTTTATACTGTTGCCATTATCTGAGGAATCTTGCTTTCTTTTTCTGCAAGTCCCCAGGTTTGGATTGGCAAGCGAGGACAAAGATTCTTCAGGAAGCTCACCGTCCTCCAAGCTGTCACACTCCCCGTCACTAAACATGTTGTTGGTGCGATCACTCGCCGTTGGTTCCATCAATACTGATGTTTTGCCAGCGTCATTCTATCAGCCAATTGTTTCACCACCGTAGAAGAGCAAACCATTGCTATCGACTGTGCCAAACAGTCTGCGTTTGCTCTCGGACCGTGACTAAACAATCGACTAGCTGAATTGTCTCGGCATCAAACTAAATTGGAGCAGATCTTGCGAGTTTTTATATTGATGTATAGCTATCACCTATATAATGTGTCGTTTCTGCTGCCGAAGTATAAGTACAACATCAGGATTTAACCTAAGCCCCAAAGGCAACAGTACACAGCATGCGACGGATTAGTTGTTAGAAATAATTGAAATGGTTGAATAGACACCATTCCGTTCACAAGTGGACGTCAAATGCTGCGATACAACGTTTTACTATCCCAAACCATTACTGATCTCGTCAAAATAACGCTGCAGTCCACATATACATCATATCAAAACAGTGAAGTAGTCATAACGCGAATGATGAAGCAGGAACGATAATATTACGACCTACACCCCGTTCGCAAATGAAAAAATTCAATTATGCATGGGGATCAGTAATTACTTCAGCCTCCACCGCCACCTCAGAAGCTACACGCACTTACTGAGTGTAGATTTGCATTTTATTATTATTCGCGTTTAAATGCTAATGTTTAATGGACAACATTTTATTGGATTTCAAATTGGCATATAATGCAAATTAGAGCACGTTTTGTTATGAAACGATAGATCTGTTTAGCTGCCTTAAAAACGAAATGATCCTATGTAGCATTGTAGGGGGCGATGACATCGGGCACGTGGTTCCGGTAATAAATGTGGCAGATTTCGCTATTTGACAGAACGTGGTACGTTTAGCACAATACACAACTAATCACCACTTCTAATTGTGCTCTATACAACTCAATAAACAAACGTATTTGAGTTCGTTTGACAGGGTGTTGGTTTCATGTGGGCACTCCTGACACACGTCGCACTTTGTAGTTGTAGTCTGGTGTCAGGACAGTATAACTCGGTACTAGTGACTCGTGAGTAGTACTCTAATTACTAATAACTTATAACTATTAATTTATAAGTTATAGTCTTAGACTTAGTCTTACACTTAGAACATGTCGATGTCATCCGGGCACTTGGCTAAACATTCGCAAGATAAACTTTAATCAGTTTGTACGATGCAATTTGAATTACCTTTAAACAATCAAACTTTGATTATACTGACACAACTGGCGAATTCACGAAGGCAAGCGAGAGTCGGATAAGCGAGACTAACGAGTAACGTTGTGGTGTAGTAGTGTACGGGAAGGTGGGGCAAGTGCTAATGTATAATGCGCCATATGTAATGATTTATTTATGGCCTCGATAATTAGTAGTAGTTGTTACTACAATTCCAATTAGAAAAAAATACATTTAGCAAAATGTAGCCTTTGGCTTTGCAGTTATGCCCCATCATATGGCATTTAACATTATAGAACTAAAACTAAGTGGTTTGCTTCTGTTTATACTGACAATTTGACCCTTGGGTGTGGCTCCTTTATATATCAACACATCATTTATTTTACAATGTTTTGTTTCAGATGAACAATGTCTGACAACATGAACGTGGAACAGATTGATCGTGAAATTCTGCCGTTCCTGTCATGTTCTGCACGAGCAGATGTGAAGGCGATCGCACTTCAGTACTTCTTTGGTCTAACTGGCAGCAAAGATGGCTGTGACTTCGTAGCGAGCAACAACAAATACCTGTCAGCTCTTGTGTCGCTGATGAGAGACAGTGAGCCAAGCATAACCAAGGATGCCTTCTTGTCGCTTGTGAACCTTTCGACGGATGAGCAGGTAGCTCTCAAGCTCCTTGACTTGCACCAAGAACTACCACTGGATCTGCTTAAATACGTGCTTGATAAGGACAGTAGACATGCCGGCATAGTATGTATGCTCCTGTCAAATATATCACGGTCGGAACAATGTGCCCGACTTATTCTCAACTCGATTTTGACAAATGTCGACGTTATTGGATTTGATAAACTTGTGGATGTGTTCTGTCAAGACCAGACTGCAACAGTGAATTATCTGGGGCCGTTCTTCTCGAACCTGATGCAGATTAGGGATGCACGCCATTATTTGTTGGACAAGAAGAATCGTATCATGCAGCGTCTTTTACCTTTCATCCAGTACAAGGCTTCTCTAGTTAGAAGAGGCGGCATTGTCGGCACTATCAGGAACTGCTGCTTTGAATCATGTGAGAATCTTCGGTTGTGATTCTCCATCACAAAAATACAAATATTAGCCATTTTATATACACCATAAACTCTCTGTCAGCATTTGTGTTGTAAAAGAATTAAGAGAATCACAGATTGCACTGGAAATATGGTATCCCTGGAGGGCTGTAATTTGGTATCCCTGGAGGGCTGTAATATGGTATCCCTGGAGGGCTGTAATATGGTATCCCTGGAGGGCTGTAATATGGTATCCCTGGAGGGCTGTAATATGGTATTCCTGGAGGGCTGTAATATGGTATCCCTGGAGGGCTGTAATATCTCTGAGTAGAAGGCTCAGTTGACTATGTACAGTGTTGGTTAACCATCTAAATGATAACAATGAAATGACCATTAATTAGTCAGCTAACCAATAAACAACTACTCAAGATTGATAATTTAATAATGAATATTTTTGGTAATCATATTCACATTGTTCAGCAATTAGAAAGTTAAGTTTTACTACTATTAAATATACAATACATTTTTGTAAATTATTATTATTTCTGTGTATTTATTTATTATTTTTCATTGTGATAAATTGTGCTTCATTTATTTTAAAATAATTAGTAGTAGTATTTTAGTCTACTTATTTGTTTATTTAGCAATTCCAGACCATGTTATTAATTTTTAATATGATCATTGTGTAGCACCACAAACTATCTTGGATCTGATGCTATATCAAATGTAATAAATATTATTACTTATCATTTATACATTTCTGTGGGGCTATTTTGAGCTCGGCAGAGCCAGTTTAAAATGGAGCAGGGCCAGTTGAACAAAATCTGGACCAGTTCACTTCAGGCAGATGTTGTATTGTTCTGAAGTGTCCATGGATTTTGTCTTCAGCGTATCACGACTGGTTGCTAGGCGACGACGTTGACATCCTCCCGCGTCTGCTGTTGCCGCTGGCTGGACCAGAGGAGTTTGATGAGGAAGACACAGCGAAGCTGCCTGTCGACCTGCAGTACTTGGAGGCAGACAAGAAGAGGGAGACAGACCCGGATGTCAGGAAGATGCTCCTGGAATCAATTAACCAGGTGAGACCTGCTCGGCTCTTGTGCTTCATAAAATGCAGTGTAGAGCAACTAAACTTTATTTAATGATGTTTTCATCAGGAATGACTTACTAGTGCATCAGTTATTTAATAATAATTTTGTATTATTTAATGCCATAATTAATTAGGAGACAATTCTAAACATTACATTGTCGTTGGCCACTTCTATTCTAAACATAATACTAACTGCAGTTGTTCAGTGTTTTTGTTTGACGAATTATAAAAGTACAGCTTCGTTAATTAAAAAAAAATAATTAATGTATTTTTGCACAAATTATGTCTTATTAATTACGTACCAAAGTGCCAATGTAAGCAGATGTTTTTTGGGGGGTTGTGGACTGAAAAAAGGTTAGAAATAATCAGTTGTTGCAACAAAACAAGTTTTGCTGTGATATTCCCACAATAAACAACTGCAAAAATGTTTCATATCCATATAAATACTTGTTATTGCTCTTTTCGGCATAACAAAAATAGTTATTGAAGTGGATGTGATTGTACAGGGGGTAACTATCCAGGGGTAAACCATTATCTGTAACTGTCCAGGGATGACCATCCAGGGGTAATTGCCCTAGCACCAGTTTGTATAACACCTACATCTGCTCATGTTTCAGCTATGCTCCAGTAAGTCAGGCCGCAAGTACATCCGAGACAAGAACGCCTACGTGATCCTCCGGGAGCTGCACTCGGGGGAGAAAGATCCGGCTGTTCTCCTTGCGGCAGAAAACCTAATTTCCGTGCTCATATCAGACGAGCCCGCATCAGCGATGGAAGACCTCCGCAAGGTGGAGATCCCACAGGAGATCGAGGATAAACTACAGAAGGCATTCGAGTTGCAACAGAGGGAGGTGGAAGAGGAAACACAGAAACTCGAGGCTGGGGACACACAGACAGACACGTGAAATATGTAACAGGTCAAAACGTTAAATAAAAATGGGGGAAAAATTTCATAGCAGTTTTAGTATTTATGTCAAGATGGTGACCATATCGTGTTTAGTCACTAATTAACTTTCACACAATAAATAATTATTGTAGGCCTACATACTGGTATTTCACGTATGTACTTCCCTTTATAACAGGAAACATCCATTTATGCCAAAATATTAAAATCCGTAATCACTGGTTTTATTAAGCATTGTTATTTAGTAATGTGATGGCAGTATTATGGCACATGCAATTTATCTTCGTTTCAGAATTACATTTGTCATAATTCATGTTTCGTACAGTCAGTGCTGCCCTCTGTGAGAGACTTGGATTATTAACATAGTTTACTATTACTGCGTAAGGTGGCAGCACGGTACGGTTGAAATGCCGTGTCCGTCATGTGGCGCCACTGTTAAAGTTTGCTACCACGCATAAGCAACTGCTACTCGGATCAAATACTGTATGATGAGTGAAGTGCACGTCCTAATATTTAAACAATCGCCAAGGAAAAAAGTTATGCTAGAAAAACGTTTTGTATAACATTAACACATAACATCACACTTTGGCAGCATCACTAATTAGCAGACACTTTTCTCTGGTGTGAGATCATCCAGACCTGCCCAGGCAGCAGCTGTTGAGATGCTTGCAAACCCGTTTGAGAGACAATCGCCCTAAACTGCAGCCCACAATAAAGATGGTTATTATCTGTCTAGCCACTTTGCGACGCAAAACGAGATAAGTAATCATGGGCGGATCCAAGCCCCCAAGAATGGGGTGCCCAGTTTCACAACAAGACACCAGGGACAGCACTTGTAGTTACCCAAATAGATCAAGAAAGGTAAATAATTTCACTGAGACAAAATATATTTCATATGCTTAAGATATGATCGCCTTGATAAAGCCTGTGCATTACAAAGGAATTGGTACATCTGGATAAATTAAAATGCATCACATGACAACGTACAACAATTATTTCAAATCAATATGTTGGTGGGGGCTCAAACATACTATAAGTTTTTGCTTGAATACAGGTGCAGATTCGGTGGAGGCAGGTGACCCTCGCAACCATCCGAATAATGCAGAATAATGTACTGAACGTGTGCAATGAGAATGCAATGAGAATGCTTCCACCACAATGTCACCGGTAGTATATATATTATAGTTTCTTTAATTTATCCCCAAAGTGGCAACTGAAGCCCAAATGCATGACCAATGAGTTAGTGCCATTCGCACCAATAAGCAATAAGTTGATGGACCGTTGGAGGGCGCTATGGGTTCATTGTTGCATTGGATGTGTTCAATCAAGAATTTGTAAACATTTGATGAATTTGAGAAATATTTAATTCATATGAAACAGCCTCCCTTAAGGGTCTGAATCCACAAACGAGTAGGTAACAAATTTAGCACGGAATTACTCGACGAATGTTTTAAAATAGGAATTTCTTAATGATAGTAACATGTGCATCCAAGATTTAAACCTAGAAACCTAGGTATGATTAGAAGGGCATACACATTCAAGTCCCAGCATAACATTATGAATCTGTATAAGAATCTGATGAGACCACTCCTAGATTATGCATCAGCAGTGTGGTCACCTCACCTGGTCAAAGACAAGGTTAAATTGGAAGGTTCAGCAAAGAGCAACATGGATGATAGGAAATATATGCAAGCTACCACATGAACAAAGACTGAGACGATGCATACTGATGTCACTAGAAAGCCGCAGGAGAAGGTACGATCTGCTAGAAACATTTAACATAATGAAAGGTATCACGGACATTGGTTACAGGAAATTATTTGTATTGCACACAAGGTACCTAGCGGTAGAGGACACACAATGGACCCAGCGGTAGAGGACACACAATGGACCCAGCAGTAGAGGACACACAATGGACCCAGTGGTAGAGGACACAATGGACCCAGTGGTAGAGGACACACAATGGACCCAGCAGTAGGGGACATACAATGGACCCAGCGGTAGAGGACACACAATGGACCCAGTGGTAGAGGACACACAAGGTACCCAGCGGTAGAGGACACACAATGGACCCAGCGGTAGAGGACACACAATGGACCCGGTGGTAGAGGACACACAATGGACCCAGTGGTAGAGGACACACAATGGACCCAGTGGTAGAGGACACACAATGGACCCAGTGGTAGAGGACACACAATGGACCCAGCGGTAGAGGACACACAATGGACCCAGTGGTAGAGGACACACAATGGACCCAGTGGTAGAGGACACACAATGGACCCAGCAGTAGAGGACACACAATGGACCCAGTGGTAGAGGACACAATGGACCCAGCGGTAGAGGACACACAATGGACCCTGCGGTAGAGGACACACAAGGTACCCAGCGGTAGAGGACACACAATGGACCCAGCGGTAGAGGACACACAATGGACCCAGTGGTAGAGGACACACAATGGACCCAGTGGTAGAGGACACACAATGGACCCAGTGGTAGAGGTCACACAATGGACCCAGCAGTAGAGGACACACAATGGACCCAGCAGTAGAGGAGACACAATGGACCCAGCGGTAGAGGACACACAATGGACCCAGTGGTAGAGGACACACAATGGACCCAGTGGTAGAGGACAAACAATGGATCCAGTGGTAGAGGACACACAATGGACCCAGTGGTAGAGAACACACAATGGACCCAGCGGTAGAGGACACACAATGGACCCAGTGGTAGAGGACAAACAATGGACCCAGTGGTAGAGGACACACAATGGACCCAGTGGTAGAGAACACATAATGGACCCAGCAGTAGAGGAGACACAATGGACCCAGTGGTAGAGGACACACAATGGACCCAGTGGTAGAGGACACACAATGGACCCAGCAGTAGAGGAGACACAATGGACCCAGCAGTAGAGGAGACACAATGGACCCAGCAGTAGAGGAGACACAATGGACCCAGTGGTAGAGGACACACAATGGACACAGCAGTAGAGGACACACAATGGACCCAGTGGTAGAGGACACACAATGGACCCAGCAGTAGAGGAGACACAATGGACCCAGTGGTAGAGGACACACAATGGACCCAGCAGTAGAGGACACACAATGGACCCAGTGGTAGAGGACACACAATGGACCCAGCAGTAGAGGACACACAATGGACCCAGTGGTAGAGGACACACAATGGACCCAGCAGTAGAGGACACACAATGGACCCAGTGGTAGAGGACACACAATGGACCCAGCGGTAGAGGGCACACAATGGACCCAGCAGTAGAGGAGACACAATGGACCCAGTGGTAGAGGACACACAATGTACCCAGTGGTAGATGACACACAATGGACCCAGTGGTAGAGGACACACAATGGACCCAGCAGTAGAGGACACACAATGGACCCAGTGGTAGAGGACACACAATGGACCCAGCAGTAGAGGAGACACAATGGACCCAGTGGTAGAGGACACACAATGGACCCAGCAGTAGAGGACACACAATGGACCCAGTGGTAGAGGACACACAATGGACCCAGCAGTAGAGGACACACAATGGACCCAGTGGTAGAGGACACACAATGGACCCAGCGGTAGAGGACACACAATGGACCCAGCAGTAGAGGAGACACAATGGACCCAGTGGTAGAGGACACACAATGGACCCAGTGGTAGAGGACACACAATGGACCCAGTGGTAGAGGACACACAATGGACCCAGTGGTAGAGGACACACAGTGGACCCAGTGGTAGAGGACACACAGTGGACCCAGCGATAGAGGACACACAATGGACCCAGCGGTAGAGGACACACAATGGACCCAGCGGTAGAGGACACACAATGGACCCAGCGGTAGAGGACACACAATGGACCCAGCAGTAGAGGACACACAATGGACCCAGTGGTAGAGGACACACAATGGACCCAGTGGTAGAGGACACACAATGGACCCAGTGGTAGAGGACACACAATGGACCCAGCGATAGAGGACACACAATGGACCCAGCGGTAGAGGACACACAATGGACCCAGTGGTAGAGGACACACAATGGACCCAGTGGTAGATGACACACAATGGACCCAGCGGTAGAGGAGAAACAATGGACCCATCAGTAGAGGAGACACAATGGACCCAGCGGTAGAGGACACACAATGGACCCAGCGGTAGAGGACACACAATGGACCCAGTGGTAGAGAACACATAATGGACCCAGCAGTAGAGGAGACACAATGGACCCAGTGGTAGAGGACACACAATGGACCCAGTGGTAGAGGACACACAATGGACCCAGCAGTAGAGGAGACACAATGGACCCAGCAGTAGAGGAGACACAATGGACCCAGCAGTAGAGGAGACACAATGGACCCAGCAGTAGAGGACACACAATGGACCCAGCAGTAGAGGAGACACAATGGACCCAGCAGTAGAGGAGACACAATGGACCCAGCAGTAGAGGAGACACAATGGACCCAGCAGTAGAGGACACACAATGGACCAAGTGGTAGAGGACACACAATGGACCCAGCAGTAGAGGAGACACAATGGACCCAGTGGTAGAGGACACACAATGGACCCAGCAGTAGAGGACACACAATGGACCCAGTGGTAGAGGACACACAATGGACCCAGCAGTAGAGGACACACAATGGACCCAGTGGTAGAGGACACACAATGGACCCAGCGGTAGAGGACACACAATGGACCCAGCAGTAGAGGAGACACAATGGACCCAGTGGTAGAGGACACACAATGGACCCAGTGGTAGAGGACACACAATGGACCCAGTGGTAGAGGACACACAATGGACCCAGTGGTAGAGGACACACAGTGGACCCAGTGGTAGAGGACACACAGTGGACCCAGCGATAGAGGACACACAATGGACCCAGCGGTAGAGGACACACAATGGACCCAGCGGTAGAGGACACACAATGGACCCATCAGTAGAGGAGACACAATGGACCCAGCGGTAGAGGACACACAATGGACCCAGCGGTAGAGGACACACAATGGACCCAGTGGTAGAGAACACATAATGGACCCAGCAGTAGAGGAGACACAATGGACCCAGTGGTAGAGGACACACAATGGACCCAGTGGTAGAGGACACACAATGGACCCAGCAGTAGAGGAGACACAATGGACCCAGCAGTAGAGGAGACACAATGGACCCAGCAGTAGAGGAGACACAATGGACCCAGTGGTAGAGGACACACAATGGACCCAGCAGTAGAGGACACACAATGGACCCAGTGGTAGAGGACACACAATGGACCCAGCAGTAGAGGAGACACAATGGACCCAGTGGTAGAGGACACACAATGGACCCAGCAGTAGAGGACACACAATGGACCCAGTGGTAGAGGACACACAATGGACCCAGCAGTAGAGGACACACAATGGACCCAGCAGTAGAGGACACACAATGGACCCAGTGGTAGAGGACACACAATGGACCCAGCGGTAGAGGACACACAATGGACCCAGCAGTAGAGGAGACACAATGGACCCAGTGGTAGAGGAAACACAATGGACCCAGTGGTAGAGGACACACAATGGACCCAGTGGTAGAGGACACACAATGGACCCAGTGGTAGAGGACACACAGTGGACCCAGCGGTAGAGGACACACAGTGGACCCAGCGATAGAGGACACACAATGGACCCAGCGGTAGAGGACACACAATGGACCCAGCGGTAGAGGACACACAATGGACCCAGCGGTAGAGGACACACAATGGACCCAGCAGTAGAGGACACACAATGGACCCAGTGGTAGAGGACACACAATGGACCCAGTGGTAGAGGACACACAATGGACCCAGCGGTAGAGGACACACAATGGACCCAGCGATAGAGGACACACAATGGACCCAGCGGTAGAGGACACACAATGGACCCAGTGGTAGAGGACACACAATGGACCCAGTGGTAGATGACACACAATGGACCCAGCGGTAGAGGAGAAACAATGGACCCATCAGTAGAGGAGACACAATGGACCCAGCAGTAGAGGACACACAATGGACCCAGCGGTAGAGGACACACAATGGACCCAGTGGTAGAGGACACACAATGGACCCAGCGGTAGAGGACACACAATGGACCCAGCGGTAGACGACACACAATGGACCCAGCGATAGAGGACACACAATGGACCCAGCGATAGAGGACACACAATGGACCCAGCAGTAGAGGAGACACAATGGACCCAGCAGTAGAGGACACACAATGGACCCAGCAGTAGACGACACACAATGGACCCAGCGGTAGAGGACACACAATGGACCCAGCAGTAGACGACACACAATGGACCCAGCGGTAGAGGACACACGATGGACCCAGCGGTAGAGGACACACAATGGACCCAGCGGTAGAGGACACACAATGGACCCAGCGGTAGAGGACACACAATGGACCCAGCGGTAGAGGACACACAATGGACCCAGCGGTAGACGACACACAATGGACCCAGCGGTAGACGACACACAATGGACCCAGCGGTAGAGGACACACAATGGACCCAGCAGTAGAGGACACATAATGGACCCAGCGGTAGAGGACACACAATGGACCCAGCAGTAGAGGACACACAATGGACCCAGCGGTAGAGGACACACAATGGACCCAGCAGTAGAGGACACACAATGGACCCAGCAGTAGAGGACACACAATGGACCCAGCGGTAGAGGAGACACAATGAAACTAAGGACACAATACACCAGACTCAACATCAGAAAGTACTTCGTCTCGCAGCGAGTCAAAGACGTCTGGAATAGACTACTTCAAGCAGCAATAGATGCAGAAGCAGTTGACCAATTCAAAGAAATAGTTGTTCAGCAATAGAGGGGCCTCTACAATATTTCATAACGATACTTGCCCCAAATCCTGTTTTACGGTAAGTTAACACATCTATCAGTGTACGATTTACGGAACCATTTTTGACGTTTATAGTCACAGGCGTCAAATTCGAACCATTCCTGAGTTCGACCCATTTTGAGATTCTCACTGTATATCGTATTACAGACGTCACTATTCGGATACATTTGTCCTTGGAAATGTAAACGTCCAACAAAGTGAATTGCTGTTTAAAAATACGGTGTGTTTTTATTTATCAACGCGGCTACACTAATTAAACAAAATGTATGCATATCAACTGATAATAAAAAATAGAAATTATATTAGAGAAAGAAAAAAATTGCATATGAATCGCTTTGGGGAAGTGTGCACACAAAGCGCCCCAGATGTGTCCCTAAAGAGCACCTATGATACGAATAAAATTATATAGCATTTAACTGCAATTATGGCAAACTTAAGGCCTAATAATTACTTAATAACAGTGTAGGCCTATAAGCGCCAACTCCACTGTTAGTCTACGTAACGATGGTTAATGTACTCTGTACGCAACAATGATTATAATTAGGCATAAAATTATAAAATTTAGATCCAATTATAGCACATATTATTAGACACATTGTACAGTCACCGACTGTGTTACTTGTCACACACAAAGGTCACACACAGGTTTGTCATTGCCACATTTCTCGTGTTACCACTGGCAACACTCTGGACATTGCAGCCAATCCTCAGTCGGCGGGTCTTCGTACACTTCGTTGCAGTAGATGCGCCGGTAGACACTTTCTGTGCGGTCTGAACCAATTTATTTGCATTGGTTGCGGGCGTATGTGGTGTGCGTATGTGTGTGGGTGTAGTGTGGTTGTGTGATGTGCGTGTGTGGTGTGCGTGCTTGCGTGGTGTGCGTGTGTGTGTGTGTGTATGTGTGTGCGTGCGTGCGTGCGTGCGTGCGTGCGTGCGTGCGTGCGTGCGTGCGTGCGGGCTGTGCGGGTTGTGCGTGCGTCATACATTCATAACTATCGTGTTTTACCGCGTCTCTTTCCCATATTACATTATTGATTTGTATGCAATATTTTATTATATATTACTGATATATTTGGAGGAAGGGATAACAAAGAACGGAATATGACGAGGGATGGTGACGACGAAGACAGTCGGCTATCAACAATGCAAAAATAAACGATATATATGCATTTGTGTCAGGCAGTTCCCTGGCCTGTTGACGAGGTAACGGTCACGTTTAATGTTAGTACAGAGAAGTTGTGTTTGTCTTTCTGACAATTATTTTATTGTTCCTTCCGACGTGATTCGTGAAAGAATGGGTTGTCCCTGGTCCAGATCTCGCCTACACTAGCGACAACGAGTAGGCAGGTGTCTATGATACCCTTGTCCTTGAGCAGATAATACGGTCTCTCGTCACTGTACACGAACCGTAACATTGGTTTTATTAATCACACGGATGGGAATACAATTAGGAATAGCCATTGGAGGACAGGGACACAATGAGGAAATTGGGTAAAAGCACATGAATATAATTAGGAAATGACGGAATGACACAATTAGGAGATGGGATTGAAGAGCAAATGACACATCTAGGAGATGACGAAACATGGCAGACAAAATGGAATTAGTTTAAAGATGTTTAATAAAGGCGAATTAAGCAAGGGGGTCGGACGTTGAATGCAGGAGAGCACGCGGGAAGACAGCGGTCGGTGGGAATAACTGAGGAAGTAACCAAGAAAAGGGGATACACGAAGATGGGAAGATATACAGGAAACGAGTGACAGGACAGACATATACACAAGTATAGGACAAAGCACCGATCAGGCAGAGGCATGTGAGTAGTTCTCAAGAATTGGGACTAATAGGTTGAATTCATGGCAAAAAATAAAAATTCATATCTGATTGTTCAATGATTGCTCTTTAGAAGGCTTTATCTTTCTAATATCTTATCCGATCATCAAAAAATCAGTGCCTCATTTTGTTTTCACATTCCAGCATTTTGAAATAATAGTCTGCCATGGTGTCACGTGCGCTACAGTGTGGCAAAACCATGATTATAATTGCAATATTAGAGACAAACACAAGATTATTAGTTTTGGTGGATGGAGTACACTAGAAAAAAGCTGTTAGTTAAACAGAGGTCGGAGCCTGATTCAATGGAAGAGAAGAGAGACTCTTATCGGCGGGTAATCAGATGGATGGATTTGTGGGGGAACACGTGTGAACCACGTGTACCACGGTTAAGTCGGCTCTGGCCACAGTAGCCAACATCCGAAGTCCCAGTATGTTTCATATAGCGAGAGTCCACCGTATTTCGCAGTGAGCGTCGGAGCTCATAAATCTGGTGTCGTCAGAAATTCTAATATTTACGGTAATTATGCGCCACCTGATCGCCAGGTGCCGCAGGTTGTAGCGTAAACTTCAGCACGTGTTGACGGTGGGCACTCCGCATAGAGGCGATGGCTGCCGACGGGAACGAGTTGTATGTCCTCGGCATCGACCTGGGTACGACGACAGTAAAAGTAGCCCTCGTCGACTTCCACACGAAACATGTCGTCCAGACGAAGTCGCGGGAAACTCACGCGTCGCTCATGAGTGAAGTAGGATCGGCGGGTAACGAGCAGGATGTGGGGAAGATTTTGACAGCGCTCCAGTTCTGTGTGTCGGGGCTGCCGAAAGAGTCCCTCACGCGCGTCGTCAAGATCGGGGTGTCGGGACAGATGCACGGAGTGGTGCTATGGAAGTCGGGTAGCGCCTGGAATCGTAACAGCTTCGGGCGTCTAGAGGTTGACGTCGCCAGCCAGTTGTTTACGTGGCAGGACGGACGCTGCAAGGGCGAGTTTTTGGAATCCATCCCCCAGCCCCGGTCACACATCAAGTTGGCGACAGGGCTCGGCTGTGTCACCCTGCTGTGGCTGCAGAGGCATCAGCCGGCGATGCTGGAGGGCTACGACTGTGCCGGTACCGTCCAAGACTTCGTCGTCGCCGTGCTGTGCGGTCTCGAGAAGCCGCTCATGTCCGTCCAGAACGCAGCCAGCTGGGGATATTTTGACACGATCGACAAGTCGTGGAATGTTGACATGTAAGTACCGCAACCACTCGGGTGACTCGATCGCTTGAGTTTTGACAGGTGCTCAAGCGTCGACAATTCATTGAGATTGATGTTGAGTAATTCGATCGGATCAGACCCAGTGGCCACGGGACTGTCACGCTGGCGCTAATGATGTAGATTGTTGTTACATTAGTCAGGAGTAAATGGTTGGCAACATTTATATATACTTACTATGCCATGCATGGTACAAGCAACACGTTCTAATGTAATTTGCCTGTTTACTGTAAGAGTATGATAATGTTCTACCAGTATTATTTAGAACTAACATTTATGCAAATCCACCCATCATGTAAAGTAAAACCTGATGGTCACTGCCAGTGCAGTTAAAATTATATCCAACTACATCCCCATAATATTAGCAGCAGATTACCAAATTGTGGCATATAAACGATAAGCACATCAGTAAACCAGTGCAATTAATGTATATCACATAACCAAAACAATAACTATTTATATGTACATAGATTATTCATCTTGAAGACAAGATAGTATTATTTCTATGACATTTCTGCTTGATGACAATATAAAATTATTTCACTGCACGTCACCATTCATCTAGTATAGTGGTTCCATGACAAAATTATTAATAGAGTTAATCCAGTAATTTATTGGTACCTATTATTCAGATTGCAGCATAAAAGCAGTATGTGGTGTATAATTAAGGGATGATCTCAAAAACAGATACAGACACTACGCAAAATTGTTTGCAAGTGGACAGGGTTATCAGTTGTTTCCAGGCATCGAATCAATCACATTATATCAGTTCCAATTCCATACCAATTACACATTATACCAATTCCAATTATACCTGTGGTGTCGTACATCAACGTTTTGAGATCACTCCTATTACTGCTCAGTACTCAGTACACATTTATACTTTACATAATGAAAAAAAAAATTTGTCTGCATTACAAATCATAATAAAAAAATGTACGGTTCTTGTATAATATATTTTTAATTGGATCTAGTAAAATAATAAAGGTTATGTTACACTGATTATTAACTATATGGTTAAAAGCACTATATATGTATATATACAGTTATACATGCACGCACACGCACGCACGCACACACACACACACACACACACACACACACACACACACACACACACACACACACACACACACACACACACACGCACATTTACTTTATTCAAGTTGGGATGGGCTTACAGTTTTCCTAACAGATTTACATTTTTTTTTTTTATACCCATGTATGGTGGTACTTTTACATAAGTAGGTACTTAACAGAATAAAAACCTCAGTCTGCATCAACAAAGACATCTTTATGGCAGCTATTTCCATTTAGCTGAACCAGCTGTGGAGAATAAATTAATAGACTATGAAATGTGAATTATTTACACAAATGTTGATACAGCTGCCTACAGCTTCCTCAACAGCCACATCTGTTAGAGATGATGGGTCTCGTCAACATGCATTGATCAAAGGATCTATCTCCCTGCACTATCTGTAAATACACAACTGATAAATGTTTTTCCGATAATGTTCTATGTTTCTGGGAAATGCTCAAATGTAGATTCAATGTAGATAAAGTGCCATATAGTTGTATTGTTATTGTCATTTATGTTGTGATTAACGGCATGATTACGCTGCCTCTGGCTGAGGATAGTAATCTGCCTTTTCTGGCCTCCCTGGGCATAGTCAGATAGCCAATTAATTCTCTTTCTTGAGCTCATGAGCTTCAATAATATCGAATATATGTATCACTGTTTTTTAAACATTTATAATACAATTTTCTCATTTGGAATATTAATATTGAAACAAGATTTCATTGCACATATGGTTGAGTAAACTTTTCATAATAAAATAGTTATCTACGAACCACATAGAACATTCAGTGTTCAGTGTTTTAAACTCACATTTTAAAGGTATATATATATGTTCTTATATAGCACAGTATCCGGACCGTTCAAAGCGCTTTACACTTCACAGGCTGGCATACATTTTCATTCCAATGCCAACTCGACTTCTCCGGCAGGCATTCAGCTTTGCTGCAATTATGGCTTAATAAGAATCTTAGTGCAGACCACAGGCAAATTAATAGAATCACTTATGCTTTGTCATAATGTCAGTGTTTTTTGTATAAATTAGTAACTCAATTTTGAGATTTAGTAAAAGCAATTTTGTTAATGGATATATCACCACTGTATGCTACAAATAGTACAATTACCATATATTAGCCATTGGAACAACTGACATGGACTGACCTTTCCAAGGACACTGAGGTCGAAGTCAGATTACCTCTCCCATCACAGAGAGGTACTAAATAAGACAATCTTTAGCATTGATGTCCATCTATCACTGCAGCCTGTTCAGCCCATAATTAAGCCATTTCCCAGCAGATAAAATGAGATTAGAAGCGATTCCTTCATTACTTAGGTTGGGTTATCCTGCCCTGGGGTTATCTTAATCTGTGACTTAGTAACCTGCTTTTACAATCAGCATGTCTGTGATTCTGGCTGCAGACAGCTTGACCAGTAACAAGATTTAACAAGATTGCCATCATGGGTGGGTCCAATTACACAAAATTATATCAATTACAATTACATTTTATTTTTAATTTCAATTACAATTACACTCATAATTTTCCAAATCAATTACAGTTACACTGTTTCAATTTCAGTTACATTATGTGGAACCAAATATATTCAACATTTGTTAATTATGTATTTTTGCACATTTTGTTGAATTTAAATATTTTGTACACAACTGATAAACAAATATAACGGTAACGTTTGTACATTTTGATGAATTGTGACTTTGAATTATACTAAATAAAAAGATAGCTTAAAACATAAAAAGATAGCTTAAAACATAAAAAGATAGTTTAAAACATATTTTTATTATATAAAAATACAGTACAGTATCCAGACATAATCCTACAGAATCCTTATAGAAAAAATCACACAATATGAAAAGTGAACAAAATCCCACAGGACAAAATACAATATTTATTTGTAGTTCTACTCTAAGCATCCTTTCTAGTTTTGCAAACATTTATCAGTGTGCATTTCTTACATTTTTCTTTGGAAAATACTAATGATACCAGCTTAGCCTTTGCCTGACAATGTCTGTGCATTGTTTATTGCTTCCTGGCTGTTAACAACTTACTGAAAAGGCTAATCTCTAAGGCTCCCACCACTAGCACCATGGACCAGTACCCACCACTAGCACCACGGACCAGTACCCACCACTAGCACCACGGACCAGTACCCACCACTAGCACCCTGGACCAGTACCCACCACTAGAACCATGGACCAGTACCCACCACTAGCACCACGGACCAGTACCCACCACTAGCACCACGGACCAGTACCCACCACTAGCACCATGGACCAGTACCCATCACTAGCACCCTGGACCAGTACCCATCACTAGCACCCTGGACCAGTACCCACCACTAGCACCATGGACCAGTACCCACCACTAGCACCACGGACCAGTACCCACCACTAGCACCCTGGACCAGTACCCACCACTAGAACCATGGACCAGTACCCACCACTAGCACCATGGACCAGTACCCACCACTAGCACCACGGACCAGTACCCACCACTAGCACCATGGACCAGTACCCACCACTAGCACCATGGACCAGTACCCATCACTAGCACCCTGGACCAGTACCCACCACTAGCACCATGGACCAGTACCCACCACTAGCACCACGGACCAGTACCCACCAGACAGCGAATACTGTGACTTAGATATAAATATATCAGCAGGTGTTATTATTAGTCTTGATTTCCACTCGTGAGACTTTAAATTATATTTTTATTGACAGTTTGTTCAGGTAGTTTGTGATAAGAAACATACTGTAATTGATTGTAACTGAAATATCAGTTATACAAAATATAACAATTACAGTTACAGCAAAATTCTGAAACCATAATCAATTACAATTACACGATTTTGCTGTAATCAATTACAATTGCAATTACATAATGGATCCAGCCCTGATTGCCATCCAATGCAATGGAAACTTGGCAAGGAAGCCATTGGCTTATTGAGAGTCCAACATTTTTAATCGAAAGACCAGTCTGATTCTAATGCCCTGAGGATAGTAATCTGCCTTTTCTGGCCTCCCTGCGCATGGTCAGATAGCCAATTAATTCTCTTTCTCGAGAAGTCCTTGACCTTCACAAACTGTATTAATTTTTGCACAACTGTTGTCCCATTTAATCCCTATTAAAAGGGAATGTACGGTGATTTCCATTGGTTAACCAAACGACTGTTTTATAGGACATTCTAAAACTTAATTTATTAGTGTTTCTAACATCTTGGTTGGTTAAAGCTGCTTAATCAATTCGATTTTTTTGCTAGTCTCATTTCAAATTAATTTTGCAAAAAACTAAACGTACCTAGTATCCAACTGCAACATGCTAGCTCGTTTGTGCAACGTTTGTATGTAGTTTTTGTGAAATCATCTATCAGCCAACTATTACATTAGTTAATGCTTGTTCAAGCATTAACTGAAGTGAGAATCGAAATGCTGAAATATCACGAATTTCTTCCTTGATCACATTTCGTAACTTTGTCATGTGATTGGCGAGAGGATGGAGATCACGCCCATGATCAGCTTTGACACACACAATGTTTACCATTTTGGATATCCACTATTTTGATCCTTACCAGATCTAACGACTGAAGTCAATTCTTTCGATGATTTAAACAAAAATAGGCATTTTTTTATTTAATCGACTGCGGATGTTACATGAACTATTCACACACTACATATTTGAACACCAATGAACCGGATTTGCGATAGGCTAAATCAGTTGATGAAAAGTTTTTTAAATAATAATGCATGTTGCTAGGCTTAATATTTGCTTAACATTTAAAAAAATGCACAATTTGGTGATTAATTAAAATATGCCACTTGATGGCATATAAAGGACTGACAAATAAATCTTCAATTTTGAAGGTGGAACATAATGGATGCTTTATTATTTTTATACTACAACAATACAGATTAAAACATGACTTGTATAACATTATTAATTTTGATGTAGCTCAGGGGCAGATCTAGGCTTGTTGGCTGGGGGTTCTATGTGAAAAAATTCAGACCGTTTTCTCTGCTTAAATGGAAGCAGGACTTTCAGATTTCTATTCTATCAGCGATGGGCAGAAAATGAACAAAAGTATCAAAAAATGCCCAGCCTGTTGCAATGATTCAGTAAGAAAAAATTTTTCAGGTTTGACGGATTGTCTAAGAGGAGGGTCAGAGACCCCCTCTCCAGGGCATAGGGGAGTCTTGGTACCACTAAGACCCCTGGATCTGCTGCTGTAGCTCATGTCTGCTCCGGGGTGCATGGTCTATGCCACATGCTGGTAAATACCAGTATAAACCGTCACAGCGAAAACAGGTTTATGACACTAAAAGCAGCGGAAACTGTCAGAAACTACCTCAGTATGGATAACCATGGTACTGAAAGGTGTGAAATGGAAGCCTTTGAGAATGCTAGATTTACCTTCAGTCAGCAACCATTTCATCGGCCTCACTTGCTCTAGTCAGGCTTGGTTTACGTTAACAGACTTGGCTTACGTTACGTAACTTTTTAACGGCCCCTAATTCTTTTTTAAAATGGCAATTTTTGTATCAACAGAGTAACAGTGATATAAAAAGCTCAAAGCACATTATATAATCAATTTACATAATTAATTTAGCTTTCAAAAGTGTACATGCACATTTGGATTTGTCATTTATTCACAACAGCTTGTGAGAATAAATGCGGAAGTTTATATATAACCTTATTTCTCCATAGCTTAATTAGGCCTTGATCTTTCATTTGAAAGCATTCGTATGGTCTATGTGAGACAGCTTTTGTAGGTTTCTGCCAGTTCCTGCCATGTGAGAAACTGGCAAAAAACTGGTTTATGACTGTTTCTGCCACTGTCTCGGTGAAAACAGGTTTCCATCGGCAGATATGCAACCCTAGTAGGCAGCACTTTGAGTACCAAATGTTAAGAGAATTTGGGAATTTTAATAATACCAAACTCCCAACGAGCTAATCAGTTAACCAAAAAAATTATGCGGATTGCCTTACATTCCTCATAAACTCTCATGTTTGGTTCATGTGTAAAAACACATTAGAAACCATCTAAACAAATCAATGTAATGAGAGCAGTTAGTGTTTGTAGCGATGTCAGTTTCAATAAAGCAGACACACAACAATCCGCACAGGTGTGTTGAGTCCAATTACACAAAATCAAACCAATTACAATTACCGTATTCGACTTAATAAGCATATAGCACATTTGAAAAAAAAATTGGGCCATGGAAACATGTGAAGGAATCTATTCTTATAAGCGTATGCCAACTTTTTTTCTAGGCAATAAGGTAACTGTTTAACACTAGTGGTGTCATTTGGTGACTAGTGTAAAACAACTGAAAAGTGGTGCCAACTGTTTAACACCAGATGGCGACACTTTTTAGTTGTTTCACACTAGTCAAATTACCATAGTTATGGTTCCTGCTGATTAATATGTCGAATACGGTACCTCTCATATTTAATTTAAGTTACAATGAAATTTTTTAAAATCAGTTACAATCATTATGTTGGACCAACTGTTTATACCAAACATTTATTCCAAACATTTAATCCAGTAGAGTTTAATCAATATTATATAAGTCAGTGTTATAAATAAGTCTTAATTTCGACTAGTATGAAATAGCAGGTTTTTTCAGGTGAAGTTTGTGGTATGAAAAAATGCTATACATAATTGTAATTGTTATTGTTATGGCATAGTTTAAAAACCAGAACCAGTTAGAAATACAGCATATTGCCTATGATAAATTACATAATTTGACCCGGCCAGTTATTTATTGGAGTGTGCATACAGGTGTACTTCCTTCCTGAATGCATCAGTGCGCATCAGGCGTGTAGTGATTATATTAGTGATGTAGTGATTACATTAGTGATGTAGTCTGTTATGATGACCTGTCAGTCATGATTATGCTTGCAGTTGATTTATGATGTCATAGAACAAAGCCAATTATTGATTATCATTGGCAGATAGTCAGGTACTGATAATCATGATTACTTAGATGCATTTTAATATGCAGTCTACCTTGTTTTGTCTGCCTTGTTTGATGAATATTTCACCCGGCTAGGGGTGACCTCAAAGCATGGATGTGTGGCAATTCATGCAGGCTTGGAGGTCAGTTACACTGTAATTCCAGAATTGGAATTGGTGTTTTGTTTTTAACAATAATTAGAATTGGTGAAACTATAATTGTCATTCTCAGTTACTTTTCGATTTACTTTTCAATTACATTGTGTAGCTTTTTATTCGCTATAAATAATCAGTAAAATATAATATGTTCCGTGTATCATATTTGTTTGCCATTATGTAGGAAAATATGCATAAATTAAATAAAGCTCCTCTAAAATAGATGTTATTTTTGGGCGTTGAGTCTGTCGGTGGATGTTCTGTTCACATCCTTTTATTTTCGTATGGAATTGATAATTGGAATTGGTATTTTGAAATTGGAATTGGTATTTTTGATGCGTAACTAGAATTAATATAATGTTATTGACCCCAAGTCTGATTTCAAGCCACAGGTATCAGTGTCAATTAACAGTGTCAATTAACCTCAGACACACTCCTCTAGTGAATTGTGAATCTGTGATTGGAATATAAGTGGTGTTTATGGGAAAAAGTGCATTGATGCATGCTAAGCAAAACAGCCGCTAACCTTATTCTCCACATGATACCAAATTCATGTAACGTCTCATACAGCAATGTTTTGAAATCATCCTTTAATTGTCAAGAACATTTGTCTTGCAGATACCGTATTTGACATAATATGTGTACAGTACGCTTGAAAAAAATTGGGCCTTGGAAAAATGTCAATGAATCTGTTTTTATAAGCGTACACCAAACATGTTTTTATAAGCATACACCAACATTTTTTCTCTAGACAATAAACTGTTTAGTGTTGTCAATTGGTGACAGCTGACTAGTGTAGAACTGAAAACTGGACTGAATAGTGGTGCCAAGTATTTAACACCAGATGGCGACAATTTTCAGTTGTTCCACACTAGTCAAATTACAATAATTATGGACCCTGCTGATTAAAAAAGGGGTGTACGCTAATTAGTGCATGTACGCTTAAGAGGTTGAATAAGTATATGGAAACATTTTAGAAATAGGCAACTCAAATGCATTTGCAAGAATTAAAACCATGTGTGGAAAGAACGTGGGTTAACAAATGTGCTGGTTAAAATCATTGTGGTCCGCATGTCCTTTTTCTCAGGATTAAACACACCTGATATGGCACCTGGATATTATTGGATAATGAATATCATTAGAAACTGTTTATTTAACATCTGCATCAGCTATGATTCTAGTAAAAAAATTATGGTTTGCAACTTTACAATATTTACATTTGTTTTGAAAGTACTTAGCTAATTTTTTCACCACACATTTAGAAAGATATATGGTGTGGTTAATAATAATTAATGATAATTACTTGTGGTAAAAAAAATTATCAGTTCTACTCTAACTGAAACAATCACTTTAAATCCCATTAAGTATTTATATAATCTTAGCAGTTTTCTTATCAAAATTTCTTCATTGGAATGTTAACATATTACTTTACTTTGTAGATTTCAAATCAGTGATTACAATTATGTACATAACTTTAAGATTACTTGAAAATTCGGCACATCATAAATCACATCTTGGACAACTCAGGACAAGATGTTTAAAACATTCTCGTGAATAGTCGTTTTGAAACCAGTTTGCCACCAGACTCAAGTCATATTTATGGTTGCGGCAAAGTGGTGTTTTCTATATTACCAATCATCATCTGCCAAAGGTTGCCATTCATTTCATGTTTGCCCATATTGATCAAACCAAAACAAGAATATTATTATCATTGCAAGTTGCAACAAAAGCTGACTGTCTATTAATGTTTTTCTTCTGCCATTACCAACACATATAGTTCCTAATAAAATTAGTTTTCTAGGTGCACTGCTGTGTTGATGTATGTTGTAATGTGTTTTTGAATATGAATACTAAGGCATTAGATTGATGACAATAAACAGTTATTGACGGTTTCTATGGCAACACTAAAATACACTGTGATCATGAGGCTAGATCCATAAACAGTGTTAATAATTAGTTACTGGCTTAGGTAAACACTGAAGATCACTTCTAAATGTGCATAAAAGTGATTTTGTTGTTCAGTTCTACACATGTCATACAATACAACACTGTGACAGATGTTTATATACTATGGAAGTTAAAAACATACAACCCACTGGACACATTTCGCAACTAGCCAGAGAAATGTTATCACTGCTGCCAGTGAGAGAACAGATTGTGGTCACATTGGTATTAAAATTGTGTTCAAATTTGTATTCAAATTCTGGTCATGTTAAAATTTATATTCAAATTCTGGTTATGTTGAAGATTGCTTATTTCTTCGATAAGTGTATGCAACAAGTGCTGCCCTCTTGTGAATAGCAGTTCACAGACAGAAAGCTTTCTTACTTTTGTGCTTGTTCTCAGCCTGAAGAGGTTAAGACAACTTTGCATCAGGTCTAGTTCAGATAACAACTCTCATACTGAAATTACTGATGGTTCAGACTGCATGAATGGGAGTAAACAAAGTACTTTAATCAATGAATGGTTCAGACTGCATGAATGGGAGTAAACAAAGTACTTTAATCAATGAATGGTTCAGACTGCATGAATGGGAGTAAACAAAGTACTTTAATCAATGAATGGTTCAGACTGCATGAATGGGAGTAAACAAAGTACTTTAATCAATGAATGGTTCAGACTGCATGAATGGGAGTAAACAAAGTACTTTAATCAATGAATGGTTCAGACTGCATGAATGGGAGTAAACAAAGTACTTTAATCAATGAATGGTTCAGACTGCATGAATGGGAGTAAACAAAGTACTTTAATCAATGAATGGTTCAGACTGCATGAATGGGAGTAAACAAAGTACTTTAATCAATGAATGGTTCAGACTGCATGAATGGGAGTAAACAAAGTACTTTAATCAATGAATGGTTCAGACTGCATGAATGGGAGTAAACAAAGTACTTTAATCAATGAATGGTTCAGACTGCATGAATGGGAGTAAACAAAGTACTTTAATCAATGAATGGTTCAGACTGCATGAATGGGAGTAAACAAAGTACTTTAATCAATGAATGGTTCAGACTGCATGAATGGGAGTAAACAAAGTACTTTAATCAATGAATGGTTCAGACTGCATGAATGGGAGTAAACAAAGTACTTTAATCAATGAATGGTGTCAACTGAATCAGCCCATCTTCCCCTGATGCATACTGTATCAGCCACACCAACATCCCTCGTCAGCCCTGATCAACATTGACAAATATCTCTGGGAAGTCTAACAACATTCCACACAGTTAATTTGTTAGGTGTGACAAATGCGTTTGTTAATCCTAGTCTGGCCACATCAGGTCACAGTGGCTCAACGGTCCTGAGAAATGGAATATGTTTGTTTATTATTAGTTACCTACTGGAAAATATGTCATATTCAGAAAGTGGGGTCTCGGAAATGAGGACAGAAGGTACTCTCATTCAGATCTTATTAAAAATAACCAATCGTTAGCCACAAGAGATTCGTCCACTATTAGCAGAGTGATATGCTGCCAGATGTCTCTGAACAGATTTGTTGTCATAAACATGAAAGTAAAATAGTGGTGTGTACCTTAATAAAGCTAATTTGGTTTCCTGGACAATGCCCAAATTCTAAATTTGATTGTCATCTTGTCTATATTCTCTTTCTTTGTATTCCTTAATCCTCTCTTTCATCCTATGTCTACCTCTTGTTTCCTCTATCTCTCTCTTCTCTCTGTCTCTCACTCCCCCCTCTCTAATACATGCACACACACGCATGCTCGCATGCATGCACACAATATCATACATTACTAACTCTCCCCTCCCCCTCCCCAACCCCCTCTGCCTCCCCCTCCCCAACCCCCTCTGCCTCCCCCTTTGCCTGATGATTTCACTAAAACTACATACAAAGTTGCACAAACAAGCTACCATGTTGTTGTAGACACTAGGTAGGTTTGAATTTTAACAAAATGAATTTGAAATGAGACTAGCAAAAAATATAATTGAGGAGGAGCGTTTAATCTTTCTGTCACTGTCCTACTCCCTTCCATCCGTCCGTCCGTCCGTCTCTACACTATCTCTCCAACTTGAATGTAAACTCTCATGCATTTGAACAACTAGCAATGCATGGCCCCTTGTGACAGAAGGAAACAGCCAGAGACACGGAAAAGGTGGAATGTGCCTCTCAACTCCGCTGTCTCTGCATGACTGGCCACTAATGAGCAAATCTATTTTCATTTGCTTAATTGCTAATACTTTGAAATGTGAACTCTAATCTTTGCATGGATAACTGCTGACATTAAGAAATGTTAAAGGTCATTCATGCTTAACAGTCAAATATAAAGGGAAGTAGAGATAAAGAACAAATAAATTGAGTGATGTGGTTATGTTTATAGATGGCTTATTAGATGCTGTCCCCAGGGCTTGGAGGACTGGAGGTTGTTTCACTGTTGGAAATTTTCAGGGCTTAATAAGTTCCAATCTGTAGCTGTGCATGGAAAGAAACTACACACATGTCCTACTGAAGGTGACAGTTGACACCATAATAGCTGACAGTGTCTTGAACCTTGACATTCTGATCTGACAGTAATTGCTGTTGGTGCTTTTGCTAATGACGTGTTCATCGACAGAAGGTATTAATATGCCTTTATTGTGCGCCTGTCAGATTTTTGCATCACTTCTTTCTGAGTTATGTTTCTTTGATGCAAATAGGAGAAATGACATTCAGTTATTACAGAAATTCACGCACGCACACGCATGCATTAGCACATATGTACATCCTTCTCTGCATTGATAATGTTATGTAGTGCAATGGACTGCATGTGTTAAGGCCTTTCATAAATTGACCATATGAAATACTGCTCGGTCTGCCTGAGATATATATAATTTACAGGTTTTGCCTGCAATATTATGACATTGCTGTTTTATCACTTTGCCCGAGGTCAGATCACCACTAGCGATCAGAATTGTTTTCATAATGCCCTCAAAACAACTGACTGAAATCTCAACATATCCTAAGAAATTACTGTGCTGTAGCTAAATAGCCCAAAAAAGGAAGTGAAAAATTCAAACACTTCTAACCCCCAGAAATGTGTCCTCACATATGTGCTCAGTCCTAGGGGCCATTCACAATTGTCAGTATTTACTTATTCATACAAAGCTTACTAATTGTCATGCCCCCCCCCCGATTTTAATACTTTAAAATGGTGATAATTTTCCAGATTGAAAAAACATTGATGTAGCAACTTTATGACACAGTGCATGTGTGGAACATACAGTACTAACCATATTTATCTCCAATAATTATGTTAAAGCTTTGTGTTTTTCTGACAACTCCATGGTGTCATATTGATAATTGTTTTCCATGAAGTTGCGAATTTCCAAGATGTCAGTCTGTATTACAGTGGTTATATTTTGCATGTGACCAACATTTAAAAATTTAATATGTGGGCCTTGACCCCCCTCCCCCCCTTACTACGTTTTGTACAAATAGGGAAATGTCGACAATTGACAACGGCCCCTATAGCCCCCAAAAATGTCTATGTACTCGCAGATAAGCAAAAACTTACTAAATTAGGATTACCTGGCTGTCTGTGCACTGGCGTCAGTACTTGTGTGCTTCAGAGCTGTCCTGTTGTCATACGTCTTCATTACGCTTTAGGTTGACAACTTCATCAACTGAAGCCATCTTTATGTGACCATAATGCTTTCACTGGAATCAGGTGCTGACCAATACTTCAATTACTCGCAATAAGTGACAGTGATTATGTGGCTGCGCTACCTTTTAATAATTGTTGCCTGCGTAAAAATGTGAGAAATAGGTTTCAAACAGGGAAATGGGATTAACGGGATTTGTTGGGGTAATCAGTCATATACCCAGGAAGTGGTAGGGTTAGATCATTAATTTAATTCCGGGTTCATTGCATATGAATGTATTGCCAGTGATTTTGGGACGGTACCCTGTTTTAGCAATTTTTTGCTTCCTAGAAAATTATTTATGAACAGGGATATGGCTATATATGAGGACAACGGCCCTTATGAGGACAACGGCCCTTATGAGGACAACGGCCCTTATGCTATGCCCAGATTACAATCTCTAGTTGCTGGTTGGCAGTGTAGGGAGCATCCCTGGTGTACAAAGACAGAATCTGGTTTGTTTGGGGACAAATAATGGGAACATATTCCATGCTGATTTTTTGAAAACCAAACACAATTTGACGAAAATGCTACTGCAGGTCAATGACAAGACAACAATTAAAAGATATAGTTTTTAATACAAAAAAATTGTAATTTTGTGCACAGCGTGGAATTGTCTGACTTGTAGCATTGATTTCAATGGGAAATACAGTAGTGATTTGTACCTTGGTCAAAGCGTGGGACGACCCAGGAATTCTAACTGTGTACATCAAGGAATTTGTATAAACCCAAAGATAAGAAATGCCTCTGCTGAGCCGCCTAGTGGCAACTAATTGGGTCTAATCTAGACTGAGAAAGCTGCTTGTTAGTGACATGTTTGTATCATAATTCTTGGTTTTTCCGACATGTAGGAAGTGTTAATTAATGTCAGAGAATCCAGCATTTGGCAGTTAATTGACGGTTGTTGTGGCGTATGCCTTCACAGACTCATCTTCCCGGCCTTACAGATAGTGAATTATTCCTTTGATTTGTTGGCGTCATTATTAATGTTCACACTAGGCGGTGTTTTAAATAGTGTTGTCCTTTATTGGTGCTAGACTACATGTTTGTTTCTACCACTGCTGCTGGTTGGTAGATGTGTTCATTCAGGCACACAAATGCTGTGGCACTTTGGACGAATTCTTTCAAAATCACAACTGCTGTGGCATTTTGGACGAATTCTTTCAAAATCACAACTGCTGTGGCACTTTGGACGAATTCTTTCAAAATCACAACTGCTGCGGCACTTTGGACGAATTCTTTCAAAATCACAACTGCTGTGGCACTTTGGACGAGTTCTTTCAAAATCACAACTGCTGTGGCACTTTGGACGAATTCTTTCAAAATCACAACTGCTGTGGCACTTTGGACGAATTCTTTCAAAATCACAACTGCTGTGGCACTTTGGACGAGTTCTTTCAAAATCACAACTACTGTGGCACTTTGGACGAATTCTTTCAAAATCAAAACTGCTGTGGCACTTTGGACGAGTTCTTTCAAAATCACAACTGCTGTGGCACTCTGGATGAATTCTTTCAAAATCACAACTGCTATGGCACTTTGGACGAGTTCTTTCAAAATCGCAACTGCTGTGGCACTTTGGATGGGGACAGATCATTGTTTCACTTCCTGGTCCACATCATACGAATGAAGTACCAGTGATTTTGAGATGGTCCCCCATCAAGGTTTTTTTGCACCCTGAAATTTTTTATGAACAGGGAAAAGGACACATTTCCATACTAGAATACTTCTGCTTTGCACATGCTGAAATTTCTAATAGCTGGTTGGCAGCATATGGACATGTCAGCGATGAAAGGATCCCTGTTGTACGAAGGAAGGATCCCTGTTGTATGAAGGAAGGATCCCTGGTGTACGAAAGAAGGATCCCTGTTGTACGAAGAAAGGATCCCTGGTGTATGAAGGAAGGATCCCTGTTGTACGAAGGAAGGATCCCTGTTGTACGAAGGAAGGATCCCTGTTGTACGAAGGAAGATGCCCTGTTGTACAAAGGAAGGATCCCTGTTGTACGAAGGAAGGATCCCTGTTGTACGAAGGAAGGATCCCTGTTGTACAAAGGAAGAATCCCTGTTGTGCGAAGGAAGGATCCCTGTTGTACGAAGACAGAATCCAGTTTATTTGGGCGACAAATGAAGATGAGCATCTTCAATGTAGATTTTCGTGGAAAAACAAATTGTAGGATTTGACTAAAAATACTACTACAGGTCAATGACAAGGAACAAATCTGAGTGTACCATTTTTATTTAAACCGAATCATAATCATGGTGTGGAATTGCCTTCCTGAATCCTAGCTTGGTTTCAGTGGGAAAAACAATAGTGGTCTGTAGTCAGTTTGTTTCTCGTGTCGAGAATGTCCATACGAAACAAATATATTGGCCATCCTTGCAAAATAAGCTATGGTTCTAGCCCTGGTCTACTTAAGAACCAAGGAATCCACTCAGTCCATATTTATCACTACAGACATACCATGAGCCATGGAAAAATGTCAGCGAATCTGTTCTTATAAGCATACACCAAAATGTGTAGCAGCTGCATGACGATTTGGACTCACAATCAGTCTAAAGAAAACAGAAGTTATGTTCCAACCAAAGCCTGGAACCAACCATGTACCGCCAAATATCACTATTGACAATCTCCCCTTGAATGTCATGGATAAATTCACGTATACGGGAAGTACGTTGTCTGGAAATGCAATGGTTGATGATGACATCTCTGCCCATCTTGGAAAGGCAGGTGCTTCTTTTGGCAGACTAACCAAGCACCTTTAGAATGAATGTGGCATGTGCTACGTGAAGCATGTACCCCATACTGACGACATATCAGACGACTAGAGTAGTTTCACATGCGCTGTCTACGACAGATAGCAGGCATCAAATGGCAATATGTGATACCAAAAGTATTTGACAAATATGGAACATGTGGAATCGAGTTCCACATGAAACGAGCACAATTCCGATGGTCTGGTCACCTGGTCCGTATGACTGATGACCGCATACCCAAGGCGCTGTCCTATGGCCAACTGAAAACCGGTTGCCGAACAAGAGGCGGCCAAAGAAAAAGATACAAAGACATGCTAAAATCAAAACTGAAGTCCTGCTCCATCCCTCTTAACACATGTGAAACGACTGCAACAAATCGCCCTCTCTGGCATCACACTTGTCACACCCGTCTACAGGACTTCGAGCAGAAACAACTATAAATAATCAAAGACCGAAGAACACAGAGGAAGAACGGTCAACCTCCGCAGGGACCTGCATCCACTTATGACTGCACTGTGGATGCATCGGCTTGCACAGTCACCAGAGAAAACACAACTGACTCGGGACGAGATCCGTCATTCGACGGCTCACTCCATATACACTAACATTTGTTTCTCTAGACATTAAGGTAACTGTTTAACACTAGTGGTGTCATTTGGTTACTGGTGTAGCACAACTGAAAAGTGGTGCCAACTGTTTAACACAAGATGGCGACATTTTTCAGTTGTTCTACACTAGTCAAATTATAATAATTATGGATCCTGCTGATTAATAAAGGGGCTGTATGCTAATTAGGCCATGTGCGCTTAATAGGTCGAATACAGTATTTCAGCTATATCCTTGAACATCAATTCATGAATCTCTAGGGGATTAGACTGTTTGATCTTACTGTCAAACAAACCAAACCATTATTTCAATACATTGTATAACAATAAGAAACCATGTAAGAAAAACACAAACCTATATGCACTGCTTTTTTTTTAGATGTAATGTTTCTGTTTAGCTGAACCCTTTTACAGAGCTGCATTATTTGTAATCATCTTTCAGTAAAATACAATTTGTTATGGTCTTTTTGCTTTATAAAATAATTTGTATTGTTTTCTTTAAAATTTACATCTAAGCTGCAAGCTCATCAAGTCATAAAAACAATGACTACCCAGTAACTGGATATATTCATTCATTCATACAAAGAAGCACATAGTTCATGCAACAGTTTGTAAGACAAACCTGGAACAAAACTGGCTGCAATTATACTAAAGCATATATCAACCACAGTTTTTACAAGACTGGGTGGAAAGCTTGCATAACAGAAAAAGTTGATAATTACATCTTTTGGTGGTTGTCATGATGAGAAATTCGAGGGGGCCACTCAGTACATTGCCAGAATATCATCCTTGAGGTTTAACTGACCCCCCCATAAACAAGTCTTAGACTTCTATCAAAAAAGATACCCTTTTCAAGTTGAATGGATTGAAATATACACCCTTTAATGTGTAAAATATGCATTGTTCCATGATATACTTCACTAACATATTTGATTCATAGATTAATGGGACCTCTCAGTTTTTGCACTTTATCGTAAAAACACGTTTTGAGATGTCAAAATATATACCCTTTATTACGTGATGTGTTTTGATACCCTAAATGTGTTGGTTGTACGGGACACAGAAAAGATACCCATAAAGTGTGGAATTTGTCTCAAGGATGGTATACTGGCAGTGCATTGCGTGACCCCCGGGCAACTAACTAGGTTACTCATGACCTAACATCTTACTGATTATCCAGAGTAGCTTTCCGTGTGATGGAGGTGATGCTGTTTCTACTCCAGATATAATTTACAGTGCAATTTACCCACCACTATCCTACATAGATTGCCACGGAATTTGTGGATCATGCAGAAATTGAAGTTGCACTGGACACGTTTCATTACTCGACATTTTCAACGATGTTAAGGAGAACATTTTCAGATGCCAATTTTTTATTTAACAACTGCACAGGAATCATAATTTTCACGGGTTTTTATTTTGCTGCAAGAATTTATTTATTTTTTATTTACAAATCATCCATGGCACGTGTGTTGCTGAATTTTGATATATTATATTTTGTTTACATTGATAAAAATGTGTTTGTAAAACAAATGTGTTTTGGTTGATTTTTTCAAGTTAAATTTGCGATGTAAAAAGTGATCGCTTAAGACAGGTTTGAATCTAATCAATTATAATCATGTAATTGGATCCAGTCTTGGTATGTAGTGATTTGTAGAATTTGGAGGGGGCATCTCAAGAATACATACGGGGGGGTGTCTCAATTATGGCTGACAGACTTTTCTGTTCACCTCATTAGTTGAATTTCATAGCTGTCTGCAACCAAATGCTTTGCTCCCAGAATGGTCACGCTTGCATTCGCAGCTGTCAAACAAACCTTACAGGATGTCATTTGTATCTGGCGAGTATTTGTGAGTATTTGAGTATCAGTGGAGATATTGCTATCGTCCCTGGTGTGTCGACCCTTACAAACACGTATTTGTAGTTTGTCGTACTTGACGTATCAACCAATCAGATGTGTCACTTCTCATGTGTATCTGCAAAAAGTAGTTAATTTAATGTATAACTAAAATATCAATGTTGTTCTTGGTTGCGTCAGTGATTTGATGGGTGTTCACATAATCAACATGTCTCACAATGATGAGGTATCCACTTAATTGTAGATCTGGTTATGGCATCTGACAATACCGCTGTGACAAACAGCACGATACTTTCATCTGTCGTTTATCGCCAACAGCTCTAATCAGAAAGGTCAGGTTAAATTGGTCTCCCAAATTGGCTACTCAAACATGGCTTGATTGATTTATGATACACCATTCTGGATAGGAGTTGATCATAAATTGTCTTATTGATCTGTTTTTGGTTTCAAAAGCTGGATTTCTCTTTACACCTTTTTGCAACAGGTGAAAGTGAATCTTACCACAGTCAGGTGAAAGTGAATCTTACCACAGTCAGGTGAAAGTGAATCTTACCAAAGTCAGGTGAAAGTGAATCTTACCACAGTCAGGTGAAAGTGAATCTTACCACAGTCAGGTGAAAGTGAATCTTACCACAGTCAGGTGAAAGTGAATCTTACCACAGTCAGGTGAAAGTGAATCTTACCACAGTCAGGTGGTGGCAACAGAAACTGTTAGAGCAAACAAGTGTTACATAAAATATCTTTCACGATTTATATGAAACCACTTTGACATGAAATGTCACAGCCGCCAAAGAGTTAACTGAAAAAGCACGTATTCAAGATTCAAAATGTCTTTAGTTGAGCCATAACATAGAGACTATATTCCACATGTGGGAACGTTTTACATAATGTTGCAATAATTAATAAATTAAGTTATTCAAATAATATAACATATAGCTTGATTTATCTTAAACTAAAATTAAACATTGTTTACTTGTTGCTATGGGTCTATGAGCCATGTTTAAGGCCAACACTGATCACTCATATAGGAGAAATCAGCAACATTTTATATAATATGACAAACAAAGAACTACAAATCTTATCACAAAACTTGCTGCATCTGTCTGTTTATTGACATGTTTCGATGAGTACCTTGTTAACAATTGGCGCTGTTAAAAAGTTGTATTAACTATTTTAATCTAAGCAAACACAGTTAATGGTCCAAATTATTTTTCAGCCTATCCGAGGTCGACTTCCCCGTACACCTGCTGCCCCCTGTCCATGACCCAGGAACTGTGGCCGGGTACACTAGTGCATGCTGGTATAGCATCCCAGAAGGCACTCCTGTCACTATTGCCATTGGCGACCTGCAGTGCTCCACACTGGCCCGACTGAAGCAACCGGAAGATGCTGGTAAGTGATGGGCAGAAATATGAATGGATCATCAAACGTGGTTTTTTGATGCTGTGAAACTGGATTAAAACACCAATACTGTAATTAATTTTAATGTAGGCCAAAATCCCCCCAGATAAACCCCCCCAGGCATAATCTCTCCCCATGATCCGCCACGAAAATTCCCTTCCTCACATACATATTGTTATACTTGTATTTTTATCATGGAAATAAGTTGTGCTCTGATGGGTTTATGTACGCCAAAAACAATACAACAACTTATATCTGGAGTATTTCACCTGCATGAATGCTTTTTAGAATCTCAAGTGTTGATAAATGCGTATCTACCTAATCTAAGCACTTTTTCACCCTTTAATGCAATAAATTCTGTACATTCTAAAAATGTTGTACACCTAAAATGCAAACAACACTTCTAACTTACACAGCAATAAAACATAAAATACTAAAAGAATAAAATAGTTGTCCGTTTTGTGGCCCACATAAGGCATACCACAAAGTTCTACAACATTGGATTTGTCCTTCGGTCCTGTACTCTTCCTGCAGTAGATTTGTCCTTCAGTCCTGTACTCTTCCTGCAGTAGATTTGTCCTTCAGTCCTGTACTCTTCCTGCAGTAGATTGGTCCTTCAGTCCTGTACTCTTCCTGCAGTGGATTTGTCCTTCAGTCCTGTACTCTTCCTGCAGTGGATTTGTCCTTCAGTCCTGTACTCTTCCTGCAGTGGATTTGTCCTTCAGTCCTGTACTCTTCCTGCAGTGGATTTGTCCTTCAGTCCTGTACTCTTCCTGCAGTGGATTTGTCCTTCAGTCCTGTACTCTTCCTGCAGTGGATTTGTCCTTCAGTCCTGTACTCTTCCTGCAGTGGATTTGTCCTTCAGTCCTGTACTCTTCCTGCAGTGGATTTGTCCTTCAGTCCTGTACTCTTCCTGAAGTAGTAGGTCATTGATTTACATCTCTACTATCCACCCTCTACTATCCACCCTCTGCCATTTCTCTTTCTGTTGTGCATTTCAGGGAACTTTTGTTTTTATCACCACAAGACAAATAAAAGGACAGAAATCCACACCTATCAAATGCTTGATTATGCCTACGCAATATGGTGAACTATGACATTAGGCAGTTTTCCAGCTGCATGCAGTGCAGTGTGATTTAGAAAATTAGACTTGTTAAAAATGTGTGTACATGCGTACATTTGCATTCGTGTGTGCGTGCTGATTAAACGAGATTGTCATCCAAACTAACAGGCTTCACATGTCAAGTAGACAAGCCCAATATTTTTTTCATTTATGTATGACCAACCTTGTGCCCCCGTCAACAGATTTAGTGAATTTGACACACATAAGTTTGAAACAATATGGTGGGTAAATTTTTTTTTAAATAAAACATTTTGAGCAGGAAAATTTACTATTTAATGACTTTGAAATTTGTCCCACACGCAAAATTAATTGAATTTCTAGTAGATGGATAACAATATCATTCATCAGTAACTGTAGTATCCATTGCACATATATGCAAAAAAAATTTGGAGCAACAAACCACAGAGAGTGATAATGAAATGCCAGAAGTTAGCTTCTAGGATGTGACAAATATTATAAGCCAGTTTATGATTTTTTTTAAATTCCTGGAAATAAAATTGTGGTCTGACACCACTGCTTCTGTAGACCTATTCTATTTGTCTCTCCATGGAGAGGTGATAGTGGAGGGTCTGGAGTGGTACAAACAGAACAGAATGGGAGAGGTATGAAAACCCCTTATATCATTGAGAATTTATTGTATAGTATTTTGTGTATCACAGACAGGATGTACACATTTGTAATGTAATTTAATTTTTTATGTTGTAACTGAAAGTGAAAATAACTCATTTGTAGTATATGATAGCAGAATTGACAGATATTTTGCCATATTTGTGGCCGTGTGATTAGTCCTTTCCATCTGTGGATAACCGGACATATTAAAACCCTCCGGACAAAACCCCCTCCGAGCAAAACCACTTCCAGACAAAACCCCCTCATTTTAATATAAATGTGGACAATAGTCACAGAATGCTTTCTGGAGATCAGTATGGTTTTAGACCTAACATTTAAACAAATATGTAGCGCTTGAGCTAATAGATTGTTATGTCCCGGATTCCCATTTGTGGTATACCCTGCCAGCGGAGAGATCAGGAGGACCTCTCTGGGCTGTTTTATTTATCCCAGAGATGCTCAGCCCCTCTCTGATACAAAGAGAATGACCACTCTCTCTACAAGACAGAATAGAGAGACAAACAGAATACCCAGTAGGGCCTATTTGACAGGAAGGAGAAGTGATTTATCTTCTACGTGTCCGTCTCTGATGTCTCATTACATTTTATGACTTCTGATATGGCAGGCTTCATTTCTGGTGCACTTGTAAGAGCTCTGTAGTTATTGTCTGCAGAGCACCTCCTTCCAGATACGGTTGTCAGTTAGATAGGTGCTTATCTGCAAAAGGGCAAATGTGACTGACTGAAGCAGGTGGTTGTGGGCTTGGCTGCAGATTTGCCTGAATAGTTGTGTATTGGGTAAGGGTGTACAACACACAAAGCATATTGCTAAGTTAAATTGTGTTTATTCAGTTCTTTTGAGAAAAATTTCTAGTTTCTTTTGATACAATGGCCTCCCACTACAAGAACCCCCAATGTAAGGAACATCCGCATTAAAAGAAACAACTTTGAAATCCCTATTCTGGCCTATACTGTTATGCGCTGAAGACGCCGCACTCACATATTCAGCTGTTTAAGTGCCTATGGATAAAAGAATAAGTAACATTTTTACCAACTCCTGGCGTGGTACTTAGGGGTGGTCGCATAAGTTTGCAAAATCCCAAAACCATGTAGCATTACGTATTGGTGGCTGGTGGTTTCGTCGTCCCCATGTTTCATGGGACAAATGAATTCCAGCAACAGTGGTGCCACACGACAAGTGAAACTGGTATAAAAAAAAATTGACATTATTGTGTCAGAACCGGACAGATTCGTTATTGTGTCAGAACTTGGCAGCCATGTCACGTTGAAGCTGTGTATAACATTGTCATCTTATTTGCATTTCAGGTGTTTTTGCGAGTGTTTTGTGTTAATACATTTTATATGAAAGTTTGATTAAATATTGAAATCTCTTACTCTGGTTTATAGTTATGGTTTCATACCGATGATCTACATCGATTGGAGGCTGGCGACTATTGGCTGTGCTTTTAGATTGTCAATATGCATGGTATCTTATGTCCCCAGGGGCAGATCTAGCCTTGTTGGCAGGGGGGTCTCAGTCAGTTATAGTCATATGTTGTTCTCCTTACGAACTGGGGGGGGGGACAACACATGTTTCATTCTACTTACATAAGGGTTAATATTAGCCGGCTGCTAATACTGCAGTGTTTACATTGACACTAGTTCTCATGTAGACCTCTATATATTGTCCTTTATCGTAATATTTGCCACAGACACAGGGAGACCCCCACCATGGCCTAGGGGGGTCTTGACACCCCTAAGACCCCACTGGATCTGCTGCTGGTCCCACACCATGTATTGTGAGTGTGGAGGGGTTGTCTGGACCAATACTAAATAGTATATGTTTTTCTGGATTTTTAGAATTTATGGGACGACCCCTTATTGCGAGAGTCCACTGTATGTGTTTTTCTAACTAATTTCAGAAAGCCTCTTCAACACCATAGAGTGAATATACATTATATTAAAGAACAAGGTGTACTTTCAAACACAACTATATAATTTTTTATGCAACCAGTACCTGTTTCTGTATGTGCATTGTTTGATGATGGATCGTTTGTGACAAGAACTTTTATTTAAAAAGCACAGTAGACATGTGCTTTGGCTCAAGTGCAGCATGTTTATTGCCAGATATATGTTATGTTAAATGAAAAGTTGAAAAACAAGTAGCCATTTTGGAAGTTTGGTAAATTGTGTGGCTTTAATGGAGGGCTGCTTGTTCAATCATTACAATTAGAGAAACAGTTTCTCTCCCTGTATTTATTCAAGATTGCTTTGTTCTTAGATACTTAGGTGGTTAAACCTTTTTGTTAGCAATGTATCACATCAATTCCATTGTAAAGATAGACATGTATGTAAGCCAAAAATCCACTAGTCCCAAAGGCAACTTATGTCATGTTAATGTAACTATATACCTCTTGACAACCATTATAGCATTAGAGGTCTCAAGTGGTTATACTCCAAACAGCCCAATCTTGAGCTAATGCAGGAGTTTGGACCAACGGCTTTTAGTGTCTCTTCCAAAAGGCAAAGTGGGGTGAAAGATATTGCCCAAGCTTCAAAACGGTGGAGGTGGAATCGAACCACCGTCCTCTCGATCAACAGGCGGGTGCTCTAACCATTAGACCACCGCTCCCCTCTAATCAATTAATGGCCATTAAGTGACTAATTAAATAACTATGTGTGACTAACCAGACATTATTTGGCCTTAATGCACTATTTGTTCAGTAAGGTCATACTGGAATCACTCAGATTAGCCATAAAGGGATTAAATGATGCAAGGAAGTTATGAGTTGGGCTGAGCTGTGTCCCAACCGCACACTGGTTCCTAAATCTAATCTAACATCGCTCACTAAATGGTCAGATGTTGGCCATAAATGTATCAATGAAAGCAATATGAGTCGCCGTTTAAGAGAGGCTGGTATTTAATTTGCAATTGGCAATAGTGCTAGAAATGGGTACAATACTTCAGTAAATGTCTCAAAAGTATGTCAATATTAAGCCCACATCAAAACATTGATGCTTGATACTGAACAAACCCAATATCATATATCAATGTCAGTGTTAGCCCCCCCCACATGAAATAATTACATTGAATTGTTGATACCTTGAAAATGTCCTCATCCTTCATGCTGTAACCATGACAACACAAAACTGCCTGCATGCAAAGTCAGCACCCTTATGAACTGTGATCGCAGAATAAATTTTTTTAATGTTTAATTTTGTTTAATCCATGATGCTAAATGAACCCCCCCCGAAAGCAATCAATGTTTGATAAAACATTGATGGTTTAAGGAGGCCTGTTAGCAGTACGGTGCTAAATCTTTTATTTTTATGTTATACAAAATCAGTATTCTTTGCATGTACATTGAAGTATTCTCGTGCATCTTTACACATGGATCCTAACATTGATTGTGTCAAACGGCATGACAATTATGCGCATCAGAGCAATAACTCTGAGTGTGCCACACATTTATTTTATCTTTGAAAATGGTCGCTAAGTGTCTCGTCTTTCTCCAATCACCAATAGCACTTTCAGAGTTATTGCAATGATACATACAATAATTTTCTTGAAAAGATTTTGCATTTTTATTGTCAAGCTTAAAGTGCAATTTTCTCAATTTCATTCCAGTGGCACGAGTTATTGCATAGATGTGCACAAGTGAAAGTGGGAATTATGGTTCTCCATTATTTTCTCTCAGTGCTGTCAGCTGTTGTAAGATGTTTTTACTGACAAGACACTTCTGTTGTGCTGTTGTGCTGCTGTGGAAAATATGTGAATCATTACAAATCTAACATCACTGTGGATATAAAATACACCTCACCAATTTTATCAACAAATTATTTCTTATTAATAATAATTATCATATTTGGCATAAATTAATAATTAATTAATTTGGGAGCAGAAGAGCTGTTTATACGTTCTCTTTTTAATCAGTAATATTTGAAACTGCTTACATTTTTATGTCGCCGTTTCAATAGTGTTCTGTCTGCTGTCGTGCTTTAATTAGCCACAGAATGCTAGAAGATGGTTTGTCTTTGATCACCCTTCATGTGTCACCTTGCATGCAGTGAGTAATTTGACCACTGCCTGACCACTCCCGAGTTATGTGTGCCATTTAGGCTATTACCTGCAGGTGAGCTCGTCATGCCTACAGGTTGCTCAACTACTCGTCACTTGCAGTTGTTATTGATTTTTCCTGGTAGTACAGTCCGTCGTGTCGTCTTGTGCCATCCTTTGTGAAGTCTATCTGTCATTTCTCTTGTCACCTGTCATTGTCTGTGAGGCACATCAATGTGTAGAACGCTTCCGTTTTCAGACACAAAGGTCACATGATATCAATTATTTATTGTTTGTTATATCGTTTCATCACTATATATGGACAGGAGGAATATCGTATGAAGAAGGGTTACTATTAGAGTTGGTCACCACAGATTTGATCTGCTGATATAGCATTATTTATGTAGCAGATTTGACTAAAAATTCCATACCTCCAAATGACTATCACAAAATTCTTTATATTATATGATTTTCAAAGGCATAGATCAAACTAGTGAGATTCAAATTATTACAAAATACCAACAAAATAGTAAGTCACAACGGTTTGATGTGAGAGTCAGAATTCCATCATTGTCATAAAATATATATATATATATATATATATATATATATATATATATATATATATATGCAGTGGCTATGAATGAATGTACAAACTGACAAACGAATTAATTACTTTATTTCAGAATATGACATTCCTTATATATAATTTTATATAATAACACAGAAAAAATACAAGTACCTGGTAATACTGAATTAATAGTTATTATGTAATTAATTAATAGTTGTCACATCAGAATGAATGTTGATATTATGACTAACTCAGAGGATATACCAAATATTGTAATAAACGTAACATAAATTCTTTAATTCTTATTTATTTTTGGTTTTAAATAAACAAAACATTATTCTGAATCAATTAGATGTTTTTAAAGTTGATGTATCAATATACTATTATAGACTATAATGTCTGCCCTGCTGCCAGAGTGGTTTTATGTCTACCAAGGCAGTAATTTCTGTTAAGTTGAGAATGTCGTGTTGCAGTGCTAAACATCAGTACTTCAGCCCAGCTGGCAATTCGGATGAATCCAAACTTTATTCCCCCCAAGATGGACACAACGTCATCCATCGAGTACTTCCCCTACTTCTCCGGTCACTACCTCGCTGTGGCTGCAAGCTTGACCGGGGGTAATGTCATGTTCGCCTTTGTCAAGATGCTGCAGCAATGGACACATGAACTAGGTAGGTGCTGCCACCTAGCAGACGGACAGGTGGTATGTTGTGTGCGGATAGGTTGATCTGTTTACATATCTATGGTTGTGGATGTAAACACTTATGTTTAGATAGCAGTGTCAGTAATTTCTTGCAGAGTTCTTGGGAAGTTTGTACAAAATGATCTGTACAAACATTGTAATGCTTTCATCATAGGATGTCCAACTACACCATGGGATTTTATCTAGAACAATATGCACAATGTCATATAACAAATATAGTTTTCAGTGTCCCATTGCATTATGGGATTATGTATACAGAAATAATTATAGAAATAAAACAGGTTCTTCATTGCATCATGAGATTTTATATAAAATTTACTGAGCTCTGTTGAACTTTGATATTAGCACAACTAGTATGAATGATTTGAAGCAAATGGTCTGGGAGTCTTATGACTTCATCATGGCTGATTAAATTGATAATATCAACCATTTTGTTTTATCTTTTCTTGCCGCAGTTTTTTACTTCCCATGTTTAATGCTAATGACAATCTTGGGGACACATTAATCTTGTTAATATTTTGCGGGGACAGCTGGCAGTTAGCATTCCACTTCTTGTGACATCAAAATAAGTGCAGTTTCCAGATGATCCTAATTTGCAGCTAGCCTGTAGGCAATGTCTGCCTCGAGACTGCATCATATGTACAGTAATGCGTAATTAGTGTAATTAGACATCACAACAGAGTTACTTGCTTACGCTGCTTTCAAGAATAAACGGTATCTGCTAGTGCTGTTAAACCTGCGTGTTCATACATCTCGATATCCACGCCTCAAGGGCAGTAGATAGGTCTCTGATGCATTTCTGATAATTCCATTGAATTGAAGTCCAGATGCAGTGTCCAGGCCAAGAGAAATACTTAGCATCTTGTCCAGTTGACTTGTAAAATGGCTGCCTGTTTGGGATATGCTGTTGTGATATGATACTGTAAAATCTTTTCAAGAATAATTTTTTTTAACATGTTTATAAATACTCTTTATCAACATGTATTTTGTTTATTTATTATAATTATTTAATTATTCATTCACCTATGAATGGGCTCAGACTTATGGTGGTTTGTATATATATATATATATAATAATAATAATAGTAAAGAATATATTGGGGTGCATCATATTGATTTTAATGACGATTCCCAGAGCATTGCATTTTTCGTCTGCAAAATAATCTAATTTCTGCTGACGACAGCAACCACAGCACTGGAAGTCAGTTTCCACTCAAATAAGTTATTCTTGCTTGTTTCCTAGAAGTCTGGAATAAAATTAGTCAGGTGCTGTTTCTCTGATTCAATCTAATATGTAGCCTTAGAGGCCACTCACAGTAATTTGTCAACATTTACCCTTTCATACAAAGCGTACACATTTTAGGTCTCTCTCCCCAAATTAGCACTTTAAATGTTGATAATTGTCCAGATTAAAAAATATATCAATGTAACAATGTTATGACACAATGCACGTATATAGGACATACATTAATAACCATCAGAATCTGTTTGTCCAATAATTATGTTAAAGCTTTGTGGTGTCATATTTATAATTGTTTTCCATGAAGTTGTGAATTTCCAAGATGACAGTCTGTATTACAGTGCCGCGCTGTGAACGGTTATGTGCTAAAATAATAGTACTTTTGTAGCAGTTGACCACACGGGGTGCATGACGCAACGGTAGTCAAATTTCGCATGCAACCAACATTTAAAAAAGTATACGGGCCTCCTCTCCCCTCCTGCTTTGTATGAATAGTTTAAAGAACTACATTGTTTTCTAAAAAGAAGATTACATGTCCCATTTGTGAAATTTTTTTAGGCAGGTGTTTGGGTGATTTTATGCATTCTTGCTGCCAGGGTTGTGTTCAACTACAGTGGTCAGTTACAATGGTCAATTACATAGTATTCATCTTGAAAGCTCAATGATAGCACTCTAAATATATTAAATTATATTTACACATACATTGTAATTTACATTGTAATGAATTACAAATTAGCTGCGGACACATTTTAGGGTCATCTCGTGGCCAAACTGTCCTGCATTTACTATGATTTGTTTGTGCAAAGACCCTGGTTATAACACGTCTTTCTCCCCAACAGAATGAAAAATGTGGCCATCATAGATATTTGCCCTAGTAAACAACATAAATGGAAACGTGCCTTTAGAAAAATCTACGTAAAATCAATCTGAGAAAGCAGACAAAAATAAATGTTGTGTCATTTGTTTGCTAAGGTAGCCACTTTGTACGAACAATTCTCGTCTGGCTTATGTAATTTGTATACTTTCAATGGTATTAATAATAATATAATAATGTTTTATTTCAGGCAAGAGCCCATAATATTATAAATACATACAGGTTAAAAAAAAACATACATATACACACATGATGAACAATAGAGGTACATGTAGTGAGAAAAATATATATATATAAATATACATACATGACGTGTAGTAAAATATATATATAAGATAAGTAAGGATAAAAAATATAGTTGTATAAATGTACAAACATCATGAATTAAAAGCATACAATTGATCAATCCAATGTTTAATCAATGGACTTTGATATTGTGTTATGGTACAATCAAGACAAATTAATGTGATCAACATTGACATTTCATTGTTGCCTACAGAATGTCGTCTACGAATTGAATCACAGAAGTGCAGATTTGATTGTGTTTGTGGCGACCGTTTTAGTTAATCTAGTCTCGCTGTCAGTTGACATGTATGGCATTAGCACTACAAATAAATTGGTGTGGTAAATCATAGTGATAGCAAGACAAAGGGTTGATTATGTGCTTGAAAAAAATCACAATTGAAATAATGCCGCAAAGCAGAGATTTATGAGTACAAATTTTACAGTCACACACATGTGGGGTGTAATTGATGAACGAGTCTGTCTGAGGGCGCACACAAGAATGCACGCATGCACGCACGCACGCACGCACGCACACACGCACACACACATTCACTCACAATGAAAATGGAATAAGTAACAAAGCACTGTATTATTGTAGGTCTTGGAGTTCCAAAGACGAAAATATGGGAAGTGCTGCAGAATGTGGGACAGGACTATGGAACGACAGACTTGAACATCCTTCCTACGATCTTTGGTGAGCGTCACAATCCATCACAGAAGGCAGCCGTCACGAACATCACCCCCATCAATACGAACTTAGGCAGTGTCTACCACGCCCTTTGTCGAGGCATCATCACGAACTTACACAATATGATGTCACAGAACTTCCTGCTTGCTGCGGGAGTGAAGAGGATTGTGGGTAGTGGCACTGCCATCATCAAAAACTCAATATTGTCAACCGAGATTGAAGCGCTTTACAAATTGCCGTTGGTTCTTTCTGAGGGCTCTGATGCTGATGCTGCTGTCGGGGCAGCATTAGCACTGTTTCTATAACAATGTGTACGAAGTTTGTATGAATGAGACAAACACTTGTATGATGCATAACTTGCGAGTCTAGCAATTTCTGATTTTTAAGCAGCCATATGATTTTATATCTTAGTTTCTTAATTCCATGATTTTATGCATACCATATCGATCTATTAAGCATACATGCCCTAAGTACCATACACCTCTTTTTACAATCAGCAGGATCCATAATTATTGTAATTTGACTAGGGCGGAACAACTGAAAAGTGTTGCCATCTGGTGTTAAACAGTTGGAACCACTTTTCAATTGTTCTACACTAGTCACCAAATGACACCACTAGTGTTAAACAGTTACCTCATTTTCTAGAGAATTTAAAAAAAAAATAACTTATCCGTACAGATTCCTTGACATTTTTCCATGGCCCAATTTTGCTGTATGCTTATTAGGTAGAATACGGTACATGTAATTCCGTCCGTGCCAACTCTCATGATTCACCCATAACTCTGAAATTTGATAGTCTTATTGGGCTTGCACAGGAGGCATTCATATTCTGGTTTTGTGCATCTTTAGCAAAGCTTTTTTGTATTTGTCAAATGGCAGCGAATAACAGCTGATCAATTCAAAACACATCCGAAGAGCGGCTCTTACAAATACTCTATATATGCGCAACCAACTGTGCCAAAGTCTCGTGAGATCCAATCAATATATCCCAGTTTGCACACCGAGCTCCTTTTGAGCATACGCTGCTAATAAGTGGGTTTGTTTGTGGGTCTTAAGGATTTCTCTTAGCAGACATACAGGTGTGCACCACTCAGGGTTGACACATATGTATTTCTATCTGTGAAGTGATTCTGTTCAGTAAGAGGTTGACATGCTAATCAACGTAAAATGTATAATTTTATTTAAGGATGTAGGAGAATACTGGCAGATTCTTACAATCAGTCGGGTCTTTGTAATATTTATGAAGTCATATCAAGTGTGACCAAGAGAAGTATGGATGTATTAGTTAACATGTCATTGTTCCTTGTCTGATGATCAGGATAGTTGACACCCCCACATTTTCACTAAGTCAAGACCTCGGCAGAATACTTTGACCTTTTTCTAATCTTATCAAGACTGGCAAAATGACTGATGTTTCTGCCACTATTTTTATTTTAGTTCAAGTTTCACCATTGGCCTTTTGTTACTTTTAGCACTGAATGATAGGACACACATTTCAGTTGTCACCACAGGTGATATGACCTTTTATACACTGCAGACCCTCACGACTGTAGCAGCTTTGTCCGATTGTCATGTTCTTTATTAAAATGTAGAGCAAACATAAAACACTGTAAATAAGGTTTCATAAAAAAATGTAGCAGAATATTTCCGTTTTATTAAAAGAACGAATCCCTTTCCACATCCCAAATTCCCTTTTTTGTTTTGATGGAGAAACAGGACTTTTTCGTATTTATGCGGTATAACTTACAAAAATAGCTTGTTTACACAGGTGTAGAGACTCCAGGTGATGTCTGATAGTGTGAGGAGGAACATTAAAATGCTCTGACACAGATGTCGTGTTGCATGTGCGTGTGTGTGTGCGTGCGTTGTCATGTTGTTTCTTGTGAATTGCCTGTCATCCATAACTGATATTGCTGATAAAGTACACATATTATGAATGATTTTTAATGCAGCTCTTTGCAAGTGTAAATCAGATTTCTCTTTGATAATTCCTGTCACCCACAATACGCCTTAGTCAGACCATTGCTTACATGGCTGCTAGTCAGGTCAGGTTCTCAGCATTTTGCTGTGTGTACAAACCAGTGGCTTTGTAAAAGTTACTCATACATCTTATGAATATCTGTCCTCTGAATCCAGTCAGAATTATTAACTGCTAATTTCTGCCAACTTTAAAGGTGCAATATCTGATCGTTTTTTTTTAATAAAAATTGTGTTATACAGCATCAACTGTAACTATTCTAACATCTTAAGTGCCCTTGCTGTTCAGTTCATTCACAAACAGCTGTTGAAATGTCCAATACCTGTTGACAAAGTTTACAAGATCACGTGATGGACATATCCTGTAAAATTACGTTCCCTACTTGTACACAATGGAAAGATATCTGTCCAAAAACGTTCAAATTAAACAAATACTGTATTCGACCCAATGAGCGTACAGTACACTTGAAAAAACTGGACCATGACCATAGAAAAATGTCAAGGAATCTTTTCTTAAGAGTACACCAAAATGTCTTTCTCTAAACAATAAAGTAACTGTTTGACACTAGTGGTGTCATTTGGCGACTAGTGTAGAACAACTGAAAAGTGGTGCTAACTGTTTAATACCAGATGGCGACACTTCAGTTGTTCTGCAAATCAAATTACAATAATTATGAAACCTGCTGATTAAAAAAAAGGTGGTATATGCTAATTAGGCCATGCACACTTAATAGGTGGAATATGGTAATTATATTGAACAATTGTGGTTCATTAAAACACATTTAGGCAGATGTTTGAATAGACATATGCTATGTTTTTGGACAAAAATGATCAGAATTTGCACCTTTCAAATGTAATGCACACAGTGGAATGACGGCCATTGTGAAATTTAACGTTGTGGCCAACTATTATATTAAATCAGCTCTGTGGAGATAAAAATATTTTACAATGCTTTCATTTAATACCTTGTCATAATATATGTCATGCATTTGATATAAAGCACCTTCATGTGTTCCAATAATTAACTTATCGGAACAGATATATGTGCTTTTAAAAATCAACAGTTTTCATGAAATGTTGGATGTGCCAATGATGTGATATTTGTGCCACTGAAATACTGTAAACATGCTACACTTGCAGGTAAGTATTTAATATATATGTGTGTGTATATATATATATATTATATATACTTACCTGCAAGTGTAGCATATATATATATACATACATACAATGGGTTGATTATTGAACTTACCCTGTGTAGCTGTAATTATAAAATCGAGTGTTCCTGTAGTGCTGTTTTTGTAATAGTTGTTGGTAATGTGTTTTGCATCAAAGCAAGCATTTTATTAAGAAATTTCAGATGTTTCTGGATAATTTTGTCAGGTAGTCAATCACTATTGGGTTTCTAAGATTAAACTACAGTCGTTTGTGTTTTCTGTTGTCGTGTCATGTTCTATATGATATGTGGATATGTATATATATATAAATTTGTAATTAATGCCATCCATGAGTTATGAGTTTCTGTGCTAATAGTCTCCTTAAATCAATAAGAAGAAGCAGCTAATTGTTCCCCAGTACTAAGGCTAAGAGGAGACCAAATAAAAGTGTTTTAAATAGTGAATGGTTATGATGATATTGATGGGAATATGTTCTTCAAACTTAAAGAAGGCCACACAAAGCAGCATAAGTTAAGGAACATTGTAGGTTGGACATGAGAAAGTACGAATTCTCATAGAGGGTTATAAATGAATGGAACAAACTGTCAAATGATTGTGTTAATGCTAGTAGGTAGTATGAATATGTTAAAAATAAAATTGACAGACATTTGATAAGGGTGATAAAATAGTTGGACTCTTGATAAGCCAATGGCTTCCTTGTCTACTTGCCATCTGGAAGTTTTGGATGGCAATCTTGTTAAATCAGAACACACATTCGTTTTTTTTTATTTTGTGAAAAATCAAATATTTAGTACCCACTACATCATGGTAGCACAAATGTGTTATTTTGTTTTAGTGAAATCATTAGACAAAATGATAAATTATTTTTGATCGGATCCTGTCAAAATTGTGCAAAAATAAAGGCAAAAGTGGTCCAGCTCTGTGTACTATGACAAAGCTAAATTTAGACTTTTGTAGTTACCAGATATAATGATCAAAGTAAATTCTTTTGACAAATTCATGTTATCCCCCACATATAGGCCTAACGCAATAAAACTCCAACATCAATAAATTTTTTTCAATGTCTTCAATCACAAAATGATGCTAAAATCTAAATGTTTGCCTGTTTTATATACGTTGTGAATTGTGGTGGCCTGGGTGGCAAGTTGTGGTGGCCTGGGTGGCAAGTTGTGGTGGCCTGGGTGGCAAGTTGTGGTGGCCTGGGTGGCAAGTTGTGGTGGCCTGGGTGGCAAGTTGTGGTGGCCTGGGTGGCAAGTTGTGGTGGCCTGGGTGGCAAAAAAAGTTGAATTTTCAGATGTTCTTTGGTGCATTGTCAGAACAGTTGGTTATAGTCCCATGACATTATTTCTTATCGCTTATAATTATATGATCACCAAAAAACATTGGGTTTATAACACAATATAATTTATAGCAACAAGTATAATTTAATAACTGGGAAGGTGGAAAGGAGGGAGAATGAGTGAGACACTGAATTTAGTACTTATTATTAGTATTTTAATTTAGTATTTATTATATCTTGGTTGGTTAACAATAATATTCATACAAAACGTATTACTGTCATGATGTTTTATCTATTAATCTATTCGTAAATACACGATTTGATGATCAAATGAAATAATCCAGTTTTTCAATGCATAAATATCGCTTTATTGCAATCATTGACAGACTTATAAATCATCCAATGAAAATCGTTTAAAGGCGCATCACCAATTTGATTTTTTTGCTCGCTTCATTTCAAATTTATTTTGTGAAAATTCAAACCTACATAGTATCCACTACAACATGCTAGCTCATTTGCACAACTTTTGTAGTTTTGGTGTGAAATTATCACACAAATTATTAAATTATTTAATTCTGCACGCAGAATGTATTGAAGTGCAAATTAAAATGCTGAAAACTCACAAATTTCAATCTTGGTGAAATCACATGACTGTCATACATATGACGAGATGGAGAGAGGATGGAAGTTACGCCCATGACCAGCCTTGACCCCATTATTATATTATATTACACTATATAATATTATTAGGACATCAACGTATCAGATTTGCGATAGGCTAAATCAGTTGAGGATGCAGTTTTAAGTATAACAACAACGGGCCCCAACCTGGATTTCAATAGATGGCGAAACTAGCTTAGAAATTATAAACCATGCTGCCATTTAGAACAGCCCTTGGCATAGCATAGATATTTTTAATGTTGTGTATATCATAATTAGTGGATATATGCGAATGTTTTATATACCAGTGTTACCCACTGTCACCATTTCATTTTGTGTTGGCGTTCCCGTGAAGCGCCAGCAACCAATCAGCGTCATTGTTGAAATGCTACACTAAAATTTGTTTTGCCTGATTTAACTTCAGTCGGACAGTTGTGTCAATATAAGGCCATAAAAAATAATATAGATTCCGGTCACCAACAATTTCAAAAGTGACGCTACTGGATCTGGCAGAAACTTCAGATCTTCAGCAATTGCTTCGGGGAGCCGTTGAGGCTGGTGAAACGGGCATGCGATGTCTGCACACTTGATGATGCAGAAACTGTAATGGCGCTCCTGTATCTGATTGTCGAAGAATTCCTGCATTCGGCCTTTTTGCATCAGCTTCTTTGATCCTGGTCGACTCTAGCCTAGGGCCTAGATCAAGTCATCAGGAACAGCCATATGCTGTTCCACATCTGTGTCACTCGCGCCAGTGTAAACATCAGCCTTTCAGTATCAGCTGAACGAACAGTGCTGAGATCAGTGTCAGCTGAACGAACAGTGCTGAGATCAGTGTCAGCTGAACGAACAGTGCTGAGATCAGTGTCAGCTGAACGAACAGTGCTGAGATCAGTGTCAGCAACAGTATTCTTGACTTCTAGGTACTTGGAGGCAGTCGCACGCACGTCCGCCACAGATGAGCAATTCTTCAGATCTTCCATATAGTTGGTTCCTGTTCACTCCACATCACACCAACAGCTTGGAGTGCCAAATTAAGCATTTAATTTAAACGAGAAGTATTTGCCAAAGCCAAAGGCAACGACATCTTCAACTTTGGACGTCATTTGTACACTCTGGCCTGGGTCCATCATGCCAGCTGCCACCGACACTGTTTAACTGTTACTCACACATCGTGGCAGCAATATATTGTTCTTCCAGAATTGTCGCTGGTATTAAGCAGACCTTTGCGTAACATGTCAAAAACAGACATCATTGACATGGATGGACTGACCTCAACGAGGCCATATTTTCTTACTTCTTTTGTTCTGCAGCGAAATGAACCGAACCGAAATTAACATTTTATTAGAATGTCCTTGAAATGTAACGAAACAAACGGCGTACGCCTTGTCGCTCAAACCGACCGACCACGTGACCACAAAAGTCGTGCACAACACGAGTTTGTTACATTGGGATTGATTTTGTTTTATAATGTTCATACATGAGACTACAGGTCAAATAAAACACGTCTGAGTCTGGGATTGAACCAGATATGCCACACGCATGGTTCAGCTCTGATCCGCCGTGTGACACCACCATCGCTTTCAGTTGGAAAAACATCGACGCGGGCGTTCTGGGGTGATGCGCGCGGTGACGAGAATCTAGACTAATTTTGTTATTAAAGAAGAACGATGTTCTCTTGCATTTAATCACGTATTTAATAGTCAAATCGGTTAAACGATACAATAATCAAACAAGCTGTTTCTGGTATGGTGGCCCGGATGCTTCTGTGTACGGGGAGCATCTCTTGTATATGCGCAAGTAGTAAGCGGGAGTGTTCATTGTTTCCTATCTCCCTCTAAGCTTTTACGAAGAGTGTCTGAGTAATAAGCTGAGAAGATTTTAATAATGGCGTGATTAAACATTTTAACGCTATAAGTCTTACTGAAAGTTCATTTCATCTCGTACTCAGTGTGCCAAGCCGGTGCCTTGGGTTCACGGTTGGATCGTCTCACAGTAGGTTCTGGCGGTGTCTCGGGTGGCAACGGTGACATCAGCGGTATGGGACGTCTAGCTGGTGGTATTGAGCTCGGTATTACCGGGCGGCTCGGGGTAGCGATATCCAGTGTAGGATGGCGTGACGGTGTAGTGATAGTCGCCGGGGCCACGGGAGGCGGTGAGCCGTGAGACGGGGATCGGTGAGTCGGGCCAGTAGGTGTGGCGGGTGACACGTTGGGCGGCGATGGCAACATCGGTGTGATCGTACGTGGTGGCGGCGGGGTCGGGGCTATTCTCATGCCGAGGTCTACATCGATTGGTCGAGGTGGTTCCGGGGAAGTGATCGATGTGAACTTCCGTAGGAAACGACGGTTGCGGAGTGTCACGCGACCGGATCCATCGACTTTGACTTGGTATTGGTCATGCTGTTTGACTTCCACGACCGTGCCGGTGCGGTCCCATTTGTTCGGGTGTTGTCCAGTTTGGTTCTGGATGCGGACATAGTCCCCCACTGCCAGTGCGGGCAGACGCCTGGTGTGTTCGCTCCAGTACTCGTGTGTCTTGATGTGCCTTTTGCGGAGTGCGTCTTCGCGGGCACGTAGCGTGTCGCGCCAGGTGTCGTGGGGGAGATACTTGCCGGGGATCACCGGGATGAAGTCACGTATCATGCGACCAAATACGCACATTGCTGGTGATATCTTAGTGTCTGGGTCTGGCGTGTTGCGGTATTGTAAGACCGCTCGCTGTACTGCGTCTGTGTCCAGATCGCCCTTCCCGCCAGTGTTGTCCGTTATCAAGCGCTTCATTGTCTTAACGGCGACCTCCGCGCGGCAATTGCTGTGGGGGAAGGAGACTGAGGACAGCCGATGATTCACGCCCCACGTACGTAGGAACTGGCGGGTGTCAGTCGATGTGTATTCTGGACCGCCGTCTGATGCAAGCTCCTCCGGTGTCCCGTAGGTCACGAATGTCTGTCTCAGAATGTTAACCAGGCCAGCCCCGCCCGCCGATGCCTTCGCGATGATGGGCCAATTCGAGTAGCGATCGACAACTACTACGTAGTGCACGCCCTTGTACGAGAAGAAGTCAGAGCATATCGCCTGGAACGGGTAGACGGGGCCGGGTGGGCGGTGCGGCTGGCTGGGATGGGGCCATACGATGGCAGTGTTCGCATTCGTTGCGGACCTTGGCGATGTCCTCTGTCATACCGGGCCAGAATATCGATGTTTCCGCTCTTGCCGTCATCATAGACACGCCCTGGTGTGCCGCGTGGAGGGCGGCCAGCACGGCGTGGCGTAGCGCGGGTGGGATGATGATGCGATCCTTATAGATGGCTACGCCGTCGGTTGTCGACAGCTCATGTCGGTACTGGTGAAACTGTCGGATGGGCACTGGCATCTCGCTCCGAGTCATCGGCATGCCGTCCTCCATCAGTTCAGTGAGTAGGTGCATATCGGGGTTGCTCGCGGTGGCCTCTCTCACGCGATCCCATGTCACCGACCCCAGTATCCCGGTGGCGTCACGGAATGTCAGTAGTTCTGAATCAGCGTCATCTGGTTCGTGCGTCCTAATCAAAAGCAGCGCGTCAGGATGAGTGTGGCCCCATAGGGTATCCGCTAGTGATGCGTGATCGTCCGGGAGGTCCGTCTTCACCGGGCGTCCCGTAGGGCGGCGTGACATTGAGTCGGCTGCCTTGTTTCTCATACCCGGCACGTGGGTAACACGGAAGCGGTATCGCAGTGTTTTCTCTTTCAAGTTACGTAGGCGTGAGTTTGGTATATCCTCCAGGGAGCGATCGCCGAAGATCTTCAAGAGTGGCTTGTGATCGACCGCGATGATGAGATCCTGGCAACCAAGCACGAAGTAGCGTGCTTTATCCAGTGCATCGGCGACTGCCAGCGCCTCGCCTTCAATCGGGGCGTAGCGCGATTCCGCCGCGTGTGTAAATCGGCTACCGACCAGGGTCACTTTCCAGCCGCCATTGCAGCAAAACGGTTTTACCGGCGTGCAATCACAGTGCTTCTGTAGTAGCCAGAATCCGATTCCGGTTTTCGACCAGTCGGTGGCGATGCAGGTCGGCTTGCTCTTGTCAAATATCCTGACGCCGTTCTCGATTTCCTGGTCGATGTGCTCCTTCGACTCATATCGAATATCTCCTGAAGCTCAGTGTTCCATCGAAATTGTTGGCCCGCTTTCAGGAGTGCGCGGAACGGTAGCATTCGTTCCGCCATGCTGAAGGCGTACGAGACCTGGTTCACGAGACCGAACCATGAGCGGATGTCGTGAATGTTACGTGGCACGGGGAAGTTCAGGATTGCATCAGAATACTTCGGGCTGGGTAGTACGCTGTCCATTGTGATGGTGAATCCCGCGAATTCCACGACGGGGCTGCTAAAGATGAATTTCCCCGGGTTCAGAGTTATGCCATTCCGACCGCACACGTCAAGCCATTGCACGGCCTGGTGGAAGCTGTCGGCGATACTATCCGACCAGAGCAGAGCGTCGTCGATGCATTTCGTGTGCTCGCCGCGTACCGTCTCTTCAGCCACAATTCGATCGCTGCTCGATTCTCCTCGGTCGCGGGCATCGGTAGGCCCTCGGGAAGTGGCGGCGGTCCTGTCCGCGGGGTGCATGGGCATGGGGTCGGAGCGGCTGCATCATCTGATGCAATGACCTCGCCAATGGTCGGGAATGTCTCGCTAATCATCCCAAGGTCGATGCACGCGGCCCGTGACAGGAAGACACGATCTGATGTGTTGGTGATGTAGGCGATTTATCGTGTCTCGTGCGTTATGGCCCGGCTGTCGGTACCCGAGAATCGCACCACCATCGCTCCGAGGATAGGTATCCCTCCCTCGTTCGCCGCTCGCATCGTCATGGTGACCGGTATGAGGTCGTCCGCATTGAGCCCCATCCTCTCGGCCACTTGTATGCCCATTAGGCAGCTCTGGCATCCGGTATCTGCCATCGCGGGGAGTTCGGCGGCGCTTAATCGCTTCCTGAGTGCGACACCGAGGGCATGGTAATCCTCCTCGAATGCTCCGACGTTGACCCGGACATACGGCTGCGGGTCGGACGCGCGTTTATGCCATCTGTCACAAAGGTTATCGTACAGATGGTGGTCTAGTGCGATCTCGTTGACGTCGGCAACCGGTCCGTTGAACACTGTGCACAGTTCGAAGGCCGCGGACTGTTCATCACTTGTCTCGGCGGTCTCAGTCGGCCGGTGGGTATACGCCTTGCCGAGGCAGGCGCGTTCTATGTGGTTCACGTTTTTGCATTTACTACATCGCTTGCCGTACGCTGCGCATTGGCTTCTCCTTATGCTCCACGGCGGGTTCTTACCGTGGCCTCTCTCCGCACAGAACCAACACAGTGCAGTGGGGTCGAACGTTTGCTCTGGCTTCGGATCAGGTCTCGGCTTAGTCGTCGCCGCGCCTCTGGTTCGTACCTCATGTTGCTTATTGCGGCGATATGTACTACTTGCCGCGTTTACACTCGGGGTATCCAGCAGGCGCGATGCCGATCGTTTGCCCGACTCACGCGCCTCGACGAATTTAATCATCTCCTCGATCTTCATCTTTTGGTTCTGGTCGCTTAACAAGTCAAACTGAATCTCGTCGTCCACGATACCGCGAGCGAGTACGTCACGCAATATCTCGCCGGCGAAGTCGACCATCTCGTCGCAACCGGCTTTGGTGCACTTGATTCGATAATCACAGGTGTCAGCCTGACCCTTGATTCGGGCGTAGAATGATCGAATTTGTTCCTCGCGTCCCTGGCGCATGTCATGTAATGCGTATCGTGCCACCATGATGTTTTCACTACGCACCGCGAGTGCCTTTATCGCCGCTAACACGTTTGCGTCGGTGCCTCCGACCATGGAGCCTCCGTTTGAACGAGTGAGGTCCCGTCTCAATTCGTCATCACAGCACTCCAATAGTTGAACAACGATGTCGTCTCCCCGGAGGCGTGTGCCGTCTCGATATTCGCCCCACCTGGTTTCGAAGTATGCCCAGGTTTCTGACGTACCAGCTAACGATACAGTAGGGCGTTTGAGCTTTTCCATTTGCCCACCAGGTGTCGCCGCCGCATGAATCGAGTGTGTCAACCCATGAATCTTTAGGAGTTCGACTACTATTGCAGCGTCGTCGTTCCGTGATACGTAGTCGCATCCTGGGAATGGACATGCAACCTCAATCACCATGTTTGCGGTGCTACCTGGCTCTAGACAGTTTTATGGCAGAGTCCGTAGCCGTAGCCGTAGGGGTTCAATGTTATCAATAGGTGCCAGCGTAAATGTGTATATTTACTAGTTTCTCCATCGAATAGTCGCCCCGTACTTAGCTGCTGTCCAAGCTTGTTTGATTATAAAGAAGAACGATGTTCTCTTGCATTTAATCACGTATTTAATAGTCAAATCGGTTAAACGATACAATAATCAAACAAGCTGTTTCTGGTATGGTGGCCCGGATGCTTCTGGGTACGGGGAGCATCTCTTGTATATGCGCAAGTAGTAAGCGGGAGTGTTCATTGTTTCCTAGTTATGGCCTAATCAAACTTTAAAGTTAATTCGAATTGCATCGTATAAACTGATAAAAGTTAGGTCTTATTTTGAGAATTAGCCAAATGCCCGGATGACATCGCAATGAACTAATTATGTATGCACCCAGAACGCCTACACAGAATGGAGTGGTGACAGTAACAACGAGACCCGAGACCCCGTCTTCTGAGGCGAGACTCTCTTCTCGGCTAGTTCACGAAGGCGAGAGAGAATGGGATTAGCGAGACTACTCTACTAGTTGCATAAGCATATTCCACGGATAAATTAACCTTTCTTCGGTGCATTCTTTGTTCACTTTCGACACGCTCTGATTAAACCAACAACTGCTAACTGTCATTCGACGTGACGGTAGTCAGACAGTGAGCTGCCTTACAAGCTTTTCTATAGCATTTGTTGCACGAACAAACCGGGCGTGAAAACAACATAACATGGTCACATCGACTATCCACCTGGGCTTGTTGCTCGCAGTTGCGACTGTCGCAGGCGGCCAGAGTACGACGTCGATCGAGCCCAGCTGCGGACCCGGATCCTGCGTCGACGTCCAGTTTTTCGAGAGTTCTGTGGTCGATTTGCAAGCCCAGATTAAACAACTGGCAGGCGAACTGAGGTCTGTGCGTGCAGAAAACGGCAGATTGGCAAGTGCCTTGAATGATCTACAAGTTGACAACGGTAAACTAAAAAAGGAACTGGCTAACATTACGAAAGGTATGTGTACACTTCGACCAGGGCGTTTTTTAAGGTGCTTAATCAGTTTTGTTTTTATTTTAATTAGTTAATGCTTGTTCAAGCATTTTGCTGAAGTGAACATCGAAATGCTGAAAATCACGATTTTGTTCCTAGGTGAAATTTCGAAACTTTGTCATGTGATCGGCGAGAGCTTGGTAGTCACGCCCATAAGCATTGACCCACACAGTGTTTACCATTTTGGATATCCACTATTCCGGTCCTTACCAGATCTAACGACTAAAGTCAATTCTTTCGATGATTTGATAAAAGTAGGCTTTTTTATTAAATCGACTGCGGGTGTTATAATGAAATATTATTATAAACTATTCACACGCTTCATATTGGGACAGCAATGAACCGGATTGAGGAAGCATTTTTAATTTAGAGCAATGCTCAATTAGAGCAATGTACGGCCCGTTCAACTGTTACTTGCCGTGTGCCTTATCTGCCAAACTGTCTCTTGTGTACAATCTGTATGAATACGCTTTGTGAGTCCACAACTTCAAAAGGTCACATAGGGACCAAATCGTGTTGACGCCGGCGGCGGCGGCAGCTCAAGTCTCAAGTAGTTATACTCCAAACAGCCCAATCTTGAGCTAACGCAGGAGTTTGGACCAACGGCTTTTAGTGTCTCTTCCGAAAGACACGGGCAAAGTGGGGTGAACGAAATTGCCCAAGCTTCGAAACGGCGGAGGTGGAATCGAACCACCGTCCTCTCGATCGACAGGCGGGTGCTCTAACCATTAGACCACCGCTCCCCATTAGTCCATATACTTCTTTCACGATGTTTAAAAGCAACGCCACTGTCCAACACAGTGTTTGTTCGATTTTCATCCAACCAGCCGCTGAAATGACAGAATCACAGTAGGTGATACCGGGGGTAGTTGTTTCGAAAGGCCGGACCGCATGAATAGGCCGTGTAAACACCCGCCAAGCCCAAAGTCCACGGTTAGCTCAGCCAAGATGAGTTCAGTTTAGATTCTACATGCTGAATATTCAAGATCTAGGTCGCCGTGTCGAGACATATCGCTTGAGTAAACGCACACACAATTATTGCTGTGCGACACGGAGTTGCGCGACTCATTTAACACAACCATCACGTGTCACTCAACTTAATCCTATGTACGAATCATGATTACATCTGGATTATATAATGTGCGAAGTTGACTGTTGTTCTTGTGAATTTGTTCTTTGATTGCATGGTAATCGTTTTTTCTTTGTCCTTTCCTAGTGACATCATTACTTATTGCCAATTGTCACTGCAGGCGTTGGAGAAATGTCTGGTCAACCGGTCGTCCATGCGAAGCAGTGTTTGAACAAAACTTCGGGTACCATTTTGAAAAATGGCACTTACACGGTAACTGTGTTATGATGACCGAGAAAGGCCATCGCTGGTGCGTGCTGAATTTGGCAACGCATCGCGGATCGCTCCATTGCGTCGCCAAATTCAGCACCCAATGGCACTTCTCTGCCATCATTGTGAAGCAGCAAAAACAGTAGTTACTACTACACTTAGCAACAGTAAATTCGACACGATAATGTGTCGTCCCTTGCGCACGCACGCACGCACCCACGCACGCTCCCACGCACGCACCCACGCACGCACCCACGCACGCACGCACGCACGTCCGTTGGTAGGTAGTGATACTAGTTTGTTTGCTCGCTTGCTTGTTTATGTGTTACCTTATAACACGTCTTTGCAATGACGATAAGTTGAGCTCTTCAGGCCTTGACGCCATTGAATTGACGTTGTGGTATATGCGGCAAACAAAACATGTAGCTCTACATTATGATTTAAATACACAGTGCTGGCGTATTCCAATGTCCATGTCGGATTACTATCTCTTTACGCTTCGTGTACCAGTTGTGATGTTTTACAATCAATACAGTGAATCCGCCCGATTGATTGCTGTATAGAATTGACTATGCTACAAAATCTAATATGGGCCAATCGCGCGTCATCTAACATGGACCAATCGCAGATCATGTGACATGGACGAATCGCGGATCATCTAACAAACAGCTAATGTCCAGTTAATGTCTTACTGCTTCGGTTTTTTTTTTGGAATAGTAAATTCACGATGAGTCCGTCCGATTAAAATTCATGTTCACTAATACAGGCGTTGTTGGTTTGTGACGGTGGTGAGTGGTGACATGCCTTCGTGCTTCGATTGCGTCCACAGCGATGTGATTTCGTCAAGAAGCGAGACGATACAGTGTTACGACTCGTGTGGGGTGGCAATATAGGGATGAACCACGTGGGTAACAAGGATGCCTCCTGCCGACGCTGGTTCTTCACTCTGAACGGCCATGAATGCAGTACACCGGGAACTATCGAGGCGGTGTTCTCCACCAATGACAAAGATGATTACAATCTCAGGCAGACCTACGGTAGGTTGATGACTTGGCTATTATCTTTGTGTTCGTTCTCTCCTGTTATCATTGTTGCATATAAGATGCAGTGTGTGGACACATTGTATCAAAATGGTGTCGTTGCCTTCGTGGTGCCCACACGAGTGGCTCGTATATTGGTCTGTCCGCTCAGCTGTGGTTATGGCAGAAACAGACGGTGATTTAACCATGCGTGAACACCTTTATCGCATGGATTACAGATAGCTGGATGCTTTTACGATGAGTTGAGTTTTTTAAAATCAATATGCCTGTTTATTGTTTAGAGAACGTAGTGTTTGCGAGACAGGACATCACACCACGATATAATACACCTCTACACATGTATAGCACAACTATCACGTGATTAATGGATATAAGGCCTATAATTATACTGCTTCTATTAATGAGCAATACTTGGGATTACTTTGGTAAACTACACCTCTTCTTCTTCACTGAATGTTCGTCTTGTTATATTTATTTTTGTCCTTTCACTTTACTCGGGGCGTAGGCCGGATTTTTATCGGAAGGGGCCATCCAAGATAGTGATGTATGCCCAGCTTATGGGGCAGGTATTTCATGTGTTTTTTATTTACGATTGGGGCATGATCCAGGCTCCCCCTGGTTACGCCTATTACTCGGTCGTTTGTGCAATAGTAAAAGTGACGTCACTGTGTTTTAGTCGACGGTTATTGCCATGACGTGGCAGCGGGCGGCGTAGTGGTTGCCTGGAACATAGGTGACTGCTCGAGTTCATCCCTGTACGACACCGGTACTCCGTTCACTGGCTGGATGTCCGTCGATCGCATCATCGTCGAGGAGGTGTTGGTGGAAGACGCTAGCAAAGTCACTGTCTAGTTCTTGACAGGTTGTTTGAACGATTCGCGGTATACATGTCATTTACATCTCAACAAACTTACTGATATTCTCCGAATATTTAGGCCGACTTATTCAGCCTTCGTCGGCGGACTGACTTGTGACACTGGTCATGGACACAAGCTGGACAAGAACTGATGGAAGTTCCAGGCCGATGTCTCGGTTCAGGACAGGTTTCGTTCGATTAATGTTTATTGCTTCCTTGATTTGTATCAATGTGCCATCCTCGTGTTCCAAGCTTCCACCAATCCTTCTCCAGTTTGTTCCATATGACGTTGGTCATGTGAAATGCCCGTAGTGAAGTTACTCCGCCGACGAAGGCCGAGTGAGTCGGCCGAAATATTCGCAGAATACTAACATGTCATGGCCGTCCTCGGAGGGAGGGGGATCGGAGGGTTCGAACGAACCCCCCATTTTTGAAGAATGTTTAACCCCGAGGACAGGTCTAATATAATAATCCAAGAAACCGTCAGATCTCATTGGGGATATACTCCCCCGGGTTCTTACATATTAAACATTATTATTGTGAATGGAATATGAATTATTGAATGGAATATGGAACAGTGAAAGGCAATATCATATGTGTAATGCGATGTCTTCTTGGTTAAATCCGAAATGTGGCTCCTACTTGGTATGGCACCGTATTCTGTGTAGGCCTAGTGTAAGCTATATGTGTTCGGAGTTTCATTCACGAAACTTCATAAGTGGCTGTGTGAGATGATATTGTGTGGGAATAGCTAAACAAAATGTTTCAGGTGGTTAAAAAGTCATTTTTGTCCACAACTCTTTAATTTCGTCTTCTTAACTCCCGGTTTTGTTGACAGTGTGAGTGTTGGTGAACTTCCAACCAACTGTGTCGAAGGTGACTCCATAATAATAATGTGTGTTGTTTTCATAAAAAAGACTGTATCAATGTATGTCTACCCTGGTCTCCCCACCCCTAGAATCGTGTTATCCTTTTTCAAGACATGTTTTGTTTTGAGTAAGAACTTACAGTTTTGCGTTGAATGAATAAAACTGTGATTGAAACAATCGTTTACTAATAAATATTGATTCAATTCCATCGCATATTATATAGACCATACCCAATGTATTTTTAATGAGAAAATAATGAAAAATGCACAAATAATTTACAATTTGTTTACTCACCTTAAACATGGTATATTGAGCAAACCAAAATAATTATGATAGATTATTAGCTTCATGAATGATCACAGGGTTAAATTATCATGGTAGTCTCGCTTAGCCGCCTTCGTCAACTCGACGAATAGAGCTGAAAACTATTACCGTCAGAGGGCACCACTGATCGGATTAATTAAAAGTAGTCTATGTGTATACTTAATATTACAAACCGTGGCGTATTCAATGGGGACGGGGGAAGGGTCATTAGGCCATCACCCGTTGGCTTAATTTGTTTTTATTGTTTTCCGTTGCGCCGCTACAAGGCGAACTAATGGGTCACTAGACTTGTCCTCCTTTGGCCTCCCATTTGCGATGTCCTAGATAGGTCACTGGTGATAAATGTGCTTTGGATAATGGATTTGAGTTATTTATATGACGCGTCTTTATACAAAATTAAAATGAACCTAAAAATAAAGGGTCCATAGAATCAACACTTATATTGTGTTGTTCGAACCCGTGACCAAAATGTTAGCTTGTGGATGGCCACAGGACCATACCTGCTCGACCTTTAACAATTATTGTTAACATGACAATCATTGTTGGGTTACACGCGGTGGCGTCACTTGGTGGGGCACGGATACTCGAAGTGAAGGTAGCGTTTGGCTGGTTCCAGGTCCACCGTATGGCGTCTCTGTTTGGTTTTTGGCCAAAGTTCGCCGCGTCTTTACCAAAATTTAATAAGATTTCCATCCAAGGCAAACTACCCAGATGGCAAGTGGACAAGGAAGCCATTTGTTTTTACACATACTCACGCTACTAACAGTTAAACACTCTGTAGATAGGAGAAGGCAGTGTTAAATGAGCCATTTTTCATTCTTTTTGATGTCTAGGGCGCAGTCATACTCATACGTCAAAATTGTTTCACATAAACTATGATTATAAACAGATAATTTTATACCAATATAATATACCTAGCGTGCATAGATAATTATATCTAGCTGATTCAAATAAGTTGGTAAGCTGGCTCAACTAACACTTGGTGTGGGGTCAGTTGAGCCACAGTGTAGCGTAGGTTGCGTGAATGCTTTATTTGTATAATTTACGTAGGCCTTGTACAAAAACATTCGTAAAATGGGTACAACACGTCTCTGACAAGTCTACACGCTTAATTAATAGGTCAACACTTAATTAATATAGACCTATAGATAAATCGCAACCAGTGTAACTAATTGCTATTGTGTTGCCTTGTTGTTATCCGATATCCAAATTTGCTCAACAAAATTAATTCCTTGATGTATTTTGGGGTAAACAATACTCGTATTCGTTCTTCAAGTAATGTCATTTTCCGTAAAGTAGGCAGATAACCGGGATTGGAAACAATGGTTGATCAAGGCTACTGGTGAAACAATGGTTGATCAAGGCTACTGGTGAAACAATGGTTGATCAAGGCTACTGGTGAAACAATGGTTGATCAATGCTACTGGTGACACAATGGTTGATCAAGGCTACTGGTGAAACAATGGTTGATCAAGGCTACTGGTGAAACAATGGTTGATCAAGGCTACTGGTGAAACAATGGTTGATCAATGCTACTGGTGACACAATGGTTGATCAAGGCCACTGGTGAAACAATGGTTGATCAAGGCTACTGGTGAAACAATGGTTGATCAAGGCTACTGGTGAAACAATGGTTGATCAAGGCTACTGGTGAAACAATGGTTGATCAAGGCTACTGGTGAAACAATGGTTGATCAATGCTACTGGTGAAACAATGGTTGATCAAGGCTACTGGTGAAACAATGGTTGATCAAGGCTACTGGTGAAACAATGGTTGATCAATGCTACTGGTGAAACAATGGTTGATCAATGCTACTGGTGAAACAATGGTTGATCAAGGCTACTGGTGAAACAATGGTTGATCAATGCTACTGGTGACACAATGGTTGATCAAGGCTACTGGTGAAACAATGGTTGATCAATGCTACTGGTGAAACAATGGTTGATCAAGGCTACTGGTGAAACAATGGTTGATCAAGGCTACTGGTGAAACAATGGTTGATCAATGCTACTGGTGAAACAATGGTTGATCAAGGCTACTGGTGAAACAATGGTTGATCAAGGCTACTGGTGAAACAATGGTTGATCAAGGCTACTGGTGAAACAATGGTTGATCAAGGCTACTGGTGAAACAATGGTTGATCAAGGCTACTGGTGAAACAATGGTTGATCAAGACTACTGGTGAAACAATGGTTGATCAAGGCTACTGGTGAAACAATGGTTGATCAAGGCTACTGGTGAAACAATGGTTGATCAAGACTACTGGTGAAACAATGGTTGATCAAGGCTACTGGTGAAACAATGGTTGATCAAGGCTACTGGTGAAACAATGGTTGATTAAGGCTACTGGTGAAACAATGGTTGATCAAGGCTACTGGTGAAACAATGGTTGATCAAGGCTACTGGTGAAACAATGGTTGATCAAGGCTACTGGTGAAACAATGGTTGATTAAGGCTACTGGTGAAACAATGGTTGATCAAGGCTACTGGTGAAACAATGGTTGATCAAGGCTACTGGTGAAACAATGGTTGATTAAGGCTACTGGTGAAACAATGGTTGATCAAGGCTACTGGTGAAACAATGGTTGATCAAGGCTACTGGTGAAACAATGGTTGATTAAGGCTACTGGTGAAACAATGGTTGATCAAGGCTACTGGTAAAAGGACACCGAACAATTGACACCATCACTTATAGACGAGATATTTGGCACAATCATCGTCAGAAACATTGTTACAAGATTAAGCCATGCATGAACAAGCAGGAGGCAGGAACAGAATGTCATAAAGTGATTCATTTTACTCAAACCAGGCAGGGAATTGGATGTCACCATGAAAGCCAACTTTGAGAAAGCATTTGAAAGATCTCCCATGCAATTCAGCAGGCATTGTGGAATCTAGACCACAGACGAACGCACCAACAGTCACGGGCTAGATACAAACTGAGGGGTGTCAGATTTGAGAGTAATTTTTTCGATAAAAAAAACCTTATACACGTGGAGATCAGGAATCTCATGCAAGACGTGGTTGATTGATGTTTAAAAAGTAATTAACATCGTTTCACAAATGTTCTTAGAAGTAAATAACACCCAAACGACTGCCAATGATATATCTAATTGTGGTCTCAACCCGTGGGTACTTAATACGTTGTCAGCATACCATCTTTGAAACAAATCTTCTAACACGATGTAAAGACAGGGGAACATCCCAAACATGCCCGGCAAGTTAACAGTGCCGTTTTACACGAAGTATCCGTTTACACGTCAAATCCTTTGATTTTACGCCACCGGCGGCTATTCCCGTGCTCCCCCCCCTCCACCACGAAAACACGCCGACTTTTTGCTATGCACTATCTCAGAAACGGGAGTGCTGGATTTACACAGGATGTTATTACGTTAGAAGTGAGTTAATTGAGCAGAAGCATTCAGCGCGCACAAAAACACCCATTAATTTAATCGACAAATTGGAAGAAACCCCTTCGGGGGGAGGGGGTCACCGCACAGCCTTATGCCTCAAACAACCGGAGATTGTCTACATACAAGGGAGCCTACACGCAACATATGAGCACGTTATGCAGCCAGTCATGCACCTTAAATGTAAGTTTGTGCACAGTATATAATGTCGCGTTGTATGAATGTCAAATATCCTCGTCCTTATAACGTTGATAACCGGACGTTGGGTTCGGTTGTCGACCTGATTTCAATGTTTTATACCTGCCAACCTCTGAGTAAAAAAATCCAGGAGATGATGTTGAAAAAATTGCGAGCGAAGCAAGCCCCCTACTGCGTGGGGTCTGGGGCCGGCTCAAGGGCCCCAAAAGTCAAACAAATTTAGAAGCTCTGTGATGCTTTCTAAGCTTCTCCTAAACCCAAAATGTGACATTCATATTGGGGTGGGGCATCGTTTTGTAAAAGGGGGCACCTCCTCACAGGTGTGTGTGTATATATATATATATATATATATATATATATATATATATATATATATATATATATATATATATATATATATATATATATATATATATATATATATATATATATATATATATATATATATATATATATATATATATATATATATATATATATATATATATATATATATATATATATATATATATATATATCCAGGATTTCACATTGCCATGGGGGGGCAAATCTGTCACCCTGCTCACAACTACAACCATTGGGGTGACCACCCCCTGCCTCCCTAAATATGCTAATGCACCCTCAAAATCGGGGCATGCAGAATTATTTTTGAAATTATGGTTATATTTGGTGCACTCTGAGGGCACACTGATGTTATTTTGGCATGAATATGGTGGCTCAACATTACCATTCTGAGAGAAAAACAACTAGTTACAAATTGCATGCACTTTATAATTTTATTGCAGGCTATCATGATAGACACGTTATCGCAGCCTTATTAATCGTTGAAGCATTATCATGTATACACACGCATGCACACACGCACACATGCAACCCGCCTGCACGCATGCACACACACAAATATAATGTTATGCAACATAGCAACAGCCACTGAACAGTACTCTACATATTCAATACAAGTTTGTGGTGGCTAGCACATGTTTTGGCACTTCTCAAACCAGGGAAAGACCCGTCAATGCCAACATACTTCGGGCCAATACCACTGTCGTACTACTATACGAAAGGTACAACTTACAAGTTAAATTTTTTATTATAATGGATTAAAATAGTAAAGCACATATAAAAATCATAACCTGTTGTTATAATGGGGGCATCCGTGCGTACAAACAATTTTAACACAGTGTGTTTGGCGTACACCTTATATAGCCACTTATATACACAGCCACAGCCACCAAGAACAATTCTGGGTGGTAAAATAGCCACCTGTAGACTATATCTTAAAGGTGCAAAGTCTGATCTATTCCTCATGAAATCATGTTATATAGTGTAGACTATATCAAGTCTAACATAATGACCACCAAATGTTTTTAATGAACCACAATTAAAAAATATCATTTGACTGTCATCTGTTAATGAATGTCGACCTTGTTGTTCAGCAGGGGCAGCCTAAAAGGCGGATCAGGGCGGACCAGGAACATTCAAATGCATTTGTTGCTAAGCTTGATGCACGCAAAATAAGGTAGTCTCAGTCATACCACCCTCGCGAAAAAAAGTAAAGGAATTACAAAAAGGAATTTAAAGACAATTAATAAGCATTTTTTATTATTGTCAGAAAACTTCATACATTATGTGTTTTTTTTTCAAGCAATTTACTTGAAACTGTGTATACTAATTCACATTACCTGTGTTTTTGATTTGTTCTAAAAAAATTGCGTTAATTTGTATTGCTATAAACCATAAATTATATGCAGTACGAAATAGATACATTGTAAAAAGTACTGTGAAATTAGAAATCTATGGGAAAGACCTGAGAATATATAAGCCATAAAGTGTGGACATATTTTAACATTAAACAATGTCATTTAAATAATGCTTGCATGAAAAAACTTACATGACATAAATAAGTTTTTCAAAGTAGGATGTTTTTCTTAATTACATGTAAAAATTTGACAGGTATATGTCAATAGTTAGATGTTGACAAATCCAAATAAAAATGCACCCCGCTAGGTAGTACAGCCCCTTAAATTGAACTATCAGCTGAACAAGTCGCAGAAATAAATGGTTTTAGACATTTGAGGCCATGCTGACTTAAGCATCTGAGATCAGGCCAGGCTGCCTTTTAGAACAAGCTGACAATTATAGATAATATAGAACAGTTAACGATAATGCTGTGCAATTTGCTAAATGTACATGGAGTCTCGTGTTACCGGTTACTGGGGGTATAAACGTACGACAAAGTTTACTTTTTGGAAGAAAAAGGTTTGTGAGAATATAATACAATACTGAACGCTAGGTGGCAGTACTAATCGTAAATATTTCACTCAATACAATTTTCCTAACCATTTTTTTGCACTCTATCGATTACATAACTGTTAATGGTTTGGAATATCGATATCCTGTGCACATTCTATTAAGTATAGCACATTTGACCCCGATCAGAATATTGATACCGGGGGTGGGGTGGGGGGTTGTGGGGGTGGGGGGGGGTACCCTTGCCCTTGGTGGGCCTGGCCCTTGCGTGGGCCTGGTTTCATTATCGCTTGAGGAGACATTTGTTTTTCAATATCAGCTAAAACCAACATTACAAAAATATGACAGTCGCTTTAGGTATATTACAAATAAACAAAGGAGCAACAATGACACACCTTGCACTCCTGGTAATTGTATGTTTCGTCTTTACGTCTCTATCGGTCTGGGTAATGGAGGCAAGCGTACGCTGCATTCGCTAGATGGCAGTGCAGTATGCACACATTTTTGTGGTGCGCTGCTCGTTAACTGCGGTACGAAGGAAACTATAATAAAACTGTAATAAAACGCGAGCGAAGGGAATTCCCGGCTAAAGTGTTCTACAAATCTCTTTTTCTACAGCCTACAATTCCGGGAGATTTCCTTGTTTTCCGGGAGGATGGGAGTTACGTAACAAATCCGGGAAATCCCCGGAAAACCCGGGAGGGTTGGCGGGTATAATGTTGTGGCAACGTCAAATGTCCACGTCCTTATCTTACTGGTTGCCAGATGTCGTAAAGACTTATTTATGTTGTTTGAAGCCACTACGTATATTCAACTAATGATACACACGTACGAAAGCACGCATACACGCACAAATAAATTATTTACCAAGTGTGTTTCATTTAACGTGACAGATGTTCTTTAGCTTTGTAATAAACGTGTTGTTCCTACGGTTCAACCCCAAGCTTGACGTGAGTGACTTATTACTAATGCCGTATAATCAATTTTTACACCTGCAAATGTGCACGTGAATTAAATTATTAAAAGATCGCTTTTCACGCGAACACGTCGTTTGCATCATCGCCTTCATCGTACATTGGTCCGCATAGTTATGCTAATTGCCTGCAGCACTGATAGAAGTATAAAAAAAGCACGCGCCCCGGCAGCGTCCGTGGGGGTGGCGGGTTTCGCTGCTGCATCAGCGCTACAGCAGTCGTGTTAGTCAGTAGTGCACAGCCAGCCGTCGAAGCAAGAGGAACGTATCGCTGCGCTCTACACTATCCGGGCTCACGGACTCCGCTATCGCATTCACGGCGCCCTACCGCCCAGCTTATCGTGCGTGTGTGCAGTCGATATCCCGCACCTAGATGACCGCTCGCTCGCCCCGACAATAAACCCCCGCGGACCCAAGCGATACTTCGGGCGTTGACCGTACCGTAAACGGCCCGTGGCTGCGGCGAACTTGCACCAAGGTCTACGTGTCAAACTCCGATACACCGGTAAATACAGCAACCACGGGATGGGAACCGGCGTCTGGGCGTTGTAGAGTTTTTTATCGACATCAACTGTCAAGGTATGTGGTGCTGCATCCTTATGTATTAATAACATGTCGGCGTGTTTTTGCGCGGCGTCTGTGTATAGGCCCTACGTGATTTCATACTCAACGCGGTAGGTCTACAGTAGCTGTGATAATCTGGACTGTAGACCGCCAGGATTACGATGTGGTGATATATATGTTCGTCCACCAGTCCACGTTGCCCCGATTAAGTCGGATGTATACATGGCATTGGATTATACAGGAATAAACACATATGGACTCATGTGAACAATTAGGTTTCGCGATACGGGTTGTGTTATAAATACACAGGCCTACCAATGGTGGAGTTTGCAGCGATGTAAAACGGAATTTTTTATACTGATGGTTTCACCCATAACTAACAGTTCAGTGCTGCGCTATCGATCAACGGAGATATCTGCAGCCCATTGTTAGCAATCTGTTAGTCAGGGTCAATTATCCAGGCACTGAGGTCAATGGGCGACGTATCTGTTCACTACGTCAGGGGTTCCCAAACTGTGGTCCGCGAACCTCAGGTGGTCTGTGTGATGGTTTGAGGTGGTCCCAGGGGACAACGCATAATCCTTTAACCCATTAGACTCCACACATTGAATTAAGCCTGTGCTACGTTTCCCCGGGCAAATGAGACAGATTCTGAAAATTATATATAATACATTCTGATTTAATAAAAATGCACATCTTCAATTGTACCGATCAGTTTTTGCAATACAGTGGGCCTCAGTGGCTTTAGCAGCCCCGTGGGTGGGCCTCAAGGAAACAGTTTGGGAACTCCTGCACTATACGTCCACATATCTGGATAAAAGATACTGGATACACGTATATATCATACAGACTGGGGACATTTCTATTCACCATGTTCACGTTTCTGTAAACAGCCTAGCTACTGGCTTCGTGCATGCATCGAGAGGCTCCAACAATCTTTCCTGCTCCTATCTACACAATAATTAGGTTCCAGGCGCCAACATTGATCTCATTCAAGTACACATATCTCAACTACTTTAACCACTTTCTGCGGCCCCCTCTCGAGTAATGGGTTGTTTCACTTCCCCTCCTCCAGGGCACGACAAAAAGGGGTAACTGTGGAGGTCTAATAACGGTGGGATTCAAATAGCGTACGATACATGTGATCTATGTAGTAGGCTGTGGGTGGCCGGGGGCGCCGCTAATCGGGGTAATAAAACCTCGTGCTTCCTTCACGCCGCCAGATGCGGTCGTGCAGTTGTTTTCGCCATGCAAGGGCAACCGCTGCTCGGTTTAGGTGCGCGGTGGCGGTGTGGTTAGAACACGGGACTCTCCATCGAGATAATCCGGGTTCGAATCCTCTTGTTGCCGTTTCGAAGCGTGGACAAGTTCGTTCACTCCGCGTTACTCCGCGTTACTCCGCTTTACTCCAGTTCACTCATAAGCTGTAAACATGTATGATTATAGACAGTGGTAGATATACGAGCGAATAATCTTCGCGCAGTAATTGCAGCAAGGCTGAATGCTTCCCAGACAAGTTTAGTTGGCGTTGGATGAACAGGTCTGCCAGTGGTGAAGTTCAAAGCGCTTTGAACAGTCCCACGGACTGGATACCGCATTATACAAGAACGTACATGTGTACGTCTCCTACATGTGTACATCTCGTACGTGAGTGCCAACTCTTACGGTAAATCTGATGGAAGTTCTGAAAGGTGACGTTCTTACGGTTTTGCACGTTTTGAATATGTTTTTGTATTACGAGATGCGGCCCGCGTTTGTAAAAAATATGCGAATGCCAACATACGACTCTCGCGAATATGTTAGCTGTGTGCATTCAGCTGCGTCAAAGTCTCGCGAGATCCAATAAACGTATCCCAGTTTGCACGGCGAGGTCTTTTTCAGCATGCGCAAAGTAGCGGTCGTAGGATAATCATACGGGATCGTTTGCGAGTCTTATGGATTTATGTTATAAGTATTTCGAGTGTCGAAATGTTGGATTGAATGTTCAACTGTGATATGAGCGCCCAAAGCATGCGGTTGCGGTCCGGTGTTATTCAGTTTCGAAAGACAATTATTTTTTCCATTGCAATAATACACAATAAAGATAACTTGCGGGGTTACGTCGCGTGCAGTTACGTCATTCGGGACAACGATTCTACAGGTCACGTGCGGCGTTCGAGAATAAACCACGACGTCCAGACGCGTAATCGGCTCCCTGTTAATCGGGATAAACCGCCATCGTGAACCACTGGTAGTACTATGAACAATATCTATTCCAACATCTCGACCGCCCAGACGTGTTTGAATGAACCACAATTATTTCATATAATTTGACCGTTATCTGTTTAATTTGATTGTTTCGACTCGAACACCATGTTTACATTGCTCGCTGAGCGAATAGGTCGATATTGATTGACAGATAACAGTAAACTTTTTTTAATGTGGTACATTAAAACACGTTTGGGCGGTCAATATGTTAGAGTAGACATAGCTTACACTATACGACATGATCTTACGATAAACTTTGTAAACCCTTAAAACGTGATAGCGTTTTTCCGTTTGTTTGCAGTCTCCAACGGCGTTCCCGTCGACCATGTCGTCTCCTGTCACGATCCTCCCCCTCCTCCTCGTCTTGTGGGTGGCGCCCGGTGTGTCCGTCCACCCGGCCAGCGCGGCCCTTGACCGGATCCGCCGTCTCGAGCACCAGATGAAGCGAGATATGACTTCCCTGGAAGACCGTCTGACGGACGCCTTCACGAAGAAACTGAGTCAACAGAACAACACGAGCTCGCTCTTCCATGTTGAGCGCTTCCTACAGGTTTGTAGTATTCATATTTATACAAATGACTGTAACGGTGTCTTCGTATGATTATGGATGATATAAAATCAAATACATTTGTAAATTGTCCGAAAGAGCCGCCGTCTGCATGGGTAAACTATTCGCTAGGTGGCTGCAGAGTTTCCATCTCCTACCACCAGGTTCGCACGGACTGTGCACCAGTAGGATTGGAGTGGGTTGCGTCGGGTCGTTACGAGTAAACCGTGTATGCATCCTATTTGGTGTCAGTCGGTTGAGATAACGATTGTATCCGTTAGTCTTACGTAAGTAAGTAGGCGACATTCCATACGGTTTTGTCCGTTTCGAACAAGCTTTTTGTATCACAGGATACTGCCCGCGTTTGTCAAATGGCGTGGAATAATAGATCATCGGTTCAAAAAACATTCGATGAGTGACTCTCGCGAATATTGTTGCTATGTGCAGTCACCTGCGACAATTTTTTACGAGATCCTATCAATAAAATCCCAGTTTGCGCGGCGAATTCCCATTGAGCATACGCGGCAAACCAGCAGAAGTGGATAATCATACGGGTTCGTTTGCGGTCTTGCGGATTTCTATATCCAGTCTTATAGGCGTGCACCACTCAGGATTGGCATTTACGGTAAACAAATGTTTATATGCTGCTGATTTTCTACCCGGATTTCTATGTTTATTTACTTATCTTAGTATTATTGGTATACATTGTTATTTTGTAACGTGCAATTCAATAGGCTACCGGTTTTGCAAGGAAGATTTATAGTGGATGTTGGTTTGTAGCGTTATGGATTGTGGTAATGTCTAGTTTCAATTGTTAATTTGATACAGAATTTTAATCGACGCTTTATCGTCGAATTGTTAGACGGGTCGCGATTGACTGCATGATTGTCACGTGGTGTTCACCAAATCACGTTCTTTCCTAGCGTCTGAGCGGGGATCTCGCCGCGGCTGCCGCAACAGAGGAACGCCGGGAAGATGACATCGAGGAACTTCAACGCCGCCTAGCGAAACAAGAACGAAAACTGCACCGGGTTTACAGCACCATCAGGCGGTTACAACAAACCGTGAGCAGCGCGACTGGGCAGGTCCAATCAGGGGTGTCCAACAGCAGTCGACGTAAGGTTGGCATAACCCCTCGTCCCTTTGTCTCCAAATACCCCGCAGGTGAGTACGTTAAATTGCGATGTAATTTTGTGAATCCGCTGTATCTACCTCCTTCCAATTTAGTCTTCATTTCCTATGATAGACACGATAAATACAATATCATCCTCGTCAGACCAGGTGGCCAATAAGGTTGCAGTGCACTTCCTCCAGCTAACTCTGCCTTGCATGCCTCTGTCTTCGGCGAACTGTTTGGTTTCATTACACGGCTTCCACTACTGTTCACGTTTCGACAGTTTTTTGCCGTTTTGTGTTTAGGCGATCCATTTTCCATTTGTCTTCAGGCGTCGATGTTAGAATCATCAAGCAGTGGCTGTCTTCATTCATTCCTAGGGTGTATCCGACCCAAACATCGCGCGAGGCTGATTAGCGACGCCGATTGACAGGTCGTGGACTGTTGGGGGCTGTTGGTACTGGCTTAATAATTATAGTTTAACCGTTTACCCCAATTGTTAAGCAGTGGCCATTCAACGAACACCATGACCAACAGCAGGTGCCCCGTCGTGACCTTTCATCAAAGCTCAAAGCGGGAGTGGCGAGAGTCAATATCTAGATCGCAGTGTCTAGACGGTTGTTTAAATACACACGCGCGCACCTTAGTTGTGCGTTATCGTGCGACACTATGTCGCCCAATAAACTCGCTCATGTAAACCGGCCATATCACGGCTGTTTATAGCGAATGGCTAATCGGTGCCAAATTCGGCTAACGGATGCCACATCACTTGGAGACGGCACTGCCACGTGACCGAGTGTGACCGAGTTAGCACTGGTTGGACGGACAAGCGGGAAACCAGATCTGCGTCACTTTGACGGTTGATCTAATTCGTGCCACCAGCCGTCGCTTAATTGTCCATCAAATCACCACCGACTGCGTTATCGCCGCGATAAATTCGTTCCCCGCCACCCACTATCTGATTAGCCAGTGGGTGGGTTGATAAGGTAACATACCCTACCCACTGAGCTCTAGCCCTCCTACCCGACTCTATCTTTCGGCTGACGTCACGCGGATGAACGCGCAACGATGCAGTGGTTGTAAGCTGGCCATTGTTTTACTTCCAGATTCGTGGTAGACGAATTTAGTGTCCGCGATTTGGAGATGAGAAACTTTTTTTACAGTTATTAGCTCCTTAATAGCAATTGTTTTAACATGAATATACGCGTTTTGGGACCACTACAATGACTACACCTAATTATGTCGTGTACAGACTTACAATTACTGTTGCTGGATGACGACATGTGACAGTGACGGTACAATCCTTT
>OY759269.1:6330854-6610854 GCA_963662155.1 Lamellibrachia columna
TTCGCCTCATGGTGCGTCTCTTCAATGGGCCCACCAGCCATTCTGGATACGTCAGATCGTAGGCATTGAGATTTATTTATCCGTTGGTGTGCCACCCGTGGCACTGGAGTTGGTGGCCGTGTTTTTGTCAGGCAAAGATTGGAACACATCATTCTTCAGAGGCGGGCCGGGGTGTGACGGCCGGGGTGCGAAGGCCGGGGTGCGACGGCCGGGCTGCGACGGCCGGGGTGTGACGGCCGGGGTGCGAAGGCCGGGGTGCGACGGCCGGGCTGCGACGGCCGGGGTGCGACGGCCGGGGTGCGACGGCCGGGATGCGACGGCCGGGGTGCGACGGCCGGGCTGCGACGGCCGGGGTGCGACGGCCGGGATGCGACGGCCGGGGTGCGACAGCCGGGGTGCGACGGCCGGGATGCGACGGCCGGGATGCGACGGCCGAGGTGCGACGGCCGGGATGCGACGGCCGGGGCGCGACGGCCGGGGGCGCAGTAGTGTTACAGTAGTGGTTAACACACCCGCTGTACATGTATTCCAGGGTTCTGGGTTGAATATCTCAGCCATGGTTTGGTACAAAAACCTGGCTTTCGACATTGGCGTTTCTCTTCTTCTTCTCTCTCTCTCTCTCTCTCTCTCTCTCTCTCTCTCTCTCTCTCTCTCTCTCTCTCTCTCTCTCTCTCCTCTCCCTCTCCCTCTCCCTCTCCCTCTCCCTCCCCCTCCCTCTCCCTCTCCCTCTCCCTCTCCCTCTCCCTCTACCTCTACCCCTCGCCCTCCCCCTCCCTCTCTCTCTTTCTCTCTCTCTGGGGACGAGGCTGGCACCGATACCGGTCATCGATGTTTGTTTTTTATCTTCTGCCGTCACTGTCCCAGATTTCTCCTTCTACCCTCTACTCTGAGCGCATCCGCCCTCTTCGTCAACCGCCCCCTTCCATTCTTTCCACCTGCCCAGCCCACTTTAACTGACTCCTCGCCAGCATCCTCCCTAAACTCTCCTCCACACCCACCTCCCCCCCCCCCAGCTCCTCCGTTCTTTGTCTATTCTTCCCACCCAATTATGTTCACAAAGTTGCACTTTCATTGGTAACGGTTGATCCATCGTCTCGTTAGTTGGGAGCGTAAAAGAGCCACCGAGGACGACATGCAGCCTGGCAGTGTGAACACCCATCAGGGCCTGCATAGAAAGGTTCTGGACGACGACATGCAGCCTGGCAGTGCGGACACCCATCAGGGCCTGCATAGAAAGGTTCTGGACGACGACATGCAGCCTGGCAGTGTGGACACCCATCAGGGCCTGCATAGAAAGGTTCTGGACGACGACATGCAGCCTGGCAGTGTGGACACCCATCAGGGCCTGCATAGAAAGGTTCTGGACGACGACATGCAGCCTGGCAGTGTGGACACCCATCAGGGCCTGCATAGAAAGGTTCTGGACGACGACATGCAGCCTGGCAGTGTGGACACCCATCAGGGCCTGCATAGAAAGGTTCTGGACGACGACATGCAGCCTGGCAGTGTGGACACCCAATCAGGGCCTGCATAGAAAGGTTCTGGACAAGGCTGGTTGTGTATATCCACCACCAATCGTAACGTGTGAAAAACTTGGGTGCAAAAAGAAAAAGAAATGTATAGATGCACCAACTAATTACACTAATGCACCATTTTTTCTGCATAGCTAACGTGCACCAGTCGTGACTGCGCCCTCAAATTGGCATTCAGTACGCTGGCGTACTGCAGGAGTGAATCCATGCAGTCATCAGCTCATAATCTTTAGCTGGCAATTTACAACGTATTTATAAAATTAGTATACAAGCGTCTTGGGTACGTCACACATGACCCTGGACTGAATACTGTCTTTGTGTTATCTTTCGACCACGGACACTAACCTCGTTTCCGCCCTGTACATCCGGGTCGCCCGCCAGTGGTATCACGTGTCAGCCAATTAGTTCGCCATTGACGAACGACAGACTTCGGGCGTGGTTTGTCGACACCGTGGCAGCACGCCAACAGGAACGTGACTTTATCTGTTCGACCCTTTGGTCATGATGTCTACATTTTCTAAAATTACCGAGGTGATTTTCCCGGAAGTTTGATAAAGGTGTCGACATCCGCTATAGACAGTGGTGGAATTGTGTACGTCCACAACTTCCGCACACTAAGTGCAGCGTCGCTGATTAATTCCAGAATTGGTCCGCCGAGAGGTGAAATGCAAAGCGCTTGGATTTGTCCTAAACCAAAACGATACGATCTGTACTGGAACCGTATCTTTCCCTTTCAAAGTTCGGCTAGGTTTTAAAAAAAAATACACATTTGCAGGAGGGTTGTTGTCACAAATGTCACCAGACGGAGGAGGAGGAGGAGGAGGAAGAGGAGGAGGAAGAGGAGGAGAACATCACAACAAGAGACCGAGCAAGAACAAGAACAAAAACAAGAAAAAAGAGAAGAAGTTACATTTTGATTAACTACGCAGGCGGCCGTGAATCCAAACCAATTTTGTGAGTCATAAATTCACACCAATCCCAAATGAGATATCCGGTCGCTAGTCTACGGCGTAGGCACACAGGTGTTAGACGTCCGCTAATAGGGATAACATGTTTTACGCCCAGGAGAGTGGCACGTCACGCCCCAGCACAGATGTAACACGTGTAACGGCTGTAACAACCACCTGCTCATTACGCAAGTCAATCTCGTAACACCCGCCTCCGACAAACCCTTGCTGGAGGGCGGCAGGTTCACCTTAGCCCTGACGCCTGAACACGATGGTGCTTTCGTCCGGTAGAACGGAAGTCGAGTAATCAGCCGTGCTGTGATTGTGTAATCATTTGTCAGATTTTGAAGTATGTGAGCCAGTGACGACGTATCGTGGCGTGATGGGCCAGGCAGGTTTCACATCGTGTTTAAGAGTTTGTTTACACGAACGAAATATTATACAGCGATGCTCATCATCTCACAGCTGGCAGAGGCAGATTTCTACTGCCCGTGAAATAGATCATCGGGCGACGGTTCTCTAGTGGCCATGGTTATGTAGTGGTTATGGTTATGTAGTGGCCGTGATTATGTGGTAGCCACGGTTATTTGGTGGCCACGGAATAGTTTGAATTACGACTGCATTTCTGTATATCTGTTGTCCATTAATTTTTGCAAAGTATGCTGGGCAAACGTATATATAAATAATACTGACATATTGCTGTCCTGCTGTCGTGTTTCTTTAGTCTTTATGTATAACAGTTGTTTTGTTTAGTACATCATATGGCTTACGTTCCATTAGTACAACACAAAACACACCCCTCTCTCAACTGTCATCTTTGTCGCCCTCTATATCTGTCGTTCTCTGTCCCGTCGTTTTTCTTTCTCGACGCGTCTCTCTGTCTGCCAGTATCCACGTATGTGTACGGGAGCATGTGTGTGTATATACGTCCTAGTCCCATCTCCCTCAGTCGCTTACTCCCCATCCTTCCTTATAGAACTATCCTCCTTCCTCCAACTCCTATAGTCGGTATTTGTAAGGAAGTCGGCGCTAACTCTCGAGACACAGGTTCCTGTCATCGAAGTGTCGTGAAAAGTTTGTGACACGAGGCTTACAGGTGTCAAAGTCCGCTGTCTTCCGGCCGCGTCAGTCACTGAACTGTTCCGATGTGTTGAACGTCGGCGGTAAACACAAACAGATCGCAGCCGAATGTGGCATCATTTGCCGGCTGCTCACGCAAATGAAATCCTGATGCGAAGACCGTCCGAAATACAGATCAATCAAACGTGATAGCTGTACAAATCGCGAGCGTTCGTCGTCCGCTCAGAATTTCGTCGGCGCGTCGCAATTCCTGACAGCTGTAATTAAGTATGCTGAACGTTTCTCTGAAATGTGAGCTGCGTTTCGTCGCCATGACGTCATTCTAGGAAGCAAGGCTGGCCCGTATAAAATGTTATTGTCGTTTCGCTATCATTTTAACTTCACACACGCTCACGCGGGCACGCACACACACAAGTACACGCGCACGCACGCACACACACACACACACACACACACACACACACACACACACACACACACACACACACACACACACACACACACACACACACACACACACACACACACACACACACACACACACACACACACATACACACGCACATACACGCACGCACGCACGCACACACACACACCCGGGTATTCAAGCGCGCACGTCAATTTCTTGAAACTATTTTGAAGAAAAAACTATTAACATCGTGTAATACAAACAATCAATTAGTTCAATGTTTCGTCGACGCATTGCATTTCATGTCAGACGTAATTAACTAAGGCCGATGTCCAGCAAATGGTGACGTCGATCTTGAGCCACGCCATCTGGGCGCACTGAAGTGCAACATAGAACGCTCCCTGGGGCAAGGTAGACAGTCTTGTCTAATAATTCAAAATATACGTCCAGCTGTACTCTATTTCGCCCACTGGCCATTCTTGGACAGCCGGTCTGTATGTGCACTTCCCCAACAAACACAGACACTCCCCGTCGTATACGTAACGAGCACTAATACCAGCCATCTATCACCAGAGGGCGCGTACTCCGGCTATTTCGAGGGGGTGTGACGTCACCTAGTCGTATTTCATCGGAATAACCGCTTCCGGATGGCACTTGTACAGGGCCAAACGTGTTTGGTTCACGTCTCTCAACGATCTAGACGGCGTTGGGGCAATCGCCGGTTTAGCAGCGGTAATCCCCGCCGATAGGCTGAAGCGATAACGATAGGTTCTTACGGCAGCATTCGCTTCACGCCGACACCCTCCAATCCCTCGTCAACCCTACGTCAGAGGTTATCTCAGAGCGTCGTCATTTGACGCGAAACCGATGTTACATAAAGGTGCCTTCTCAATTCGATTTTTTCATTAGTCTCGTTTCAAATTAATTTTGCGAAAAATCAAACCTACCTAATATCCACTGTTACATTTGAAGAAACTACGCATTTTTCTCATAAAATCAACTGCGGGTGTTACTTAAAGTATTCACACATTACATATTTGGACATCAAATAACCGGATTTGCGATAGGCTAAATCAATTGACGTTGGAGTTTTAACGTCCCCTATATGAAACTATAGAATGTATAGATACATCGGCTAATTACACTGCTGCACCAATTTGTATTCTGCAGAGCTAACGTGCACCAGTCCACGCAGTCGTCAGCTCGTCATTTTTAGCTGGCGATTTACAAAGTATTTATGAATTTATTATACAAGTGTATTGGATACATCACACATGATGTCTTTGTGTTGTCTCTCAAGCACGGACACTAACCTCGTTTCCGCCCTGTACATCCGGGTCGCCCACCGGTGGTGTCACGTGTCAGCCAATTAGTTCGCCATTAACAAACACCAGCCTTCAGACGTAGTTTGTCGACAATTACATTGATCTGTGGATACCCATGTCCTCGTCTTTCATACTGCAGCCATCACATACCGCACAGACACACACGTGCCAACAGGTTGTAGCAGAACGTGATGTGTGTGTTCCTCTTGCATCATCATCTGTTTAGCATCAGACACCGACGTCTTGAGACGACCATTTATGTACAAGGAAATTGATACATCACAACTTACACGTGTGCATACATATGTTTTATGCGTTTACTTTGTTCTGCGTGCGTGCGTGCGTGCGTGCGTGCGTGCGTGCGTGCGTGCGTGCGTGCGTGCGTGCGTGCGTGCGTGCGTGCGTGCGTGCGTGCGTGCGTGCGTGCCTATATGGGTTACACATACACGACTTGCCATCTTGGTTTTTCTTTTGGTTGATAATCTTGTTAAACCTGCTGCATACCTGCCATGCCGCCTGACACTACTTGCCGCTATTGTTGCAGGCTGGACGGTAATACAGCGTCGCGTGGACGGCTCCGTCGACTTCTACCGCGGCTGGGAGGATTACAAGTGGGGCTTCGGCAACAAGGAGAGCGAGTTTTGGCTCGGCAACGAGTACATCTACGAGCTGACCAACCAAGGTGAGACGGGCGCCGCCTTCTGTGGCAAGGGCCGTAGAAAACCCCGTAAAACTGTATTCGTCGCTAACAAAATCATAGGCCAGTTATTGCATATTAATATCATAAATACGTTGGCGTAGGATTGAGGCAGGGTAACGCCAGCAGGTTTGGACTTTATTCAGCCTTGTTTGCCAAAGCAAATTAATTATTATTGTTATTGTTGTTAATATTATTATTACTTCTACTACAACTTGGGGGATGGAAACATATTTCTGCCCCCATGTATTCGCAGCATATAAATGCCTATGGCAACCAGATCCGACAAGCTAACAAACATGACTGCTGCAAATATAAAGCTGTCGGACATTCAATAGTATTTGTCGTTTAATTTCTGGCCAAAACATTTGTCTTTGCGACAAAAACAAAGGGCTACGTTTTTTGCGAAAACAGTCATTAAACACATTTGGGCGGTTAATATGTTAGAACAGTTTATAGTATATAACATGATTTTAGGATAACAAAAACCTGACTTTCCACTTCCACCAACACGAGGCAGCAACAACTGAACGGACGGTCGATGTAAATGAGTTGTCTTGTGTGACGCAGCATGCTTGGCGCTCGGCCAGTGTCTGTAGCGACTATGTGCCTCTCATTTATGTGTGAGCGATGACCGTCTGATGGGAAGACATACTTCGCAACAAACCAAAGACCTGTAGGTCTTTGATCTGTCATACCTAGAAACTGCTCCAGTTGTCTGCACGTCTGTTTATATAGGTTAGAATGTGGTGACTCGGATCGGTGCAATGCGGCTTCGTCCCACATTACAGTCCTACTTTGCTGTTCTATTTTGCAGACTTACTTTCCAGTCAAACTTGTCGATCCTATTTTCTAGTCTGTCCGGTTGTTTTCTGCAGTCCTATAATGCAATGCTACTTTCCAGCCGGTCTGGTCCTACTTTCAACTCCTACTTTCCAGTCCTACAACGCAGTCCTTCTTTCCTGTCCTAGTTTCCAGTCATAATCCTATCCTACTTTACAGTCCTACTTTATGGTCTTACTTTCCAGTCCGATAATCCTACTTTTCAGTCATACTTACCAGTCCTACTCTTCATTCCCCCTAATGTCCACTGCGTCCTACTTCCAGGCCTACCCCAGTGCTGTCAGTGTCGGTCGAAATGTAATACAACATTCTATAATGTTTTTGACAGGTCTCGGTTTCGGAAAGTCGGCAAGCTGGAGTTTTTGCGAGAGTTTGTTTATTTTGGCGATACTTACTGCGCCACAAAAAGCCAGACACCGATCCTTTTGCCAACACATATAATGTAGAAACCGCAGATTCCATGTCCTAAGTGCACCGATGGTTCATATCGTTTTGCCTGTAATAGTAATACTGTGAACGCTAAACAGAATTACTACGGGCCAGAGCAATTTAATTCTCTTACGCGGCTGATTCTCTTAAATGTGGATGATTCCGTCAGGTTGTTTCTACTAAGCGGCTGATTCTCTTAAGCTGCTCACTTTAATACAGCGGGAATGTGGAATGATTCCGTCAGTTTGATTCTACTAAGCGGCTGATTCTGTTATCCGTGATTCTGTTAAGCAGAGTCCCTGTATTCATTCTACATACAAGAGCTACAAGGCATAACTGAAAGCGATCATTTTTAATTGATGATTCGCAACATCCGTTTTGTGGATAAAGAACAAGTCCGAACCAAACAAGCAGGAAGCTACAAGTAAACAGAGCATCATCGAATGTGACCACGACCTTCTCAAATCGGCGGAAGTTTACTCGAGCTTCTGACAAGTTCTTTCGATACCTTCTCCTACGTTCCGTCTGGCCCGGGACCTGCAGAACGGTCGTTTGAGGGCCCGGCCCGTTCTTGCGCCAGCCGCTAGCAGCGCCGGGCCACTTGTAGACGCGGCGTGTCAGTGGTTGAGCCGCTGGTTGGCTGCCAGCCCCCCCCCGCCAGTGTTTAACGTGGACCCGTCTGTTTATTTGACTTGTCAGTTACGGGCCTGACTGCGTCTATCTCGGCCACTGACAAACACAGACTTATAAAATTCCTGTCAAACTACCGATCGGCTGGTGCAAGTACCATTTCTGCTCGACGGACAGTTAGGCCATGCTCCATTCATGCTCCAAGGACAGCTAGGTCATGCACCATTCATGTTCAACGAACAGCTAGGCCATGCACCATCCATGCTTCACGGACAGCTAGCCCAAGCACCATTCCTGTTCAACGAACAGCTAGGCCATGCACCATTCCTGTTCAACGAACAGGTAGGCCATGCACCATTCCTGTTCAACGAACAGCTAGGTCATGCACCATCCCTGTTCAACGAACAGCTAGGCCATGCACCATTCCTGTTCAACGAACAGCTAGGCCATGCACTATTCCTGTTCAACGAACAGCTAGACCATGCACCATTCCTGTTCAACAAACAGCTAGGCAATGCACCATTCCTGTTCAATGAACAGCTAGACCATGCACCATCCCTGTTCAACGAACAGCTAGGCCATGCACCATTCCTATTCAATGAACAGCTAGGCCATGCACCATTCCTGTTCAACGAACAGCTAGGCCTTGCACCATTCCTGTTCAACAAACAGCTAGGCCATGCACCATTCCTGTTCAACAAACAGCTAGGCCATGCACCATTCCTGTTCAACGAACAGTTGGTCATGCACCATTCCTGTTCAGCGAACAGCTAGGCCATGCACCATTCCTGTTCAGCGAACAGCTAGGCCATGCACCATTCCTGTTCAACAAACAGCTAGGCCATGCACCATTCCTGTTCAACGAACAGCTAGGCCATGCACCATTCCTGTTCAACGAACAGCTAGGCCATGCACCATTCCTGTTCAGCGAACAGCTAGGCCATGCACCATTCCTGTTCAACGAACAGCTAGGCCATGCACCATTCCTGTTCAACGAACAGCTAGGCCATGCACCATCCCTGTTCAACGAACAGCTAGGCCATGCACCATCCCTGTTCAACGAACAGCTAGGCCATGCACCATTCCTGTTCAACGAACAGCTAGGCCATGCACCATTCCTGTTCAACGAACAGCTAGGCCATGCACCATCCCTGTTCAACGAACAGCTAGGCCATGCACCATCCCTGTTCAACGAACAGCTAGGCCATGCACCATCCCTGTTCAACGAACAGCTAGGCCATGCACCATCCCTGTTCAACCAACAGCTAGGCCATGCACCATTCCTGCTCCAGAGACAGCTGTGCCACGCGCCATTCATGTTTCAGGGACATCTAGGCCATGCACCATTCCTGCTCAATGGACAGCTAGGTTCCAGGGACTATTCCAGCTCCCAAGACAGCCCTGGTCATGACGCCACTCCAGGGTCGGCAACACCCTATCCCTGGCCGATCAAGGGTTCTGACGCCGTCTGACTACTTGTTCTTCGATGTTCCTCGTTTATATAACGGCGCCACGACCACACGGCGACACACGGGGTTCATTATATAAACACGAACTAGCGCACCAACACAACATCACCCGTACACCGCGCATAATAACATCTACAGTAGCGCACCAACACAACATCACCCGTACACCGCGCACACAATAACATCTACAGTAGCGCACCAACACAACATCACCCGTACACCGCACACAATAACATCTACAGTAGCGCACCAACACAACATCACCCGTACACCGCGCACACAATAACATCTACAGTATCGCACCAACACAACATCACCCGTACACCGCGCACACAATTCTTATATCGTTTTAAACTTTCACGAACACTAAATTATAAACAAAATTATTAAACAAATTACTCCCCAACGCATGGACACAAACCACCAAAAACCACGAGTTCGCCCAAGTATGGGCTATTTTGACTAAACCACTTAAAAATTGAGGCGCAGTCATTTTCTTTATGCAAGGAAACAAATGTCACATATCTCAAACGGATTTCATTCAACTGAGACTCAAGTTTCAAGTTTTGTATTCTCTAATACAATACAATGGTGCATGTATGAGATACAATACAATGCAATGCAATACAATACAATGCAATGCAATGCAATGCAATGCAATACAATACAATACAATACAATACAATACAATACATTACAATACAATACAATACAATACAATACAATACAATACTTGCAAGTACTCAAAACAGTTAAAAATAAATAAAAATAATAAGAACAGTCTATGTTAGTTAAACTTAGCAATTATTGTTAAACTTGCCGATTATTATTTTGATCAACTTACAAATTCTTATTAGTTTATTTAAACTATGAATATTAAACAACACGGATAACTTGAAAGAATTAGAGTGATTAATAAAATATCTAGTCAGAAATCTATTTCTTTTATCTCTTAAAGTGTCACATTGAAACAATAGATGAAATTCATCCCCAATCTCATTTCTATTACACAAAGTACAATACCTTTCATTTCTATTAATATTGGACCATCTGCCTGTTTCAAGAGGCAGTTTTGTGTTTCCCAGCCTAAACTGGGTAAAAAGAATTCTTAATCACTCCGGTAACAATGTCAAGTATGATTCAAACTCGAATACTTCTTTAAATATTCTATAATTATGTAATACATTAATTTTATCATTGTAAAATACATTTGATGACCATGTTTGAAGATATTCGTCATGAAGTCTGATTTTAACTCAGTAGTTTGTTCAATTCTACGAGTTACCTCACATCCTGCATACCACGCCGTTTTGACGTCACAATCTGTAACTTGGGTCTCTGACGAAAGTATGGCGTCACCTCTGTTTGCTCTTCACCGAGATACAATAGTGCTGAATTTCCTGCGTTTCTACAACAATAGTATCATTTTGGAGGTGGATTATGTGCTTTAGAGGCATCAAAGAGTTCGAATCTGATACAATTAGAAGTTGTTAAGTAATTATTGTGAAGTGTATATGAAATAGCATGTTGAAAACTATTTTATTCTAAAAGATTTTATTATAAGACAGGAAACACTTTGAGCCACATTGCCCCTCACCAAACAGAAAATTTATTTTCCGGTGATTCGAATTTTATATAACTTGCCATTTCCACGACATCCTACTTCGCCTAGCTCTCTTGGCATAACATAGACCATTAATATAATTTCCATCCTTAAATAGAACATCTGTAGTAAAAAGTGCATCGTGTCGGACGTGATTTTGACAACACATGTTATCACTTTGTCCAAATGACTAGATTCAATGTTGGCTTGCAAATTTGACATCACGTCATAGGTCTGGGTCGAAACTGAGGGTTGTACCATAATTTTGAAATATGTTTTAATAACACGAGGTAGGTACGTAGTGGTCTGTCTAGTTAACGAACGTTTCATACAAGGTAAATCAATTTACGCTGGATATAATAATACTAAAAATAATAATATATACAATATTTTATTGCGCTAAAATCCTCTGGAAACCCAAGCCAAGGTCGGCAGCGCACCAAAACAAAAGGGGTTAAGCAGTTCATAATCGATAAGCAATTCCAGTTGTAAACGGCTGGATTGTCGAAACTTAAATATGTTTAAAACTTTACAATGAGATAAAGAGCCGCCATGGTGGTTTCCAGCGGAAAGGGTAATTCCGTCCCCAGTAGCATCACAGAGTTGGCTGAAGGAAATGGTAAACAGTGAGGTGAGGGGAGATAAGGAGAGGGACGAGGGATAAACAAGACCCTATTTGCGTCGCCAGTAGCTATTTTCCCTGTACGCTATCATCCCGCCAACGAGACGTGTTTTCACAGTTGCCGAATAACAACATCCATACAATTATGTCGGTTGTAATTTCGTGCACAACAGCGACACCGTATCTGTGGATGACGGCTCGGTGCCACTGTGCGACAGCGGGAAGACTTCGCGGCGACAGACGGGGGCAATCAGTGCACGAGCGCGTCTCGCTGCCGTCAATCGTCGCGCCAACAGCCGGGTCGTGCGATTACGTGACTCCCATGGAAATGTTTACGACATAGTATTGTGCCGCACAGTTTGCGTTGTCTGCAATCTCGGAAGAGCTGTTTTTGTTTGAGGGTGAGGTCAACGATAGGTGGGAACACTTACAAATCGATTCCAACTGAAATATTTAACAATATATAAAACACCAATTATTATAGACGAAAATGTAAACCTTGTTCAGTTTTTTTGACCAAAATGTTGACTACAGTTATGTTTTTGTTTTTTGTTTTACAAAGTCAAAGGATCGACCATACAGTAATTATAAAGTTACCCAGGGTACCTACGTCCAAAGTGCAAGACATCCGATATATTTGTAGGAAAACGAAAGTTGCAAAGCTTGACAGTATGATATGAATCACGGAGATGTGCCAACAACTCACTAAACATGTTTCGGTTTCTGATGTGGCCTAGTTTTATCGTCTCATTACGACATTTTGCCTTGCTGACATATGCATGGTCAATACGTCCGTATACTTACGCATGTTTATGTACTTTCCCCTGTACACGCGCGCTGGTTTTTGTTCGGGAACCCTCGGCAAGTTCCGTAGAACGTCGGTCATGTTCGGCTGTGTTCGCTTCATTCCGTTGGAGGAATCGGTTTCACTCGGGTTTTGTAGACAGCACGTGCAGTGTAGGTCGTTGTAGATCATGGCGCCGAATCGGCTGCTTCTCGCCGGGGGCAAGCAGCTGTCGAAGGACGGTAGGGGCAATTAAGAGATATTACCGGGTGATTTATGCAACCGATGAACCTTGGTAGCGGCTGATCTAGCATGTAATGTTCTGCAATTGTCACATTCCACTTCGATTTGTGTTAAATCACCAATGCACGTAATGTATAGTATCTATTTGCACCACATTTCATATACCCGACCCTTTGAATAACCTAGGCAGGCCCGTCCTCAGGATTTTCAAAAGGGGCTTTGGGTGTACCCAACTTTGTGATTTCTCATACAGCACTACCACGAGTGATCGCCCATAACTGATTATAAACCATAATGTAGTTGTAGTTACATTATGTAGTAAAGTTCATACATACAAGTGTGTGACAACGTGACAGCCTCCTAGGTATAAGCGATTGTCGGTCGTGCGTAGAGTCTATCCATGACAAACTGTACGAACGTTATTAGTAATTCAATTACTGCACTGATCAATTGCAAAAAAATACGTCCACACAGCTTGGTAGTAAGTTAAGACAGTTAGGCATATTCATTTATGGAACATCAAACAACGCAATTTCTTTTCCTCACCTGCACATTACAGGTGTCGTACGCCCTAACTTCGAATCCCATCCATTCTTATCGGCGGCATCTCCGTCAGCGTTCGGCCGTCTTCGGCTTCTGTCGAGTATATTCGACATTTTCAAAGTTGCTGAGATTCTGCAGGAGGGTTTTCTTCAGATTTGCAATAAGCGACCAGTTCTCGTGTGTATTTACGGGCCGCTGTCCGGGGCCAAAGTATCGGGACAATGTGCGGGAACTCTGCGCTTTATATCGTCAAGGAGATACCCTGTGGACGTCAGCACAAAACCCATTCGTCGTCACCGCAGCATGAGACGACACCACACAATAATATTATAGACAACTGTTGCGCAGCGTCACGACACGGTGACAACAGGCGACACATTCGCTGCGGTTTACTTTAGACAGCGGCTGATACAAATTACAAAACGATTCCCTTTGAACCCAGCGAATCCATTTTCCGCTCTACAGCACATGCGGTACACGCCCGAGGCATGTTTACGGTTCTCCTGGTTACTGAACTCGTGAGATAATCCCACGCTCGATTTGAATAATATCGTGGTATTCAGCTCCTGTAATAACACGTTCAAGTGCGGCTTTCATAGGCCCGCATTTGGCACACGATAATTAGATGACCCGAGTAACAATCGTATAGTACAAGACGTAGGCCTACTTGTACGAAACTGTTGTGTTGGTCGGTGTCCTGTAGTTAGGATTATGACGCACGTGCGATATTTATACAAATATTTGTCAAACTTAAGGAAAGTGGACGAACAAGATAGCATAAAGTGGCTTTACCAAAAGGACAATGTATATTGGATATACAGAAATACTCATTCTCACAGAGAGGATACATGAATGGAACAACGAATCTGCCGACTCTGTAAATGCCAGCAGTAGTGCGAATATGTTTAAAACACAATTGACATATATTATTATATCGGGCATTGCCACATGTAGATGGAATGGTTCCGATGGTCAATAAGCCAATGGCTTCCTTGTCCACATGCCATCTAAAACGTGTTGCTTTGAGTGGCAGTGATGTTAAATCTAGTAAATGTGTATATCGGTTATCTACATTCGACGTTCACGTTCGTGCGCCGCTAATAGCATCATCAGTTACCCGGTATCACGTGTAAAAGCGGAGTAGATTGCAGTGTTTGTAGTGAGTGCAGCATCAGTGACGCCAGGCGGTAGAGTCGAACTGGGCGTTGTCGAGCACGTGTACCTCTGGACGCTCTTCAGTGTGGGAGACGAGACGGATCAATATTTTTCGTGTTCACGTTAGACGAATTAAGTGTCGGCTTTTTTTTAGACGGTCCCACGTTTAGGCGATATTTTGGGGGTTCTTGAATTTTTTAATAGATGTATGGCCATATTTTCGGAATACGACATTTGTGTTGTGCACATATCTAAAATTCGTGTGGCTGACTGGCGTGTGTCAGTGACAGCAAGATCCCTTTGGACGGTTACGTTGCGTGCTTCCTTTGGTAGTTTTGGGCAAAAACAAAACTGGTAGTGTTTTGTCAAATCTGCCCACGTAAGCTTGCTGTAATGTCACCACCAAAATACCTAATACGCGTCTTCAAATCCCTTCATACCATCTCATTGCCAAATGTCCAATATATCTAACGCACCAACCTTGCTGGTTGAATACAAGTCTTCCCTACACATTACCTTATTTGCCTTGCCTCGTTGGGCCCCAAGGCCCACAGGGCTGCAGTGCCCCTTTTCCAGTTGCGTTCTGTCTTTGGCCACCTGTTTGGCTTCAGTCCAGTTCTTCCACCCTAGTTCTTGTCTTTCTTTTTCTACGGTTTTTCGCCATGTTTTTTTCTGTTTCCCTCCCGGTGTCCATGACAGTGACTGTCTTCTTTCTTTCTGAGTATAATATTTATTATGTCCTGTCCAATTCCGTCTTCTGATCCTTATTTCTGTCCTGATCTTCTTTAACCTGGCTTATTAAGGATATCTCTATTTAACACAACATACGACCATATAACGTACATGATCATCCTCCTGAAATGCAACCGGAAGTGTAATGCTTGTGGTTTGACCCTTCTTAACCGAATTGCTCTATGTTTCATAAGGCTGAAATGACGACATGTGGTAACAATGTGTAGGCGACTCCCGGCGCAGTTTAGAGCGATAAAGTCACAACGTCGACTGTTCTTTGCTTTAGGTGACTACAAACTGCGCATAGAGATGACGGACTGGGACGGGAAGTCGTACTGGGCCGAATACCGCCACTTCCGGTTGAGCGATGAGGTCAACAAGTACAGTCTGCACGCGCACGGCTACAGGTATGTAACGCCGCCGTCGTTTGGCTAAATTGCAACGTTTGTCGTGATTGGCGGAGTACAATATTTGCAAAATACTAATTTAAATGTAAAATTATATTTATCCGAGGAATAATATGGGTATATGTTATTATCGTCGATCTTGCTTGCCCATGCTGTGAATGCAACATAACACTTGTATGCATTAAAGTTTTGAAGTGATGGGAATAGGTAGTTGCCGATAGCTCGCGTATCATAGTCGCATTTAGGCAGAATGCAAAACATGTGAATAATGGAAGAATATGTCGAAAAGAAATTATTCAGTGAGACACAGAAAAGTTTAAGTTTCAGTTTAGTCGTCTGGCACAACATCTTGCATATGGGTTCGGCCAGTGGTCGTGTCTCTAACATGGTGATGTAATGTTACAATGGCCAATAATGGCAAAACTAAATGTGATCTCACCTAATAATGGAATGCATATTTTACAACAGTGGCACCGCGGGCGACTCGTTGACGGCAGACTGGGTCTCCCACAACAACCAGCCATTCAGCACCAAGGACAACGACAATGACAAGCGTTTCTATGACAACTGTGCCGAGCACTACCACGGGGCCTGGTGGTTCAACAGTTGCTTCGAGTCGCACCTCAATGGCGTCTACTACCACCGCGGTGCACACCGGGATTACTTCGTCCGTAATGGCGTCCAGTGGAACGCACTTCATGCCCATGCTTCGCTCAAACAAGCTACCATGATGATCACACCAAACCCGGAGTACGTCGGCGAGGAGAAACAAGACGAATTCCGTAACGACCTCAACGCCTAGAGAATGTTTGTGGAGAAACGTTGTGCAGTTAAGCCAGGAATCACGTTTGAGATGTATTTCATCACAACTGCTTTGCAACGTCGTTGTTGACAGAGGCATGTGTACGCGGGCAATGCCTCAAATGGACGGGAGATGAAACGTGAAACAGGTAGAAACCGCCTGGGTTGATGGAAATACAAAACAGTGCTTCCTTAGCCCACCTCTCGTTGTTAGTGGTTACGTGAAAGCGTGACGAAATAAGCCGGTGTCAACTCGAGTACGCCACCTGGTGACCAAACACCAATGCACTGTGGTGAACGACTTGGTAGTTATTGGGCAATATTATGTATTTGTTAAGTAAAATGTAAATATTTTATGTTTTTACGTCGGATATTATTGTTTATACGTGTAGCTACGTTTGCTTGTAGTCAGTGTATTCTTGAAAATCGGAACGGTTCGTTGAGTCTGAGTAGGCATATAATTATATGATCTAACAAGGCTGAATGCTGCACTGGTTGTTTGCGATATTAAAAGTTATTGGTTCATGAAACTCAAACAAGGGAAAAATCAAACCAAAAAAGGGATTTATGTAGAAAAGCATCATCACGTAGTCAGTGATTAGCATTGTCCTAATTGAGATATATAGACCCTAGACGTAGGTATACTATTTTAAAACGTCAACCAACCAATGCAATTTATTGTCAGTGAGATTTGTTTTACTGTCTTAGAAATCTGTTCTGACTGGGTTATTACGAGTGCAACGTATCGGAGAAAGCAGTGTGTCATTTAACTGTAAACGCACCATTCGTACAATGTTGGTTAGTATGTAATAAAAACAAATTCATTACGTTTGTTTACACTGGTTTATGTATAGGCGGGATGTCGATGGCTATGATTTTTTGTGTGACAATGACAGCATTATATTGACAAAAACAGCGACGGGCACGGTAAGATTGGCCGTTGCAAATTAGCGATACTTTCTAAATTGCAAATCTGCATTAGAACTTCAGATACAGGCGACGAAGATGACATAGGCTTAACTTCTACTTGGGGCGGTCGTGTCTACTTCAACTTCTGATCGATCACCTTTCGTCAGGTTTAGCATAGCATAACTACAATATTATATACATTCTGTTTAGTAATAAACCAATACTATCGTCTATGGCTGGAGTTATCGTGCGAAAGCCGCTACGAACTGGTGGCGTAGCGGTTATCATAATTATGCGAGATGTTTGGCGGCGAAATGTGGCCGGTTTCGTGGTTAGGTTAGAAAATGTATTTTTCTTGATGAAATGTCAGATCTCGTGTCGTGCTGAACCCATGCGTGATTAGGCTCTACTTCGCCTACACGCAGCCTTTCGGTTCTGCCAAGTACACGCGCCATTTGGGGCGCGGGCATAACTGTCATAATAACTCTCACATCTGTTAAGGAGTTGGTCTACTGGTGGCATGTGGCACGAAGCCAAAAACAGTCTGCTTTGATGCCGAATGCATGCAGCACACGCACTGCGCGTGGCGTAATTGTTACGGCCAACGGTAGTCTCGCTAATCCGACATTATGTTGTTGACTGATTTAATTTTTCAGTCTGACAGTTGTGTCAGTATAGTCCTAATCAAAGTTTAAAGTTGATTCGAATGCATCCTTATAAACCGATAAACGTTTACTCTTATTTGATGAGTTAGCTAAATCCCAGCATGAGAGCCTAATTAATATAATAATATGCAGACAGAATCTGGGTGCATATATAATTTCCGTCACAACGGAACGTACTCTGGTTCCAGGCTCTTTTATGTGCGTAATCTCGCTTATCCGACTCTCGCTGGCCGTCTTGAATTTTTTTGAGAAGAGAGTCTGGCCTCAGAGGCGTGGTCTCGTTATTACCCACTGTCACCATTTCGTTTTGTGTATACATTCCGGCGAAGCGGCAGCAGCATCACTATCGTGATTCTTCACTAAACATTTGTTTTTGCCTGATTTAACTTTCCAGTCTGACAGTTGTGTCAATATAATAAAAGAAAGTTTAAAGTTAATTGCATCGTATTAACTGATAAAAGTTCATTCTTATTTTATGAATTAGCCAAATGCCCAGATGAAATCGTAATTAGCTAATTATGTATGCACTCAAAAGTCAGAATCTGGTTGCATACATAATTCCCGTCACAATGACAGGTACACATTGCACCCAGGCGATGACGTGTGCGCCACAGCACGGAGCCTGGATAATCGAAGCTGTATAGGCTACTGTTTCACAATCGGCAGGCTATATGCATACAGGAATTTCATATATCCAATTTGAATATAAGTACAACGTTTTAGCTTTATCCACGATTTGTCTGAATGCATCTTACTATATATTGTCGGATTTTAAACCTGCTCCAGCACTTCATTTAGCGCATCGCGAACCAGGTTCGTTGGTGTTCAAATGTGTGTTGTGTGAACAGTCTTAGAGGAAAACAAAAGTCATGGTTTTTTGCCTATGCACCTATAAGAATTACTAAAACATAACCATCTGCAACCACAATTAAGAATATCACGCCAGTGGTTTACTGGAAAAATCTTGTCGAACACACATCATCTTAATTTCATGGGCCGCGACATACTGTTAGATAACCCTACGTCACGAGTGTCAAAGTCTAGCAAAATTCGCTCGACAAATGAAAATATATTTCTGGATCTGGATAATTACTCAACAAAACCCTTTTAGGATATTGCGCTGAGGGTTTGTTTAAGAGTGTCCTTCTCTAGAGTAGAGTTAGTGAATCCATCACAGCTTTTTCCACTTCCCTTGACATAGACACCAGACAGAAGGGATCAGTTTTTACTGTCTCTCGCGAAAGATACATATTCCTATATTTGCCAATACGATATGGCCATGCTGTTTCCGTCAAAACTGAACTTATGCAACATAGTTTGGCCTTTGTTTACAAACCAGTCCTCTTTCTGAGAAAATAGCACGTTTTTTGAGACTGCGTTGGTTCTGAGTATAACAGCCTCCATTAATACGTCACAATAGTCTAAGTTACAGCATTTTCATAGAACTGCGCATGCGCTTGTCGGTCTCGCTCAGTCAACTGGAGAAATGGCCGGAATCTCCAACTGTTAAAGCACATTCTGAGTAAACCACTGGTGTGATATTCTTGATTTTAGTTGCACATGACTAATTTTTATTATCTCTTAAGTGTATAGCCCCAAAACCATGATTTTTGTTTCGCTTTAACGTAGGCGGCTATACCTTGAAATACAGCCAACTGTGCATAGGTCTGCGCATTGTGGTCGTAACTTGAAATTAACACAAAATGTGTACTGTCGATTGAAACTACGTCCTTTATGCAAATAATAAACTCAAGTGATACGTTTTTGTAAAAGAACATTAATCTATAATCGAACACAGCATCAAATTAATGTATTACCAGTGGACCCCCAGCGGACAAAGAAAATTTAGTTCGGAACTCGTGTGATTTTAAGATAGCAAACCCTGATTTTTTTCAGACATTATTTTTAAATGTATGTAAGATAAATAATAAATTAACATTTCGACCAATTTTTACTGAAATAACGAAACTCCTTTTGGGTAAAATGTGGCCTTTGATAATAGTTTAGCTGATTTTGCCTGAAGACGTAGCTGTTAATGTCAAATATTTCCTTATTTTGCACGGGAACCCCCAACTTTTTTACCTTTTCACAGAGTTCTTCTTGTATTGTAACTGTAACGACACGTGTATGCAGCTAGTTCTATCACGGATACGTAATCAACCGGTTTACAATAATTTGCTTAACACGCTTACACAAAAAACATATTACACATCATTTGTTACCCATTCAGTGTTCTACTGTCAATGTGTGGCCTCAATATGGGCAGACACAGACGCCCCCTCATGTACGACTGACACAGACGCGCACGTGCGGACACACGCACTCGTAAACTTAAAAAAATACACTCATATACACGCAAAAGCATGCACGATTGGACATCGAGACACACAAACGAACGCCGTGTTATTTGGAATCAATAATATTGACATATTAGTTTGGTGTTAATTAATGTTATGGGATCATTTCCTACTAGATTAGGCAATCAATGCAACATTTTAATTCCTTGGTTTTGTATGCCAGTTAGCAACATGTTAACTTTTAAGTATTTGCATAAGCGTCGAATGTATATTCCAGACATCAGACATATTCATTCATTTGCAACGTACAGGTTCCTTATCAAGGCGATCCAATTTTAAGTATGTTAACTATATTTTGTCTAATTGATTTACATTTCTTCATTTATGTATATTTTGTACTTACCTTCCATTATGCAGTTGTGTAGAAAATGGTGTCCCTGTGGAAAATTGGATAACTACAGGTGTAAAGGAGCAGTTTGGTCGCTAACACATAATATAGAGTTTAACTGTAGCTTGTGTTGACAGGCTGACTAATCTTGTTGCTGGTGTCATTACTTGCCACCATGTGGCAGCACCCTCGGTAATCAATCCAATGCATTCTATGGAGAATGTAGTTAATTGGTTATTACTGTTATAATTATTTCTCTTATTGTTAATTGCATTTACTGTGTAAGTTGCTGGTCATATTACTGATAATTAAGTTGTTTAAATATAAAATTTACCCAAGAGACAGGGGTCACGGGATGGTCAGGGGGAGGGGCACTGTCCCAGTGGGCCAGGCATGATCCCACACTCAACAAGACAACAACAACCCTGTTTTGGTAAGTCTTTTAAAAAACTGTGTGATGCCTTAGAAAACCAATCCTTTCAATTTATAATTGTACCATAGTGTATATTGGAGAATTGTCCATCTTTTTATGTAAACGTATTTATGTGATCAGTTATATAATTGTAATTACTTAATAGTGACTTTGATTACTGATGTGCCAAGAAAATGGGGAATAATTTAACTGTCTGGACCTTAGGGAGGAATATCCCACCAGCTGTCTGTTACCAGTTAGGGCTTAATGACATTTTGAAAGCTTGTATAACAGTTTAGAAAGTTAAGTTTAATCATGTTTAGTGCTGTTGAATAGTTAATGTATTATGATATTTAATATACATTATGCAGGGACTGTGCACGTACAGTTGTTATATAATATATAACATTATGTGCAGTTAAGCCAGAATCAGACTGGGGCACGCTACCTCTCTTTGAAGTTGTTTTAATTAATCACCATGTGGCACTGGCTGGGTAGGGTGTGTGAAATACTCCCAAGGGACAAATGCTTGAGCACAAGCTGGGAGTCACACTAGCTTGTAAACGGGGATCAAGTGTTTGGTTCAATCGTTTAATGTAGAATCGGTGTCATAAGTTAGAACTTATCAAAGTAGTAAATTACGAGTATTGAGATATGATGATTGCAACACTTGACTAAATAATTATAAATGACGTTTCTTCGTGTTATTGCAGAAGCCTCGTGCAGTGAAATGACAGTGTTGGGGTGAGCATGGTTATGGTGGATTGTGTAATTATTGCATTCATTAGATGCAAATACTTATTGTATTGTGTTTGTTAAATTATATACAATTGTATTCATGTTTTATCTTGAATAACTAATATGTAACCATGGTGTATCTTGTAAAATCATTATATAGTTCTTAACATACTTTACATTGTATTGGTAACATTATGTTGTGCATTCTGTGGAGCGTGTTTTCACACCATCTTGTTTCCATGGTTATACTGTTGAGTGATATTGTATTACCGACACATTCTGTTGTATGTTTCGGGTTTTGTTTTGATGTATTTTCTCTAGGCCATAAGACCACAATAAAGACCTATAGATGACTGGAGCCAACTTGTTGTTGTTTGTACAATTTGGCGACGTCACACTGGTGCCGTCCCTGGTTTCTTTCTGGGCCTGTATCCGCCAATACCGCACTTTTCCATTGGTCCCACTTTTTGGATGAAAGATATGTCCTGCTTTTGTAATTTTCAAAAGCAAACAAAATTCACGGTAAAATCGACATGTGTTGCACACGAGGCCATTCTAGAAACATGTTACTTCTTTGGCCTCAAGTGATTTCATATTTTCACATCAAAATGGCGACCCGAAAAAAAACAACGAAAAACACTCAAACGACGAAAGTTGATTACATGAGAACTTTCCCAATTTTCCGTGAGCTGACGTTGACGTTTCTCCGTGTGATTCAATTATTTACATTTAGTTACATATCGTGACTGGTAAGGGGTGGATGCTAAGTGACATTTAAAGCATATGAAACGCGTGGGCGGATCCACACCTTGAAAAAGACGGTGCCCAGTTTAAGTGGCAGGACTTATATTTATCTAAAAGTCTGCAGGATAAAAACACACGCACGCGCAGTCACGCACCTGCGCGCACGAACATGGTAGTTCCCCTCTTATAAGGCCAGGCCTTCAGCAAAGGTGCAATGGCCTTATAAGAAGTGTGGCCTCGTGAGGGGTAACTATCACGAGTAGTAGTACTATCACGGGAAAGCCTTATTTGCTGCAGTGCAAGATGGACTCTGGAGAATATAAACGAAATAGCATGAATACTGTTTACTTAAATATGTAAACTATTTCACAAATTCATGTTTTTGCAAATCCATACCACCCATTGGCTGAACAAATCTTTTAAACATATCACCGTCAAATATCACCTGTCGACGGTGCAATTTTGATGTCCTATTTTTATTTAAAAATCTATAAATTACACTTCAAAAATATTCCACATTGCTAAGTCTTTAACATAAGTTCATATGTACAATTGTTAAACTAATAATTTATAACTCAGTCAATACGATAATTTATAACTCAATCAAAACGATAAATGCTATGCATACGTCAAGTGCTATGTTCCAAAAACCTACTGTAGTCTGAAGCATCCATCATTTTCAGGCATAAACACTTCTTGATCTATTTTACCTATATTCAATAATGGGCATGCTTAACAACCACACAAGTTCTTTAGCTCACGCGAAGAAACAAAATTACAGACAATTCAAATTTTAGTGTTACTACTATAACACTCATTGTCTAAAAACGTCTTGAAACATAAGTATTCTTTGGAATACAGTTATGCGCCACCATTTTTATAAAACGAAGCTAGCCACAATAGAGGCACCATCTATCGACTAGTTAGGAATATCAGTAACAATACAGATACAAGCGCCATCTATCGGATAGTTACGATTAGCACCAACGGTGGATTTGCATTTATAAAAATCAAACAAGTCAAAATCTATAACAAAGAAACACAACTATGGAAGACTCCACAACCTATTCTAACTTACTAACAATATCCTAGTCATGTTCCTTGGAAGCAAAACATTATTACTTTAACAAGATTACCTGCCAATTGTTTTCAAAAGTTCATTTGGGTTGACCAATTTCAGTTGTAGCTAAGTTAAATGCCTCTTTGTGTAGTTTGTGCAGTCTTCTACATTTCCTGTGTTTATATACCCTCCACAGCATCTGCTTGTGAGCAATTTTCCTAATGGCTTCTTTTGACAGGTGTTTCTTCCTGGACCTTTTCCTTGTTTTCTTACCGGAACAAATCTCTGTAAAGCCCTCAATCTCATCTTTCAAACAAGTTCAGTATTCTGTTGCTGTCTTGCTCTTCAGCAAGTTATTCCAATCTATATTCGATAGATATGTTCTCATCTCTTTATATTTGCCTTTGTTGAAGTTCTTCCTCCATTGGGTTTTATATGTATTCCCTTTTATTACTTTGATATTAAAACGAATCTGGTTATGATCACCTGAACCCAAAGGTTCGTGTACTTCAACATTGTCAACTAATTAATTAACACATTTGATAACCGTCACCGATGACTCTCTGCAATGTCATTGATGACCACCTCCACTGGCTCTCCATGGTGTCAGTGATGACCATCTCCACTGGCTCTCCATGGTGTCAGTGATGACCACCTCCACTGGCTCTCCATGGTGTCAGTGATGACCGTCTCCACTGGCTCTCCATGGTGTCAGTGATGACCACCTCCACTGGCTCTCCATGGTGTCAGTGATGACCGTCTCCACTGGCTATCCGTGGTGTTTCTTTCTTGCCGTCGGACGGAGACACAGAGAAACTCTTTGTGTCCTTGTTGAATTTCAGCAGCATAATTCCCAGTTCTCCATCGAACCTGTTCTTTGCCACCTAGAGAGTACAGACAACCATATCACTGCTGTAAACATCTTTGAAATGGCATGTTGGTTGGTAGAAATCCGATGTACAACGCGATTTGGAAATGGGATATTCATATTTCAAATTTTTTTTTTTAAATGTACTCAATATTAAATAAATATCTTACCCAACAAAAATATTCTTCAATTAATCAAAACTACCAATAAATGACAATTTATAAGTAAAATGTTTTAGTAAATATTTAAAAGTTTTTTTTGGGGGAATTTAACCTGACTTTGGCAAACTGGTTTATTCTAAATAATTGTCCCAATGGACATAATCTTTGCACTGTACATAAAAATATACTTTATTCTAAAAAGTGTAACTTCGGGCATTAATTAACATCACACTGTGAAATATGACAGGGCGCCACATACCTGAACATATTTGCGGCCTCTCACTGAGGTTAACCTCTTGTCTTGGAGGATAAGAATGTTGTCAGCTTCCTGACTGGCTTTGGCACTGCCGAATATCGACGACACAGTTAATTCATCCGTGTCTCGCTCCTGATTGGAGAGATCAACAGAGAATCAACTCAGGTAGAAAAACTGCAACTTAGACCAACGCGAAAATGCATTTATATTTCAAAGTACAGTACCACCTAACTAGTCGGTTAACGGATTCACCGAACCGATACTTTCATAAAACAATTATTTACGTTTTCATCATGTTGTAGTTTTCATGAAACACCATTTCATGTACAAAAAGCATCCTTTAAAAATAGTGTGTTTTTGAAAACTGTTTTGGTCCAAGCTGCGCCATGTTGCATCAGTGTCTTCTGCAGCAAGCGCCAGCAGTTTATCATTTCGCTCACCACAGATGCAAACCTCTGCCACATATGGACCGCAAAAGTGCGCATAGACACAATATTTTAAAAGAATATATGCTTTTTTGCATGTGGAACGACTGAATGAATGTATTTGCACAGAAAAATTTTAGGTAAGAATGTAATTTAGCAGCGTAAATAATTTAAGCCAATCTAGTTCATGATTAACGAAGGCATTACACTTTTTTTCACCGACCGACAAAAGGCCTAATTCGAATACCAACCATAACTTGAACCGTGAGCCCGGTCCCCCAGCATGCACAGCACATGACTTAACACGAACACATGAATAACTTAGTGTTTCCACAGTCACTCCTACTTCAAGTTAATGAAGCTGAACCGAATTTCAATATAGATTATAGCGTAACTAACAAACTATGTTTGGCAAAAATGTATTTAAATATTGTAAGTATTTACACTAGGCCTGCAATATACTTGATTTTTTTTATAACTTTGCAGAAATATATTATATGTATTTGAAGGGAATGTAATTGTGTTTGCTTTTAATGTTTACATAAGTATTTGATTATGTAATTGAACAATTTGATATACAGGCTGTAATTATATTTTTGAGCATCCAGTACCTCTCACAGCCAACTACCAAAAATGACACACTTCAGACGACCTTGACCCACCTTGCGTGGATGAATGACCAGTGTCACATGACAGTTCATGTTCGTTGCAAACTTGCGGAACGCGCTGATCACTTTGTCTTGGACAATGTAGCGATCAGTGCTGCTAAATGTGTTCAGACCCATCATAAACTGCAGGTTGTCAACCACCACATGGGCTATATCTTGCACATAGACAGCGTGTGACATCGTCTGCAGAAAAAACAACAGATATTTAGATTTTTTCCCATATACCCCATCCCATCTTCAACAATTTAAACAGTCTAAAATCTAAAAACATTAAACAAAATTTGAGTTATTTTTAATAAAAAGATTCATGGGGGCTCATCCGGACATCATCTGTACTCTTATTACAAAAAGACGACCATGGTATATGACATGCATACCATTTGTAGAATAAATTATAAAGGCCATTTGGTTTTGACTACAAGGCCTTTTATTTTTTATCTTATTTCCAAATCAAAGCCTTCAAATTTCACGTTCACGGTCAAATATCACATTAGGCAGAATGTCACATTATATCGTCAATCAGGTTGTCTGCCTCGTTAGTATCAAGAGTATGAAGTAAATTGGTGTTACGATCACCGCGCCTCATCCGCCATCTTTGCTTTAGAATAGCAAGGGCGTCCCCGTTCCATGTTGATAAGCCAATGAACAGTGCTGATTTTGTGTTTCCCTGGTATTCCCCAATGTCGACAAGACACTGATTTCACTGAATATGAATCATCCAATACTCCGACCAAACTGAAAAATTTTTGTCTCCAAATTCTAGGAGGGCAAAAATAAAAGATCCCAAAATAAAAATTAGGTGCGTGAGTGCGATCCTCTAAATTCAAGGCCTGCTATACTCTTTATTTACACCACTAAATGACATTCTATTTTTTCTATGTCAATGCATTCATTCCACATCATTCCATGTACAGAAAACATATCTTTTAGCATATTGCGGTTTTGCACAATTTTGCATTCCAAGTGGCACTGCGGATTGTATCTGCGTTGAGCGCAATATAAGTCATTGACAATCACTGCAGAAGACGTGGTGATATTTGGATCGAAAACGTGTGCAAAAACACAATAGGCCTGGTGATGACCACCTATTATCGCCCACTGTCTTATATTTGATTTATAATCACACTTTAGTTTCGAGAATACATCATGATGTTGACAAAATAGAAATACTGAAATAAAACACCTAATGTACATGAAACATATCATACATACACAGACATAATATATCGAAAATTTAAATATGGTAATGTATTTCTAATTAATAACAAATAGCATTAAATATATAATGCAGATTTAACGAAAGACTATTTATATTTAATTTATGATTGACCTATGACCCGTTCGGTGCACCCCTCGACTAACCTCAATGACATTGCGGATATTTTCCTGGCCATGGAAGGTCATGAAGTACATAGGAAGTTCCTCAAACTGGTCAGCCCAATGTTCAAAGGTGTCCAGCCTCTTAACTAAGTTCATCCTGGAAAGGTAGAACGTGTAAACATTGTTATAAAACTTAGCTCATATGGAAGAGATTTTATGCAGTCATGTACATACCAATACAACATAACTCCATGTCATGTACATACCAATACAACATAACTCCATGTCATGTACATACCAATATAACATAACTGTGTGTCATGTACATACCAATATAACATAACTGTGTGTCATGTACATACCAATATAACATAACTGTTTCTGAGATAGAGAGTTAATACAGCGGGAATAGGGAGTGATTCCGTCCCAGTCAATATATTTGATTTTACTAAATGACTGGTTCTATTATCTGCGATTCTGTTAACTTGAGTCCACTGCACCAAGAATTAAGGAAGGTATCATGTATGAAAGATAAATAATATTCACAAAGTGATAGGTATATACTGTGTGCTTTAAAATAACATATACATGATGGATATTATTACTACATGCTCTAGCATAAATACCTAAACTAATTTATTTATATTTATTCTATTGTTGTAACAATAAAACAAATGTATAAAACACATAACGTCCTGTGGGTTGAAAGGTCAATACACAGACAGGCAACAGATTCTGTGACATCCAGGCACACTATCAGACATGAAATACCAGTACTTACTGGGAAAATTGAGACAACATTGTCTTCAGGAGTCTCACATTATTGATCTCAAAGCTTCCCCACAACGTGTTCACCTGGATGTAAAAATGAGAAAAATATCTATTAAAGTATGTTCTCTAGTTGAACAGGAAACTCATTCAAATAACAATTGAGAAAAACAGTTAATGATATGAACAAATAGTTAATGATACTAACACATAGTTAATTATTTGAACAAATTGTTGACACCAGGGCATGGGCATCTGGGGGGCAAGTGCCCCCCTGATGTGGATTTTGGTAAATATTGTATACAAGTTGGCTTAAAATGGATTATCTAGTATGTTACTTTGACTTTTTTGCCCTGCCCCTGGAAAAAATCATGCAGACGCCCAGGGGCGGAATAAACCAAAGGATGAAGTGCATGTTCTGTTGAGCTGACAAGGCAAATCATGTGAAAATGTAGACCAGAAATGATGAGGAATTGTTTTCCTTATGATACACTCATTAGCATGTAACACAATCACGTCAAAGTTAGCATCATTAGCATACAGCGCATAATGATAGATAAAATCCTACTTCCGATATACTCATGAAAGTGTAGACACCCCAGTCGACTCACCCCTTGCATACAAAGGTCAAGGCTGTAGTCACTGATGAAGGTCGTCTTGCCTGACCCTGTGGGGCCCGTAAAGACAGTCAGTTCGCCCCGACGGTGACCCTTCAGTAGGCTATTAAGTTGGGGGTATCTCTTCCACTGCAGCAAATAAAACACTAAAATGTCACTCCGATTAGGATAACACTTTGCCTTTCAAATGGAATAACCCAGCAAGTCACATTTTGCAAGTTCTAAGAAAAAACATGAAAAACCACAGACAAGAACTCTTGGATTAGTTATAGCAAACCCCAATCTATTAACTTGATATCCTATTATATCAATTTGTGACTACTCTAGCGTGGTGGTAAATAAATATAACATACTTCATCAATTAAAAATTTTAATAGTTTTTGATTGACTTACTAGGTATTTTTAATCCAAACTTGCTAGGTTCTGACATTACAATAGAATGCAAATTTGCAGCTATTTTATATTGTTACTATGTAGAGACATTGCACAAGGCCCATTAAGTCCAAAACCAAAAAAAATTCAAGTTTCTTACTGTGAACTGCTAGGCTCTTCCATTTGACGGTAGAACTGTACACATTAGTAGTAACAACCAGTGTAAATTGTACCCAGTCTCCAAGGTAATACGCACACATTTGTGGCATGTATCCTTCTGAAGGATCCTATGCAGAAACAACATTTATATTACAGGGTAGGGTGGGCAAGGAGCCCCCGTGAAAAAAATGCCCCGCCCCCCCTCCGTATTTGCAACATTATATATGCTTACTGTCTCTCTGTGGTGGATGAACACAATGCTGCTACCTACTGCGTATTCTGTCCAAAAAGCATATGCAGACGAAATAAACAGTTTTGAAAAAATCTGCATTTTAAGTTTTCATGCACAGCTGATGTAAAACTTGCACATTTGCAATGTTGTACTGAAGGGGGGGCTCCTTGACCCATCTGGAGGGGCCCACCCTACCCTACCTCTTTCAGAGGTTATTAACCCCACCCATCTCACCTTCACCCCAGCTATCTGTTCCGCCATGGCCAGCTCGGAGTAGACGTCCTGTCGCAGACTTCGGAATGAGATGATAGACTTGTGTCGCACAAGTCTAGCAGACTTCATGATTTTTGTGAGGTCCAGCCCTTGCTGGATGGCAGCCAGAGCATTCGGCTGGTCAGCGCCAGGTCTGGCCAAACAGTTTTAGTATTGTACAATCACATTTGCAAGTTCCACGTTCAGTAAGGGGCTGTTCACTATTGTTCTCAGGCCCCGTTCCTGAATTACTGTGGTAGCACATTAAAATGTTGATAAATTTACAGATTGAAAAACATCAATGTATTACAGCACCTCGAAGTGAAATATTATGCAGTTTAAAACAGCAGTAGTTCTGTACCAGCACCGCTGCACACCAGCATCGCTGCACACCAGCATTGCTGCACACCAGCATCACTGCACACCAGCATCGCTGCATGACATAATGGTGGTCATATTTCACATGCAACCGACAATTATTTAAATTGTCTCCCTTAGTAAGTTTGATACAAATAGGTAACTGTTGATAATTGTAAATGGTCCCTAAGTAAATAACATGGCAAATTCTTCTTAATTTCTTGTAAATGTTTATTCATTTCTATAGCACCATATCTATACAGTGGTATTCTAGAAAAAAGAAATGGTATAGTAAAAATGTCAAAACAGTAAAAACAAATGCAATAATACAAATTATTATAAATAGTAAAGCTATTTAAATAACTAAAATTAATAACTTAGTTATATGCTATGCTAAAATAGCGAGTCTTCAATTTATTCTTAAAAACACTGACATCACTACTACTGCACACGTCTTTAGGTATGGAATTCCATAGTTTAGGTGCAACCACTTTAAAAGCACGGTCCCCCAGAATTTTCCGATTTGTCCATGGTATGTTGAGTGTCAGAGCCTCATGAGATCTCGGTCCATAATGGACATTTCTAGTTGTCAACAATTCCGACAGATACTGTGGATCACGACCATTTAGTGCATTATATTATATTATACAGATGTGTATAAGCTGCCCGACATTTGGATTTGATAAGTTGTTCCATGGACATGTGCTTATCGAAATAAACACCCAAATTTCACACAAAATTGGATGCATGTACTACATGTTATTGTCCTCTGAGTACCTTAGTCCACAAACAACATTTTATTGGGTCCAGTCAGCAAATAAACTCTGTACTATGACACTATATTACCAATATGCTCCACACATCAGTCATAACCTTTCTTTTGTAGTTCGTGCGACTACGTCCAACACCATGCATATATTTCATTACATTTGTAGAATGACAAAAGGAGGGAACAAAGTTTCTATATGAAAATGATGCCATAGTTACTATAATAGTTGGCAGTAAAAAGTTTAGGTACTTTCTATCCCAGCATGTAGCGCACGCCAAAAATGTACGTCCAACTCCGTGGAACTGCCCAATTGTTACTTGCCACTATGCCACAGTGGAAAGAACATTTCACAGAGAGAAAAAACCACCCACCTGATGAGGTGGCATCGGCTATCGTTGAGTTTCTTACTGAACTGTTTCGCTGTTTCCCACGTCTTTACTGCTCCGCCGAGCCACAAGGTCACCTTCGTGAAGTCCTCCAGCATTGGAAGCACCTGTGCATTGTGGGTAATTTGCCAAGGTAAGTTTGCATAAGCAGTCATGATTTTGTTAAAGTAAACTAAAAATACTATCACTGTCAAGTAATTATTTTTGTACGTGATATGCTGTTTTAATATTGACGTTTTAATATTGACATTTTAATACTGACTGTTTAATATTGACGTTTTAATATATTGATGTTTTAATACTGACGTTTTAAATATTGGTTGTAATTATGTAATGAAGGAATTGGAGCAAATTGTTGTTGCCATAACATTTGTGGATGTGTTTGTTCCTGGGGCTTCGTACCTGCTGTGGTAAAACTGAGTCGCCCTTGGGAAGGGCAACAGCTCGTAGCCCAGTGGCTTGACTGACAGCAATTGCGTCAAATTCATTTGCGGTTAACACAAGCTCTCTATCTTCAGACTTCATCGTGCCCCAACCAAACAAGCCGTGGTAGTCCAACCTATAAGAGTCAATGCACTGTCTCAACTCTCACAGAACCAATGATGGGAGATCAGTATCGGATTAACAATGTGGAGGGCCTGGTCGAAACGTTTTGTCAGGGGCCTTAATCAACTGTGTGAAAGCGAAGATTAAGACGAGTGGTATTATTGTTTATTCTATGTTTGAGTATTCACAGACTGTCATCGACGGCGACAAACAAATATACATACAACAAAATACAGAAGTAAAAACTTATGTCCGTATTTTCTGACCTGTCGATAGGAGTGACACTAAAAGACACAGACCTAGGACTGGATCGAGTGACGACACGTGTCTTCTCTATGTTGCCAGACTTGACCGTCTGTAAGATGACCGACTTGACGCCGACAACACTACCCTCAACACTGACTGCGGGCAGCACCAGGCCATCTTGGTCAGGCGTACCTCGCACCTGGTACCGCTCCAGCAACTCACGATTCAAACCCTGAAACACAAACCAGATGTCACAAGAACAAGAAGTTTTACTTTGATCCACAAGTGAGGTTACACTTACATATTCGTGTGTGTATAAATACAAATGAAACAAGTTAATACAAAAATATTACACAAAACAAAAAGGGAGGAGTCAGTGACTCCTATTAAGACAAATATATCGCTGTCATAGGAGCCACTCATTTATATCAAATTATGTTTGGCCTCTTTGTTTTCTTATTTATACAAAATGTATCTCTTTATAATTATATACATATATTTAAAATCTAGCAATACGTGTGTCTGAAATATAGATGTGAATAATGTAATACATATGATAGTATACTCAAATATATGCATTATTTGCCATTTATAAAACATGAGTACATACAGTAGGTATGTATGCATCTATCCATACATTATGTATATTTTCTTAGTTATGTTGATTTAGCTGACATGTAAAACAATTTGATATTGTACGTGTCTTTATATTTTTGTAAGAGGTACTGTTTTAAATAGTATGCAAAGCCTCATAAACTGTGAGTGAATATCTTTTCTACAACCAGTTCTAAAGTTTCATTTATAACATGTGGCAAGTTGTACTTAAGAATTTTTTTTGGCAAATTCATGTTTCGTTCTAGATGTATGTTTTTGTATTGCGAGTATTATGAGCAGACACAGACAGCATTACAGTGATGAAGGTATATGCCTTCGTGAACTCATTGTGGACACCCCAGAATTTATTTTAATCACTAAAATATCCAACATATACATCTAAAGCCCGGCAGTAAAACATATTTGAGACACATGAGCATTAACACTATACTTTTTGACGACCCGCACCTGTGGTTTCGTTCTTAACCAACAGGTGTCATGTGTTACACATAATGTCGATCGTACGACAGCGCGGACAGCAGATAATAAAACTGACTACATACACATTTACCTAAGTAAAACAACCCATTTTGGAAATATAATAATAAATAATTTTTAAATATTGTTTTGACCATTTTCAAAATCTACCAGTTTCAGGCACTGCGGTGACACACAATAATGCACATAAATTGTGTGTCCACTTAGATGAGTGACACGTCTCAACAGTGTGACGTAGAGCTTGATTCTCATCATTCCCAATTTGATAAACGATCACATCGGGTTTACCTGGTGTTGTTCCCAATTCTCTCAACAAAATTATTACATGAAATGGCTTTGTGGGGCTGTTTATTTTTTCTTGTATTGTATGTAATGTATATATGGACTTTTTGTCTGAAATATAACACAATTATTATTATTTACACGACCGATTCTTACAATGCGATATTGTGTGACACCATGTCACCTGACAAATTGGGCAAAAATTGCTCCTGTAAACCAGTCTTAAAGAAATCACAACACTTCCACAAGGTAAAGCAATCCACAGGTTCATCAATTACAATACTGAGGTACATAAAGTGAGTTTTAATGAATATCGCAAATGCATTTTAATTAAACATATAATATGGTTAGCCAATACTGATAAATGTACTACTTTTGATCTTGCAAAATACTTTTAAAATGACATAATTTGCAGTGCTTCAAATACATATTTACCAATCCCAGGTTTGAGAAGGGAGGGACCACAAACCTGAATTCCCAAATGATATGAGAGTAAATCCCACTTCTCCTGCTCAAGGGCAGACACGGGAATGCAAGCCTGCCACAGCTCTTGTGCTTTTCTTACTTCCGCCATTCCATCTTCCAGGGTCATGCCATCAAAGCAATGACTCGGCTTCCTGTATCAGGAAAGGAAAATAATTTGTTCACATTACCACTGTTTAGGAAGGAATACAAAATCTTGATTAAAGATGTGTGATTACAAATGTACATGATTACAAATGTACATGATTACAAATATATGATTGCAAATTTGTAACTTTACATGCTTACACATGATGTGGTAAAACATTTACGTGATTGCATATTTACTTGATTGCATATTTACATCATTACATATTTATATCATTACATGTTTACATCATTACACATTTACATGAGTGCAACTTTACATGATTTCAAAATATATTATATTTGCATTATTAATATCTGGCAAAGCTGCCACCAACATCTACAAAAAATGGTTAACACATCAATTAAATACATAACATCTGCAATTACACTACTGACATAATTTTCAATTGTGATTGCTGCATACACCATTAGCAATCATAACATCACAATCTGTTTGACTAACCTTTTCTTGTGAGAGATTGTTTCTAACAGGTTGCACATATTTTCCTGCAACTGTTGCCAGTTTCCACTTTTTTTACAACTCTGGCATACAAAGTAACCTACAAACAGAACAAACACAAAGTTCAGAATGACGTGACAGAAATGCAGCAAATTCTGTAATGGCTCCAACCATGTTTGCAAACATTGGGTTCACCATTCAGGCCATGACCAACTGGTCAAACTGGTGGCAGAGCACATCGGGTCAGGGTTGTTTGATTTAAATCATTTGATTTAAATCATGATTTTAATCACTCCAAAAAAATCATTGATTTATGATTTTTTTGACTTCCGTTTTTTTAATCGCTGATTTATATGAATTTAACACAAATAATTGTTTACAAGCATCGAGATCAACAAAGTTTTGTATGTTTTTTAATACAAAACACAAAGTGTGCACACTTGTGTAGCTGTATTGTCACCAGGTAGCCTGATAGTCAAATATTTTATGACATTGTGTATGTTTGAGCTATTCCCTTTCTGAATGCAGTGAAGCCACACAAACTTGTCTTCCAGAGGAAGTATCTTTTCAACACAGAAGCCCTGAGTTAAAGTCCACTTATAGCTTGTGCTAGTTGTTACCAATTCAGTATGTTGACTCAGTTGTTTAATACTGTACCAGTTTGTATTCTGATTAGAGACCCTTAGAGTACACAGAGCCCTGGACAGGTGCTAATCCACCCTATAGGCAAACAATAATTACCACTGCTACAGCCACAGACACACAGCATGCTTTCCTTTCCAAGACAGATTATGCAACTACAGGGGGTGAGGCCTTGTGGACATTGTCTAATGTCTTCATATAAGCAAAAATCATGTACCTTCTGTTAGAACAAGAACCCAAATTGATGTGAATAGAACATGTTTGAAAGAGTTTACAAATTTAAACATCTACACAAATATCTATATACCAGATTTTTAAAAAATCAAATAAATAAAAAAAATCAAATAAATCCGATTTAAAAAAAAAAATCCGATTTTTAAAATTTTTTATTATAAAAATCATGATTTTTTTCAACCCTGCAACGGGTGCACCATTCAGGCCATGACCAGCTGGTCAAACTGGTGGCAGAGCACACCGGGTGCACCATTCAGGCCATGACCAGCTGGTCAAACTAGTGGCAGAGAACATCGGGTTCACCATTCAGACCATGACCAACTGGTCAAACTGGTGGCAGAGCACACCGGGTGCACCATTCAGGCCATGACCAACTGGTCAAACTGGTGGCAGAGAACATCGGGTGCACCATTCAGACCATGACCAAATGGTCAAACTGGTGGCAGAGAACATCGGGTGCACCATTCAGGCCATGACCAACTGGTCAAACTGGTGGCAGAGAACATCAGGTGCACCATTCAGGCCATGACCAACTGGTCAAACTGGTGGCAGAGCACACCGGGTGCACCATTCAGGCCATGACCAGCTGGTCAAACTGGTGGCAGAGCACATCGGGTTCACCATTCAGGCCATGACCAACTGGTCAAACTGGTGGCAGAGAACATCGGGTGCAACATTCAGGCCATGACCAGCTGGTCAAACTGGTGGCAGAGAACATCGGGTGCACCATTCAGGCCATGACCAACTGGTCAAACTGGTGGCAGAGAACATCGGGTGCACCATTCAGACCATGACCAACTGGTCAAACTGGTGGCAGAGCACATCGGGTGCACCATTCAGGCCATGACCAACTGGTCAAACTGGTGGCAGAGCACATCGGGTGCACCATTCAGGCCATGACCAACTGGTCAAACTGGTGGCAGAGAACATCAGGTGCACCATTCAGGCCATGACCAACTGGTCAAACTGGTGGCAGAGAACATCGGGTGCACCATTCAGGTCATGACCAACTGGTCAAACTGGTGGCAGAGCACATCGGGTGCACCATTCAGGCCATGACCAACTGGTCAAACTCAGTAATTGTCATCTCAAAATTGATATCCAACACAAGCAGACACTAAATTATACAAGTTGTTCAGGCAGATTGCACATGGGTAGCGATAGCCATTGTAACTGAATGGATATTTTTTCTGTAATCTTATCTACATTATCTTAGCTACATTTGAAAACTAAATATGGCTGTCATGCCTATAATTGAAATATGGTTTTATTATATATTGTTAATATTATGGTATATTTATTGTATAGGCATTATTAGAATCTTTAATCTATTTATTTGTTTACATTTCTAATTTTTATAGACCCTGTTATTAATTTGCTTAATGTTGTGAAGTGCCGCAAACAATCTTGTAGTTAGCTTTATAATAAATAAAATATATTATTATTAAGGCTGCCATCAGTAAAAAAGCTGAAAAACATTGAATGTAGAGAGAACACGTACCTGTTGTTCTGTTAATGTATAACCTGTCAAGTTCACTCAGTCGGATCTTGCGTCGGACGTGACGGGGACACGTACTAATCAGACACGTATATCCTTCCCGAAACACAAACTCGTTGTCCGCCAGGAACTTCTTTATTTCTCCGGTCTGCATTGGCTTTGACTGCTCCAGCGGAATTACATTACTACTCGCCCTGGAGCTGCACCAGCGAACCGGAGCTCCACCCCCATGGCTGTGAACCAGTTTGGAGCTCCTGGAGCAGACATGGGCTCCGGACCAGCAGCTGGAGCCATGATGATGAACAGTAGCTCCTGGATGATACCCGTAACGTTTATGCAGAAAGGAGTCAGGAGATCTATTCGTTTCCATGACACAACAATCATGATTTGCGAGTTGTGTTTTCCTAAGCATACTGTTGTCCATTTGGTGCATTGAAAATGATGCAAGTCTGTGTTTCTTTTCTAAACTTTGGTAAGCTGCTTTTCTGTGTTCAGAACATTTGGGGCATGTGCCAAGGCTTGGAGTTGTGTCTTCTGAAGTCGCTGTCACTCTTGACAACAGATTTCTATAATACACTGGTTTCAGAAGGGACACTGATGTTCCTGAGCATTCTACAGCACTGAGGTCATTAACCATGGATGTGCCAAGGTCCTGGCTTGACCCTGGTTCGGTTGATGTGCCGTACATATATTTGGTAGAGCATTTTCTAGACCGGATGCTGCAAGACACAAGCCTCTGTGGAACCAGCCGTGGTAACATAGTCACTGCAACAGAAAGTTTGTGTTTGCGTTCGTGAGCTCTGTCCAGTATGACCAAAATTCAACTGTATTTAAATTTGTCAGAAAAATCAAAAGGTAGCGACATTTCTAAAACACAGTCGAAACTCGTGTACTGTTAGCACATGGTTTCTAGATGAAACACAGAACGACTCTCAGGAAATGGGAGTTAAAACAAGATTTCTAAAAAAATCCACTGTTACCTTTTAAAGAAATACTTGAGTAGTTTTTGCAAACGGTTGCTTTGAAAAAGAAAAAGATGGTTTTCTGTAAACTGCCACGTTTATGCTAATGGGGTATGTCAGTTTTTGACCTCATTAAGCCTGTAAGAGTGCTTTGATTTAAACAGAGATTTGCATGTGAGATAGATGAAATTCTGGCAAGTATTCCAATATTTTTATTTAATTCTAGCCTTATAAAAACATAACATTTGATAGTGACAAAGTTTGGTGATATTTGATCAATTGTAGATCATGAAAAAAATACATTTGGTAAGAATTGGAAATAAGATAACATATTACTTGAATATTGTTCTGCTATATTGTAATGACTGCATGTGTGTGTCTGCACATTTTAGCGCCAGCAATTTTAAAATGACCTAGCACTCGTGGGCATATTTACCCTGTATTATCCGGAAGCGATTTCTAAAATACCCTTTCTTATGCATCCCTTGTCCTTTAGAGTGGAATACACTTTACGAGGACTTCCATTGCCAACACTTAATGTGGTCAGTAATAATTTTATTTTATTTATATTTCCTTGACAGCATTTCATAAAAAATAAGTTAATGAGAAATAATTGTGTTGTAAAGTCAGGCATGTACACTTCCAATTTTTTTAAAGAAATATAGTACTTTAGGAAAAGGCTCAAGTAGCAATGACAGGCTTTGTACTTAGAGTTACAATCACGTACAAATGTACTTAACTCCAAAACTTGTTATCCCTGTTGTACATAATTATGAGGTGGTAGTTGTGATTTGTATGTCATGTGTTTTGTAGATAGTTTCACAACACATACACCACAGCCAACATACAACTACACACTTAGGTTATCACACCTCACATATGTACAACCAAAATGTGTTTGTGCAGACATTTCAAATTTGTTTCATATATATTTCACTTATACATATACATGTTCCAGGCCTGCTGAATAAAAAAAGATCTACTAGCCCCCAGGCTAGTGGTCATTCAACTTTTTTGTAAATCTTCCTCAATCCATGTCCACAACCATATTCTCACAATAATACAAAACAACTGGTTTTATAAGAAAAAAAATTATTTGTCTGATTTTGATTCCAAAGAGTTTCAACTGAATATAAAAACTTTTTTTTGGAAAAGAAACTCCACAAAACAAGAAAAATCTAGAAAATACATGTAATACTTGGTTTTCATCCTGACTAGACTAGGTCATTGGCTTGAGTTGAATGTAATACTTAGCTTCTCTCAGTATTATCTTGGTACTTCGATGAATATAACAAAATCTGGCTAAAGCCGTAAGTAATGACAACAATGTGGTGCCACCTTGGGATTAAAAGCACACACTATGAATTATTTCTAAGAATTCTGCAAGTTTCCGCTTCAAAACAAGAAAAATAAAGCCTTTTAAGGGACATTATGAATGCAGACGGTAAATTTTTTATTCGCCCAACGGAAGTGATTTCTGATTTTTATTCGCCTGACAGTATTTCAAATCGCCTCGGGCGAACGGGCTACTTGATTTCCGAAGCCCTGACGTTCGATGTTCAAGTTGACCATTTATAAGTGTCACGAATATCACCAATGGAATGGTTTTAGAAAAACTCAGGTTAGAAAGTGAATTAAAAACAGTGGCCTGGTTTGAAAGTCAGCCATGCTGGAATGGAGTAACAAGCCCAACGAGAAGAACATTTCAGTTTCCACTGCAGCAATGCCAGAACAGGTTAAAATCCTTAAAAAACCATGGTAGTTAATAAAGTGCTCTTAGACAAATACCTGGACGATGCTCGGAAGATGCCAGTTGCAGCTAAATATAAAAACAAGGACATGTATACAAATAAATTATCTATTCAGTTAAAGTTATACATTTTGGAATTGTTATGATGGCAGCCTTAAAACATAAAATTATCCCCACATAATTGTGCTACAGTCAACATTTTTACGTTTCTAAACTTCATAGAGTGGTCTTTACAGTAATACTACACTTGATGGATCTTTAATAAATAAAAAAAATCCATTCTCAGGGCATCACATTTGAGGCGAGCGATTGCTCTCGCTCCCTATCGCTCATGCAAATCAATAATCTAGGGAGCGATTTATCGCTCGTGTCAATTGCTAAAACCGCTCACTGCCTGCAAGGGTTCGTCTCGACAAGTAGTTTCCTGAGTATTAGATTCACTAGGAAAGTATATCCTATTTATAACAAAGTGTTCGGGTTCCAATATTCGGAGTTCACATATCATCCGTCACCAGGAATGGCGATCGCAAGATTTCAAGAATGCCATCGAAGCCACGATGTGCTGGCCGCGCAGTTAATAAAAACTAAAAACTTATCAAATGAGTGGACTACCGTCGATGTGTATTATGTTTAGATATCACATACTGTTTGTTGTATGTCGAACTGAATAAAATACACGTATAATGTATAGTTATGGAGAAGTTGAGGGATCAACATCTCGCTACGATCTGATTGACCGACTAAGCCGTAATGGGAATCAAAAATAATAACCTGGATCTGAGCTACCGAACATGCATATCAGTTGACACAGAGTGTAAATGTTGATTAAACATTGAAAACGACCATTTTAATAATTGTTCCATTTTGTCTTTCAACAGCTCTGAACACATAAATTCATGACACACATCTCTGGTACCACTTAACTTTGATTCATGTGTGGATGACGAATATTTTTGCACACCGCGTTTGAGTTGTGAGTTTGGCATTATGATGGTGTTACCTACTAAGCTGCATTTATGACTATACATGGCGTATTTGTGAATCTCAATTGCAATTTTCAAATCACCTAAGCGAACTTGCACACAAAACCAGTGCTGTGTCATGGCTACTGGCACACTGCCGCAGCACTGGCCTTGTCTGGGCTACGCCTACGGTGATCGATGACATGTTGCAATTCAAAACCGTTTCACTGATTGCAATGTTTGGGGTTTACTAAAGTCAACATTTATTTCATAGTACAAGTCATAGCGACAAAACAAGTCCCAATTAAAATTTCATGTCGACAACGACAGAATCCGAATGGGAAATGGTGGCGCCATCATACGAAAAAAACAACAACTAACAAATCGCTCCCCTAAATTAATTTAGCATATTTAGGCAAGCAATTTATCGCTCGCCTGTTGTTTTCAAACGTGAAGCCCTGCATTCTTAAATGTATTGCATTTATGAAATTGGCATAAAATTGGCAGATACTTTTCTTGAAGGTCTTCCCATAGAATTAAGCTAGAGTCAAAAAGTTTGCATTTCTGAACTTTTGAAAGAGTGGTCTTACAATGACACTAACTTGCAGGATATTTAATTAAATTTTTTTTTTTATTGGCTTGAAGTCGGCAGACACTGTTCTTGACTTTTGAGTGTGGAGACATTTAAATATTAATATCTTCCCACATAATTAAGCTACAGTAAAATTTTTTTGCATTTCTGAACGTAAAAAGAGTGGCCTTTACAATGATAATATTGATACTACACATGTGGTAGGTTTGTGGCAATTCTGTGCATTGCCGCTAATTTGTTCGGCCTCGAGCACTATTTCGGACCAGATCGACCTGCGCTGCTGAGCCGTGTAGCAGTAGGTGCACTCTTCACTTCGTTGTGTGTGTTTTTTTCTAGCTACCCCAGATCTCTTGTTTTGATGACGTAGATCACAGATTCTCCATTCACCGCGTTTTTGAAATTTCTGAATCCGACGACGGGAAGACTTCCAAAAGTTTTCGCATGAATTTGGGTGTTTGTTTGCCCATCAAAATCATCATCGCTTCACCTGAAGGTGAGTACAATATCTTACAGAACTATGATAATATTATTCCTTCATTAGTTTTCTGTATTTCATGAACTTTTCACGTTGTTTGAATGATTCCCAAGTGATCTATTTGGATGCGCAGAAATTGATGTCAACATTGGAAATGCCCAAGCTGGCAGAATTTTACATCAGATTCATTGTCCATTTGAACCTACTAAACTTTATCGAATGTCACTACAAATGGTTCTGATTGTTAGATTTATTTCTTATCAAGTTATTCATGGTGCAATTTAGGCATTTTTTTTACTTTGTAACGCCAATTATTGAAAGGATATTGAGGCGAAAGTCAAAAGTGTTGACTTGAGAGACATTCAAGCTACATTCCCGGATCGTGATGAAACCACTTGGTCTGATCTTGCAGACATCCTGACTGGTGCTGCTGTTGGTCGGAACATATGCCACACTTGGTATGATGCAGACACAAAGGAGAAGACTACATATTCTGGCAGAATTGAGAAGCTGAAGGAATGGAAATGTGATTCCATATGTTGTGAGTTACTGGGACAGTGGTGAAACCTATGACGATGCAGTGGATTACACAATTTCTATGTATGAACTGGGAGCAGACCTTATCTGTGAGGATTTGGTGTTGTGTTAGAACTGTCATGAATGCATAATTGTGTAAATATATATGACTGAACTTTCAACTAGACTTGAGCCTAAATCTGCCATCATATCAATTCATAATCATGGACTACTTACCAGACTTGTTATTGGCCAAGACCTTCTCCAATTTGGAGAAGGGCAAGATCTTTTACTGGCTTTAGGGTTAAGCTGCAAGAACCAATTCAAGATTACATGGAATATACCATCAGGAGGTAACGGAATGTTGGTTGCAACTGAACACAGGTAAATTTTGAACTTCATTAAAAAAAATATTTTCAGCACTTTTTCCAAGAGGATTAAATATGTTTTTCTATTTCAGAATACTGTGGTCTTCTTTGTCTTTTAATAAGCTTTCTAATGATACCAACATTTTGGATGTAGGACAATTATAAAGAAAATTATGGCTGTTTATCTGGATCCCGAAATTATGGCAGAAATGGGTCACAGGTCACATTTCGTTATGTATTGTTTTCCATTAAGACAATTACCAAAAAGTGGGTTAATTTGGGCATATAAAAATTGTCATAACTTTCTTGATGTTTGCCATATAAGAGAGATTTTTGTGTCATTGGAAAGGTCTCTGCAAGACCTTTCCAAGGATACCACTCACATTTCCATACCTTAACTTTGATTTTTTTTGTCACAGCTACATGTGGGGGTTAAAAAAAACTCTGACATGTCTAATGTCACGTAATTATTCGGACACGCGTCGATTTTTGCTGAAAGTTTGTTCCCGCCTCAATGGTCGAATAGTAGTCAGTAGAATAATTATCGCCTAACTAAAGAATTGTAATTGTACTGTTCAATTATTATTGGCCATGTCAAGGCCATGAAGACTGAAGTTAACTAGGCACGCGGGAAGTGGGCGATAATACAGCGTACATATTTCACTCGCCGTCGTCCACAACATTTCCAGTTAAAACCAAACCCACCTTCCCTGCACCAGTTACAAGGTAACAATACACCAGCCAGTATATCGTGCAGAGTGTGTCACCTAACCAAACGGTGCTAAACTAACAACTCGCCCTTCGCCTTGATCGCACGCTCCGTTGATGGAAGTAAAGATAGTGCGCGATATCCACGCACCGCTCCATTTCCACGTTTACGCAATGGCAGTAAATAAATTGGAATCCTCATTTTGTGTTGGTTAAATTTGCAGCAACACAAAATGAGGATCCAAATTTATTTGACTGTGAAATGTGGGTGATAATAAGTGGTGAAAGCTGTATATTAACCCATTAGACCCCGCACATTGAATTAAACGTGTGCTGCTTTTCCCCGGGCAACTGAAGCAGATTTTGAAAATTATGGGTGCTTGTTGTTTTTAAGCTGTAGCTTCAAAAGTATTGACATCTTATATAATTGCAAGTTATGTTTATTTTGAAGCAAATTGAATTATCTATGTGTGTGGTTTATATAAACCTATAATATCATAATATATGTTGTCATTCTGAGATGTTAACCACGTGATATAACTATAGGAATAGTTGTTGGATGGGGCACCACGCTCCCACCACGCTTGGGGCACCACGCTCCCACCACGCTTGGAGCACCACGCTCCCACCACGCTTGGGGCACCACGCTCTCACCACGCTTGGGGCACCATGCTCCCACCACGCTTGGGGCACCATGTTCAATGTGCATCGTTCCCCCAAACGCTTGATTCTACTAATGCACCCAACGTTTAACTTATAAATGTTGTAATTACAGGTATATTATATATGCGTGCATCTTGTATTACCATACCAACAAGTACATATCACGAAACATGTTCGGGTTTTTTTTTTTTTTCATATAGTATAATTTAATAGTAGGCCTTGAGTATTTGATATCTAACAGCTTTGGTAATTTGAGTGAACTTTTATTATATGTTTCGTTTCACACAGACCGTGCACCAACATTGGAATTGGAATTGGAATTTATTCAACATTTCAACATAAAGCAGTACAATACAACATTATATACAACAGTGACATGTCAGCACCATTTTGCTGCTATACGTATCAAGATCTGTAAATACATAGGCAGATTTAAAGAAATGTTGAAGGGAAATGCAGGAAGTGCAATACTTATAATAAGCATTTCCCACTATATAAAAAATACATAAATTAATTGAACATGTGAAGACCACAATAAACATAAATACATACATTAACTAATACTACTAAAATTGGTATTTCATACTACCATACTGTTTGCCGAGAACAAACAAAGTTGATAGACAATTTGTATCTGAAATAGTTACAAACTAGGATGTGACCAAGTGTTATATTTATTGACCAAAATTGTATTAATAATGTTTGTAGCTTATTTTAAAAGCACGAATATTACTGCTATTTTTAAAATCCTTATTTAAGGAAATCCACATCTTTGGACCCTTTACACTTATACACATAGATTTTAATGTTGTCCTGCAGTATTTGTTTTTGAAGTTATTTTCTTGGCGTGGATTATAATCATGACATGTATAACCATTTCAAAATGAGAAAGAATGTTCACTGGCATTAAATTGTTGTAAATTTTTTACATTATAACCATGGATTTAAAGTTAATCATGTCAAAAATAGTAAGGGCATTAAATTTCACGAAAGCTGGTTTAGAATGAGCTCTATATTCCAACTGACCACACATTCTCATTGCATGTTTTTGTAAAGTGTACAAAGGTTGTGTCCTATTCTTGTATGTGTTTCCCCATATTTCACAGCTGTATGTGATGTAAGGAAGTATAAGTGAACCATATAAAGTATACTATGCAGACTCATTCAGTAGCCATTTAAATCTACGCATTACCGACAGATTCTTCGCAATTTTAGTACGTATGCTATTCACATGCTCAAACCATTTGAGTTTACAATCAATATACACACCAAGAAACTTAGAACAGTGTACTTTGTGAATATCAACATTATCTATACTGATTTTTTCATCGCATGTAGCATTTACAAGATTAAATATCATATAATAGGTTTTTGAAATATTTAATGAAAGTTTGTTTACTTTGAACCAGGTGCTTATTTTGTTTAACTCTATTGATACCTCTCTGCACATTGAGGCAATACGAACATACAAGCGTAAAACTTACAGCGGTGACACGCCAGATGATGTCAGGCGGGATGCAGTGAACTAGGTTGTGGTTGATGAGAAATCTATTTACCAAGTTGCTCTGAACTTGGAGATTTCCCACCATACGTTAGCAAGATACGTCAAATTGCGTTTAGAGCGGCAGGCTATAATTGAATTGAAGACCAAATTTTCGAATCGGCAGGTGTTCAATAAAAACGAAGAAAGTGAATTTGCCTACTATTTAAAAAGATTTTCAGCAATGTTCCACAGTCTGTCCACAACCAAGAAACTAGACTATGAACTTCTGTTGCGGAACGAAAAGAATATGCCGACGTCCTGACATAAAAAAGGAGGCAGGACGTGATTGGCTCGCTGGTTTCTTGAAGAGGAATGAAACGGTTAGTCTGCGAAAGCCTGAGGCTACAAGCATTGGACATGCAATGTGCTTCTATATATTGGTATATTCTTCGCTAATTTAGAGGCTGTCTTGGTGAAACACGAATTTGACCCAGACAAATCTACAATCTAGATAAGTCGGGTGTCAGCACCGTTCAAACTCCTGACAAGGTCATCGCGAGCACTGGCATAAAACAGGTCCGACAGATCACATCTGCTGAGCGATGCGTCATAGTCACAATGTGTGCATGCATCAACGCAATTGGAAACACCATTCCTCCTATTTTCATTTTCCCACCTGTACACTTCCAAGAACACATGCTCAACGGTGCACCTCCTGGATCAGTAGGAGCTGCAAATAAGTCTGGGTGGATGAACAGTGAGATTTTTATATCTTATCCACGGCACTTCACCAAACACACCAACTGCTCCAATAACAACAAAGTGCTACTGATCATGGACAACCACGGCACTCACGTCAAGTCAGAGGTGGTTGACTTAGTCAGAGGAAGTTGCATTGTAATCCTCACACTACAGCCACACTGTAGTCACAAGTTGCAGCCACTGGACCGCGCTGTATTTGGGCCTTTCAAACGATTTTACAACTCAGCATGTAACGAATGGATGCTGAACCACCCTGGCAAACAAATCATGATTTATAACATCACTACTATCGCTGGGCTTGCATATCCAAAAGGGTTCGTGCCAGCAAACATTATGTCGGGATTCCGATAAGTGGCGTATTCCCCTTCAACAAGATGTCTTTGGTGAAGATGAACTTCTTGCAGCTATGGCGACGGACCAACCTGCACCGGATGAAAGTGAACCACCGCCCCTGGGCCACATCAGCAGACAACACTGCCTCATGGGCCACAGCACCAGACAACACCGCCTCCTGGACCACAGCAGCAGACAACACCGCCTCCTGAACCTCGGCAGCAGACAACACCGCCTCCTGGGCCACAGCAGCAGACAACACCGCCTCCTGGACCACAGCAGCAGACAACACTGCCTCGTAGATCACGGCAGCAGAGAACACTGCCTCATGGACCACAGCAGCAGGCAACGCCGCCTCATGGACCTCGGCAGCAGACAACACCGCCTCCTGGACCACAGCAGCAGACAACACCGCCTCCTGGAAACACAGCAGCAGACAGTGCCGTATCATGTCCTGCAGCAGCTTGACATGCCATCAACGTCGACATATTCGTTGCAGTAATAGCTATGTGACGTCAGACCTTATCCGAAGGCAAAGCCAAGAACACAGCCTGTTAAAGTGTAAGCAAGGTGCCTCACGTACCTGAGCGTGGTACCCCGCTAATTTTCTAATGGAAAATATTTTATTTTATTCTCTTCTCGATTCTGTTTGGAAATTATATGTCAACCAATTATGCAGATTATGGTGGAGCTTAGCATGCAATTTTTCAATTTATTATATCGCATACATTTTTGGTACAGGAGGAATTTGAGAAAAGTAAGTATAATGTGCCCCGTCTCCCCTTTGCTCACGCAGAAATGAAGAAAAAAACGGGGATACCTAACTTGATAAAGAAAAAGACAACACCGATGATCTAACAAAGGTTGGCTTGGAAAAAGCGTCGTTGCTGACTCGAGACGGTAGGTGCACGGTTTTGTATCGAAAGGGAAATGTGGTTGATACCAACTAAATATTCGACTGCCACATTATTCAGCTTGACGTCCCAAATGATGGTGATGTGGAGCCTGATTGTTATGAAGGAAACACATTTGGCTCGGTTTCATTATTGACAGTTGCAGACCCATGTTTGCTGTTGTGACTAATTATGTACAGCAGGAACATCGTCATGTCTTCGGGATGGTCTACAACTGAGCCTCCTTTTCTGTCTCTGGTATTTCAAGAGGTACCTCTTTGACAGCCTAGACAATGTTGGTTAGTGCAACAAGGTAATGAACATAACAAGTTACACGCTTCCTCTCACTGCTCTCATTTTTTCTCCAGTGGGATAGTACTTTTGTATGTTAGTACGCTGAATCAAACCCCTAAGAATGTAGAATATTATGTTACATAACATAGTAGCTGTCACACCATCATGGGACCACTACCTGAATAAATGAATTCACATGGACAGTACATGTTATCGCATTTTTAATTGCACATGTCCAAAATTGCTTCTTTCAAAAATATATACCTTGTACAGATATACATTGGGCTTTTAGAATCATCCTTACAAATATCTGTCTTAAGTTTTCATTTTGTTGTGTTTCACGTATTGTGTTCATAAACTGTTGAATAATAACAGCAGATTATTTGGTAACAACTTTTTGTTTGTTTCACACATTATAATGGGAGTTTTTAGTTTTACAAAATCAGATAGTTTTAATGTATGCAATTCACATTATAATCCATTTGTATAATGGCAATAGTATACATTACTGACAATCCTTGCTAACTGCTTTTGTAGCAATGAAAATTATTATAGTCCTTGCTTCTTTGCTTCCACATCTGACCTAGTTCAGTTTCAATATTACAAACACCCCTGGTCCGCGAGGATGGGCGGTCCTAGTAGCGCAACGATCAATTCGAATTGCTTGACCCTTAACAGCGTGGGAAGGTGGACACGTTGCCATGGTCATTATGTGGAGTGTATCCATACTATTATGTAGTCAAAACTGGCAGTTGGGTCTTCATTGTGCGTTTTGAATTCCAAGTGTGAAGTTGTATTTTACGTTCCCATGGGCCACGGCAGTTTCAAGTGTTCAAAGTTGATTCGGACCTTCGAACGTTAGTATTTCTTTGTAATCTCTGTATAAACTGCGCCACATGTTTGTCCAATGTATGCATGCATATCAAATATTATGTCCTTTCGCGAATGGTTGTACTCCATGCATTTGTTAGTGCTAGCAGAAAACTTATGGAACGAGACAGCGTAATTTTTACATACCCCATGGGAAAGTAGGGACATAACGGGATAGTTAAAGATATTCAGCCAATTGAATAATCTATGAATTTAATTTATATTGAAAGGCAACGTGTAATGATGTATATAATAGGATGAGCAGATGATACGGTCATAAGATGGCGATATGAAATCTACCTAATATTTTTTCAATATTCAGCAGATAATTGTTCTGGTTATATCAAGAAACTGGTTACCTGTCTTGTTATGACAAGAAACTAGTTATGCCACAAAACATGTTTTGCGATTTGCACCATGTCCTTTCTACGCTTCAGTAGAGATCGTTTCCACTCCAGTTGCGTCATCAATTATTTGAGTGCAACAAAAAGTATTTGACCCAAGTCCGTGTATTAGAATGTAATATTCAGGTCACGTTCTACCTCTAAACACGCAGGCACGGACGCGTGCACGAACGAATGCACGCGCGCACACGCACGCACGCACGTCTAACTGTTGACGTATTCGTGTTCATTGGCCCTGAGAGACTGCATGTGTTCGCACGTGGATACCATCAACGCAGCCTACCACGTTAGGAAACCATGCAAGTGATTGGGATTTCCTTTAATTTATAAGTGTCTCTCGAAACATATTTGACGTATCAATACGCGGAAAAAGTCATGTTGAGTTGCCGAACACAGTTATGTAAACTACGGTAAATCCACGTTTCAATTGGTCGATATACCAGGGAATGATGAACTCAGCCGCCCTTTGTTTGGCAGATTTGTCCGAGCGAGTGAAGCACGAAAGCTTGAACAACGAGGAGTCCACACACGTGTGCTGATAGCCACCATACTGCCAGTTTCCCGCCCAGTCACCGCCAGCCTTAGCAGCTATTCCAGCATGACAGTTATACTGAAATATCAAATTGGATGATTCAGCTATTATATAGTTCTACGAAATTACCTGTGTGCTATTGACAGTTTAGTAAAGGTATAAACCACCAACAATTTCATAAAAGGGATCATCTACAAATTACGTACGCCAAAAATTGTCCGCCCCCTCCCCCTGTATGCGCACCGTACGCGTGACGTCTGACCACACAGGAAGTGTAATGCTAGCGATGAACTAACTAAACCAGTCAACAATGCCATCCCAGAAGCCCTGATACTGAACTTCCGCATAATGTTATAATTACCTTGATACAATTTTTATCAATGGTTTGACAACCCGGGATGAAGTTACCAGAAGCCTACCTACTGCAGTACCAAGCTGGCAAGCCGACAGCTCAAGCGGACAACTAGGCCAATTGCGTACGGTACGCATGCAGTAGGCTATAGACCCCCCGTGTATGCACTGCCTATGCAACCACTGCTACCAACTCCTCCTTCCTTGCTTACGTAATTTGTAGACAGCCCCGAAAAGAATAGCTGAGGCACCCCTTCCCCCATTAGTGGGAAATCAAGGTTAGAGTAGCGTGATTCACATGACACGCTTCTCAAGCAAATTTAAGTCAACCTAGATCTAAGAGCTGTGTATTGTCAACAATACGAGTTATCTTCAAGAATTAGTTTGTAATACTCAGATATCCTACTTTTCAAACATAATTGATTATACACACCTACTGAGATTTTATATTTTTAGTTGTATGAATAGCGTCGGGTGATCTTCATTCGCGTTTTACCCTTGTGTTACAGGCAGTTAGTGTCACAAGACAAAAAAATATATGTTATTACATAGATGATCTATTACTGTATAGAAATACAGGATGATTAAATAGCATCAGATGATCTATATGTATGCCCTTATTTATATTGATCTATATGTATGCCCTTATTTATATTGATGTTAAATTTTATTTTTCATTCTGGTATTTGACGAGAAGTATACCAGATAAGTATGGTTAACACAGAAGAACTGTCATGTTGAGACATTGAGTGAATGCATTGTTAACACAGAAGCACTGTCGTGTGGAGACAATGAGTGAATACATTGTTAATACGCACTCCCGGATTTGTCATCTGTTCTTGGTGCAAAGACCTAGTTAAATGTATCCTCTGGTAAGAGAAGTAAAATGTTAGTGGTAGCTCATTTCAATATACCATTTTATTTATGCTCACATAGTGATTCACGTGTAAACAAAGTAGGGAGCTATGGTTGTCTCGCTTAGAACGGATATTATGCGTTATCATTACCGTACAATAAATGAGTTGTATCCTACATAATTTGTCTTGATTTATAGTATGCACCAATCGACCTCTACGGAAATGTGTTTTCTCGTGTTCTGAACCTGTTAACATAAGTTTATGTACACGTGTTTTCACGGGGAAATGTGTCCACAGAATTTCGTGAATTCGAGTTCGGTAAAACATGAATTGAACCAGTTGAAACACGTGATTCCACATGTTCTGAACCAGAGTTAATAATGTCTGTACACCCAATTTGTCCACAGAATATCGTGAATTCACAAATGGTACCACGTGAATTGAACCCATTGAGACATGTGATTTCACGTGTTCTGAACCACTGTACACACTTGTGTGTACACCCAATTTGTCCACACAAACCCGTGAATTCACGTACGGTAACACGTGAATTAAACTAATTGAAACACTTGATTTCACGTGTTCTGAACCAGTTAATACACGTGTCTGTACACCCAATATGTCCACACAATCCCGTGAATTCACGTACGGAAACATGTGAATTCACCTTGAGAACACATTAAATCACGTATCAATATTACCTGGGACATTTAATTAACGGCATGCTTGGATGCTGCAATTACTCGACGAAAACTATTCCTACATTTAAGATATAAGCCATGTAGTCTTTTTTGGTGGTAGGCAACGAATCACGACTAGCATTCATTACCACAGTTCACTCAGATATAAAGCTAGAGACAGTGGTGGAAATGTGGACGAATAATCTTCGCAAAATAATTGCAGCGTGGCTGAATGCTTCCCGGAGAAGTTGAGATGGTGTTGTAATGAACAGGTGTACCAGGGGGTGAACTGGTAAGCACGTTGAACAATCCCAACGACTGGATAGCGTGCTGTATAACAACGTACCTTTACTTGAGGTCTTCTTACAGGTGCTGCTGTAGCCAGAAACAATTATGATGGACCGAGAGTAAACAATATCACTAAAGGTCACGTCAATAGGATCGCTGTTGCCTATCCCCACTTTGTGTGTTTGCACAGGTAGGTGTCATAATGTCGAATTTCTGCGAATTGCTATTATATGAACTATTTTACTGGATATGGTGAGGTAAATGTTAAAGTGTATATAGAGGGATTACATCAACAAGTTATGCAATAATAGTATCCAAGTGTGGTATGGGAGCCCACATTGGAAGTTTATTGTTAGGCGTGGGGCATGAACAGGTTATGCAATAATTGTACCCATGATGTTTTCGCTTTTGGCATGGTACATTATATTAAAAGGGGTATCAACGTAATGGGACCGTCCACGACACGGTCGTTGTCTCCATGTCATGTTGACGGCCGACCTATAGAGCGTTCAGCCGACTGTTCAATTGCCTTCCCCGCGCGCGCGACACCAATGCGTCCGCACGAGCCTCCTCACGACACGTTATCCGTCTCCACCACATATTGACGGCTGGCGTACTGTATGTCCAGCCGACCGTTCAACTGTCTTCCCCGTGTGCGACATCAGAGCGTCCGCGTCAGCCGTCGTCACGAAACATCCCGTCTCCACGATTTATTGACATCTGGCCTACTATCGACCAGCAGACAACAACCTCGACATCACTGCGGTCGAACGTATTCAGCTGGCGGCGAGATCATGCGACCGGCGGCCACATCTGTTATCGTTCTATTCAACCCAGCAGAATGACGCGAAGGGTATTGTTGACTTTGTGCGTCATAAGGCACGCTTCTGTGACTATTTTTGTTTTGTTTTCTGAACATTATATTATAAGTGTGAAATACGCCTTTCTGCTTGTGACGAATTTATTTGTGGAAATTTCTTACACTCATATGTTGAGTTTAATGTAAGTACGGCCCACCCCTGGTTTTGCGTGGACCACCACCGAAGTCCGTGACACATAACTAGACATAACCGCCTTGCAAGCAAACCAGTCGTGGTCCTCATTGGATTCATGACTGGAACAGATATTACAAAAACTGTACTGATGAATGGTGGGGAGGGGGGAGAATGTCATATTAGATTCAAAAACTCACTTTTACAGGTGTTCTAATAAATCAGTATTGGTGCTGAATGGTAATGGCTTTTGATTTGGTAACCTGCTTGAATTTATTTTGTGATGTTATTATTTATTCTTTCCCTGTGCATCCTTCTTGTCAAGGGATATATTTATTTTGATAAGCATGCTGTACTCAAGAAGAGTACGTCATTTATATATGAGTACAACCATCTGGTAAAATGGGTATCGCTCAAACAGAGATAAATATAATTGGTTGATTCTGTAATTTTCCTCTTCAGAATACCAAAGTGTAAGTGTGATCTGTGTCACTGAAGCAGTTCTATGTGACTTGTGTGTTTGTGTGACACAGGATGAAGGACTCTGCACGCTGGAATCTCTGTAACAGGATAGTGACCGCCGCCTTCCACTCCACCATCCAGTTGTGGAGCGTCATGATCAGTCATTTATAGATAAGTACAATAATCTGGTAAAATGGATATCGCTCAAACGGAGATATATATAATTGGTTGATTCTGTATTTTTTTCTCAGCAGAATACCAAAGTGTGTGTTTGTGATCTGTGTCATTGAAGCAGTTCTATTTAACTTGTGTGTTTGTGTGATACAGGATGAAGAACTCTGCACACTGGCATATCTTGTGGTGTCTGACGGAGGTGATAGATCAGGTGGTCCTCAATGCCAAGGTGCTCAACGCTGTCCAGGAGAACTGTAACATGATGGTGGCCGCCGCCTTCCACTCCATCATCCAGTTGTGGAACGTCATGATCAGCAATGATGGCGGCCTCGTCACGCGTGAGATAGGTCAGTCAGTGAGATAGGTCTGTCAGGAGAAAAGGGCTTTGAGGAGAATCCTGTCACTGTCATGGGCACCAGGTGTCTAAATGCTGCACCATAGTCACACAACACCATGTTTGTAGAGGGATGCTAAAAGTTGGCAAACTTTGTATTGAAATGTTGTTTCTCATAAGCATTTTATACACTATTTATGAAAATGTTGACCACATCATTGAATTTATTAAATATAACTATTTACCAAGCTAATGGTGCTCTTCCTTCTTGTTTACCGCTTTATAGGGGTGAGGGTCAGGTGAAACATTCATCCTTCTTTTGTCCAACCTCTTTGTTCTTTTTATTCGACGAACCAAGTTGTTCTCACAAACTTGCAGCTACAATTGTTGATGTTATGCCAACGCCATTGTCTCCAGACCATAGAGACATGCCGGTGCAACACGCTCACTCAGGATTTTGCCTGTCAGCATTTTCAAAACGTTTCTCTCCAACATGACTCCCTCTACGTTTCTCCAAGCATTCGCTCCCGCTTGTATACAACGTCTTTATTCTACCTATGAATACCCATCCTCCGTAACCTTTCATCTAAGGTACACAAAGCCATCCACTTGCTTGATCTCCTTACCTTCCAAACTGATGGTCAGCTCCTCTCTCTGGTGTCCAACCCACGTCCGTGCTTCTTGAACGCCCCCTTCCATTCCTCCAACACTTCCTGTAGTTCTTGTTTGTTCTTCGCTATTTTGGCCAAATCGTCTGCATACACCATCTTCCTGAGAAGGTCCACAAATTCCATTACCAATCTCCCATGCATCTCCAACCATTTCTCTACCAGCTGTATTAATGCAAACCAGGGTTGAAAAAAATCATGATTTAAAAAAACAAATCGAATTTATTTGATTTAAATCGGATTTTTTTAATTTATTTTTTTTTTTTTTTTTTTTTTTAAATCTGGCATACACAATGTCATAAAATATTTTACAATCAGGCTATCTGGTGTCAATACAGCTACACAAGTGTGCGCACTTTGTGCTTTTGTATTAAAAAACACACAAAACTTTGTTGATCTTGATGATTGTAAACAATTATTTGTGTTAAATTCATATAAATCAGCGATTAAAACCGGAAGTCAAAAAAAAAAAAAAAATCATAAATAAATTTATTTTTTTATTTTTTAGGAGCGATTTAAATCATGATTTAAATCATGATTTAAATCAATGATTTAAATCAAATGATTTAAATCAAACAAACCTGATACAAACATCCCATCAGTCGTTCCTTTTCCCTTTCTAAATCCCTGTTGTTCTTCCCCGAATTCTTGCTCTACTCTCTTTCTGATCCTCCCATTCAGGGTCCTCTTTAGCAGCTTCATGATGTGACTTAGAAATGCGATGCCTCTGTATTTCCCAGGTCTTGCGCATCTCCCTTCTTCTACAATATTGGGACGATTAGCCCTGTTCGCTACTCGTCTGGTACGTTACCTTTCCTCATACATGTATTCACTACATACAGACCAACATACACTTCTTTATAGGTTAGATAGAGTACACAGAATATGTAGTTTTCAATGTCTGCATACACATACTGAAAACTAAAGCTGATTGAATGTTATTGATTCTGCATCCTACCTACACAAATGCAGAAGTTCCCGCTGAGTATGAAGGGCAGAGACCATAGTGGGAACAGTATCACACCCCTCAGTGTCTATATCACCCCCAAAACAATCTCCCTGCTTGCTACATTTGACTAGAATATTTAAACTAAAAGTTATAAATACTGACTAAATCATAGAAACTGCACTTAAGACGTCTCATTTAGATGTGTTGATTATATTTGTTACGCTAATGTGCAAGTTGCTCCTGTGAAGCAGGGCAGTTTAGGCATTGTACATTTCTTGACTGTTTTCAGCCCTGAGTTGGAAATGGATTGAGATAGCCTACTGGACAATTTCGGGAGCTGTGCAGCACCAAGAGTCAGTAGGACAGGGCCCACAGCTCTTCCAGACATTCACCGTACACACCAGTCAAATCACCAAAGTGATGTTGTCAGCGAAGCATCTCGTCTCTGGTAGGTCCAATTCCCAGGTATATTTCTGGGAAAATATTAAAATATACCTGGAAAAGCTTTGTTTCATGATGGTGACCATGTCACGTTTATGGCATGATTTTCAGTGGGCCATCAATCACATATACTACTATATGACATCCACAGTTATATAAAATATACAAGTAAAAGCTTGGTTTTCTTTTCAAGTAATCCAAATTGAAGCATTGATTATGACCATATCAGCTTTCTTTTGATACGACGCGGCTTATCAGTAACAGGTGCTTGAATAAAGGAAAGTTAATCACTGTAGCTCACTGCTGTGTTTGCAGTGTGCTCTGAGTATAACCATGTACATACGTGGAACGTGACCTGATTCCTTGCCATGACCAGCACACAGCCCGGCTCAGTTGCCTTGGCATCATTCAAGGTTATCTCCATAGAGAAGGTGGAACCACACCTTCAGTATATCCACAGTAACAACTTTGGTAAGTCACATTGACAGGATCTAGAATTACAATAATTAGATATTCCAGTAAATTAGAATATATTCGGTTACGTAATAAAAAAAAAATGTTGCCTTTACCTTCCACTGTGCTGCGCTACGAAGTGATGTCCATGTCGAAATGTGGATAACTATAGTTGTTGTTCCTGCTGTTTTATTGGAAAACTAGGAATCCCTTTTTCTGAGACAGGACCCGCCCGTTATGTGAAGACGAATGCTTTTATCTAGGAAAAGAAATCAAATTCACATTCAAGGAGCCACCTTAAAATGTTTATTTAATCAAGTTACTTGGCCAGCAAATTGTATTGTTTACTGATGTGATAATAACTTACTATCAACTAACCGTAATTCAATTATAGGCTTTCATATGCAAACACAGCCGCAATCAACCTCGAAAAGTGGACAATTTGCAGACATTCTGTGTGTAATGCAGTAGCAGAATAATATCCAGGATATACTTATGAAGAGATACTGTCTCATAAACAGTATTTCTGGAATATTGTCCGTGGAGTTAATGATGAGATATTGTCCAGATAATATTGGTAAGGATACAATCTGGAGGGTCAGCGAACATACCATGACTCGTGCAACTCTTTTGCGCACCGCCGCATTCGGGGAATTGTTTTTGGAATTACATGCATCCTGCTTATATTGAGTACGATAACTTATTAGTCTTTTCTCAATTGTATCACCTGTAAACAAAGGAAAGAGCATTTGTTGTAATTTTACAATGACACTAAACATTCAAACACTACCACACCCAGTCACTGTGCAAATATGCGCATGGAACAATTTTATAATATTTCATCAATTTATGAATGGGAAGGTATATTTTATTTGCAAACTCCATTTTTACTTGACAACTATTATAGCCTGTGTACTATAATAAAATTTGCATATGTGTTTGTATGTATTATTATTCAGGCAAAGTTTTGACCACATTTATATGGACGAACCAATGTGGTACATAACTCCGTATGTTATGCATGGTTGGGCAACCTAAACTGACTTTACCATGAACTGTCAGGGCGATCAGGGCGAAATGCCCCAGGTTTATGGGTGGCTGTCTTGCCCCAGAGTGCACCAATATGGCTTTTTGGGGTATGCTTCCTACTGCAAATGTTCATCCTCCCATGGTCGTCGGCGTACTGCTTCGAATGTTCATCCTATCATTCCACCATGATTCAACATATGTGTTGCTCATTTACATGTTGGTATTGTTCTTACGTAATATAGCTATCTGTTTTTCTTACATCTATGCGTAACAAGATATTTGTAAATTTTGTTTTTTAACATATTCACATGGCCTGCATTAACAGAAACTGTAGATAATCTGTCCCATTCATTTATTGGCCTTAGGGAGATTGAAATGACAACTTCTGTGTATATCACTCCAGACACAAGGGGAAAATTAATGAATTTGGTTTTGCTATAATTGATGAAATCATGCCAAAGACATATCACGTTCCATCTATTCGTATTTTAGCGCCTTTGTTTTTAAAGACCTCTGTCCAGATATACAGATTATTGGAGGTTTCATGTAAAGTCTCTCAATCCCGCTGAGCCTCAACAATTGTATGATAATTAGACTGAATTAATATTACACAATTAATTGTTTCAGTACTATGAGGGAAAGTGAATTTTGGCAAAAGTGTACCCTGTACGTGAAAACGCCCACATACAAATGTATTTATTATTACGTTAACTTTAAATAATGCCAAAATTATAACTTATGTTTGTTTGTTTGTGCAGTCGGGGTTCCAACAAAATGAAGGCATTGCCACATGGTTCCTCCTGGAAGTGTTTAAGGACAATCAGTGCGGACAGTACTGGTGACACAGCAAATGATAAAGACTGAATTTATGCCATTCAGTGAACCATGCAGACTTGAGCGGATCCAGACACTGGGTAGTGGGTCTAAGCAGTGTATAGAAAGAGACCATTTCGTTGCTGAGGCTATCTGCCGCATTTGATACCATTGGTCAAAGGACGACTTATTAAAAGCATGTCAATGTGATGTGGCATAACTGGCACAGATCTGGTTCTCATCATATTTAACTGATAGATACAAAAGAATGAAGGTAGCGAATTGTTTCTCAGCTGCGCTCCCTACTTCACGTAGTGTTCCTCAGGGTGTTTCACTCTCTGCGCTACTCTACTTGGCTCAGTTATCCAACGTCACAACTTGGATCACCAAGTGTATGCAAATAAATCACAGACCTATTCTACTTTGTCTACACGAGATACAAATCAATTCCAAAACTAGCTCAGGGATCGTCTCCACAAAATCTTCCATTGGATGACAGAGACCACATTAAAGTTAAATGCAAGTAAATCCGAGTTTGTTATTATTGGTAGGGTAAATGTTGCGTGTCTATTTGAATCGATTAGGTGTGCACAATATGTTGCAAGACGTTTCCTTATGCGTCAGTCTTTAGATTGCATGTAGAGAAGCACAGTAAAATAAAAACCTGTGGAAAGCATTAGCTTAACAGTGTGACTTGGCTGTTCTTTGAAGAGAACAAATTTGCATATGTGCAGGAGTGCCATGAAACACTATCATTATATAGCCTTTTTGTTTTGGGAGTGACGTAGAGTGATATAATGAAAGCATTTAGTTACTAAAATGCAAGGAAGGACATCAACATAATAATTTACATGTAAATGATTAAGGATTGACAGATGTTTGGTACGATGACAATAAAACTGATGCCGATTGAACAACTAATGCAAATCGAGAATAATAAACTGAATCTGAATATGTAATGATCGATATTCTTTTGTTTAAAAAATAAGAGACCAATGACGTGAGTGACACTTAGCCATTATCAGCCATTTGGTTGCACCTCCTATCGGTCGGTGGAGAGACCAATCCACAGTCACCGAATCTCTTATAGTTGCATTCGAGCAGCTCTCAGGGGAGAGGTTTGTCGGCCCCCAGACCGTTGTAGTTCTCCACCCAAACTACTGACAACCACTATGTGTTGAGCTAGCAACCTCTTATGACAACACGTCTACCCGTTTATATAGTAGGTACACCCTTTTTAGGTGAATTTATGGTGTGAACTCTTGAAACATGTTCACTTTACATTTATCTGACATAACATTTACTAATTAAACAATTTAGTTAATTAGAATGTTTCTTAAATAGCATAGTTCATGTTGTAATGGAGCAAAGTGTATAACATGCATAAATAATATTACTAGTCTATGTTATTGGTATTCATTTATGCAGATTTATTGGTGGAAATTATGCGCATGCGCCGGAAGTGATCACTCTAAGATGGCGTCTACTACAGCGCCGGTCGAGTATCAATAAACCTACATAACCCTGCCTAAGGAATACAACACACTCCAAGTAGAAAAGGTTTATTATATGGCCAATAGTATCATCGAACAGTTGTGTTAACTGGTATGTCTGTTTATTATCTATGCATCTAGCAGTTCCCACTGCCGTTACTTTGTCAGACAAAACGCTTAGAAAGTGTCTCGTCTCCCTGCCAGCAACAGACTAGGCACATTTTCATGCAGCTAATATACAGTCATGAGCTGCATCAGAAGCATAAAAAGATAGTTGTCACTAGCAATTAATCTGTCCCTATACACTAATCACAACTCCATATGAAATGTACAATCGTATGTAGAATGCCAGCAGAAAGGTTCGTAGAGCCATCCTCGAAATATGTATCCAAATTAACACCATATCAAATATGTGTACTGTGTAGTATAGATATTATTTATCTACAAAACCAAATGACGTTTATACATAAACCATCCGCATTCTTTTAGGTCACAAATTCGTTGTTTATAATGCACCTTTTGTTTTCATAGTAGCTGTATCGAAGCATTTCTTTGTTCACCCATTTCGTCCGACTGGCTGTTAACGCAATGCACTTCTACCTATTTAGCTGCTATCAGATTTTACAGACAACACCACAGGAAGCAAGCAGTGTGTGCTATGGACATACAACGTATGTTGACTCAGATATCATGCAAGTCAACACGGATATAGCACACGAAATGCTGTCTTGCACACTCTTCCATATTTCTTCAATTGGTCGTTCTTCAGTCATGATAGGCCCCACACAGTATGCCATTTGTCGCTTCATTAGCAGAAGCACCAACTTCGCATGGATTGTTATATACTACACGCTAAAAGCAAGAATTCCCTGCATGCTGGCTGGTGGACAGGAATTAACACCTTTTGTCTGTGCTGGCGGAGGTAATCAACGAACCCCGACAGGCATTGTCCATGCGCACGGACGGCGTTGTCCTGTTTGCATCAGAACATCTTTAGCAGCACCACGCTTTGACACTTGTCAATGCCGTGAATGACGTTGTAATCCTCACTTAGAAGCGCAATTTCTATATCGCAATTATTCTGGTATCCTAATTGTATCGACACATGCGTGTTGTTCTATTGGGGATACATAATCGTTCTGTTTACAGCAATTTTTTTTTTTCAACACGTTTACACACAAAAATAATAGTACGCATCAGTTAGTGTGCGTTCCGTGTTCTGCTGTAAATGTGACTTCAACGTGGGCAGAAAAGGACAGCCCCTTACACTGGACTCCCAAGCACGCACACACGCATGGATGAGGGAGGGAGGGAGGGAGGGAGGGAGGGAGGCGGGGATGGAAGCAGACAGGTGGAAAGCGGGAAGGCAGGCAAACAGACAGGAACAATGCTTTCGTGGTATCCAGTCCTTGGGATTGCTCAAAGTGTTTTACATTTTAACCCATGGCAGAAATGTTCGTTCAAAATCCACCTCAACTTCTCTGGAAAGCAATTATTCTGGTATCCTAATTGTAACGACACATGCATATTTTTATGTCGAGAATACGTAATCATTCTGTTTAAAGCAATTTGTTTTTATTTATCAAATGCACAATCAAATGTACGTAATTCTTTGAATAATTATTGTTGTTAGATTCACTTTCACATACCATTAAAAAAAGTTCTCTGAAGTGAGCAGATTATGAAATCGTTGTCTGACCTGTAAATCCACTTTCACACCGTGCTCCTTAAAAAGTGCTCTGTATGTCAAATGTTCAATGCCTGAGCTGTTGTTAATACAACATGGAAATACCAACTGGTCTGTAGGATTATGGCTTCAGAGATTACCTGTTCATTGAAACAAATTAAACAATGCAGTCAAATGACTCCCTTGTGTTGTGTTTGCACTGTTGGTGTGGGTTCGCGTGGCAGCTCATTTGGGGAGTAAACAGCAGCAGTAGTATTGACAGATGTGACAATGATGACAGTGGCAATGCCCAAATGACAATAACAACAGTGGCAATGACAGTTGTCTGTGGTTTATACTGCTATGTTTGATGTGTGCCTCACAACGCGTCCGGCTAGATGGTTGTCAACCGACTCGGTGAGAATGTCTGCTTATTTTCGTCAGCTGAAGGAACCCGGGTTCAAACCCTCTTGCTGCCGTATCAAAGCTTTGGCAATTTTTCCCCACATTACCACAGTTCACTCAGCTATAAATGAGTATACAACTAGAGACAGTGGTGGAAATGTGGACGAATAATCTTCGATAAATAATGACTCTCTCTACCTTTCTCCAAGCATTAGCACCAGCTTGTCTACGACGTCTCACTTTTACCTCTGAATGCCCATCCTCCATAACCTTTCATCTAAGGTACACAAAGCCATCCACTTGCTTGATCTCCTTACCTTCCAAACTGATGGTCAGCTCCTCTCTCTGGTGTCCAACCCACGTCCGTGCTTCTTAAACGCCCCCTTCCATTCCTCCAACAGTTCCTGTAGTTCTTGTTTGTTCTCTGCTATTTTGGCCAAATCGTCTGCATACACCATATTCCTGAGGAGGTCCACAAATCTCCCATGCATCTCCAACCATTTCTCTACCAGCTGTCTTAATGCAAACATCCCATCAGTCGTTCCTTTTCCCTTTCTGAATCCCTGTTGTTCTTCCCCGAATTCTTGCTCTACTCTCTTTCTGATCCTCCCATCCAGGGTCCTCTCTAGCAGCTTTATGATGTGACTTAGAAATGCGATGCCTCTGTATTTCCCAGGTCTTGCGCATCTCCCTTCTTCTACAACATTGGGACAATTAGCCCTGTTCACTACTCGTCTGGTACGTTACCTTTCCTCATACATGTAATCACTACAGACAGACCAACATACACTTCTTTATAGGTTAGATAGAGTAGAAGTAGAAAGGTTTAGACAATGCCTTCTCACCATGCCAACATAGAACAATTATACAGTCCTTATTATTAGATATCATATAGCTCATGCACTAAATTATTGCCTAACTACGCAGACGCGACATATACTGACTAAAACGGACCCGAACCGGCATTACATTACCCGCTCCCACGCAATAGTGTTCACAGCTCGAAAATACTCTAGCCACATTTATATGTGGCTAACATAGAGTCCTGAGCTTAAATGGAAGAAGAAGAAGAAGAAGAGTACACACAATATGTAGTTTTCAATGTCTGCATACACATATTGAAAACTAAATAGTGGGAACAGTATCACACCCCTCAGTGTCTATATCACCCCCAAAACAATCTCCCTGCTTGCTACATTTGACTAGAATATTTAAACTAAAAGTTATAAATATTGACTAATTCACAGAAACTGTACTTACAACGTCTCATTTAGATGTGTTGATTATATTTGTTACGCTAATGTGCAAGTTGCTCCTGTGAAGCAGGACAGTTTAGGCATTGTACATTTCTTGACTGTTTTCAGCCCTGAGTTGGAAATGGATTGAGATAGCCTACTGGACAGTTTCGGGAGCTGTGCAGCACCAAGAGTCGGTGGGACAGGCCCACAGCTCTTCCAGACATTCACCGTACACACCAGTCACATCACCAAAGTGATGCTGTCAGCGAAGCATCTCATCTCTGGTAGGTCCAATTCCCAGGTATATTTCTGGGGAAAATATTAAAATATACCTGGAAAAGCTTTGTTTCATGATGGTGACCATGTCACGTTTATGGCATGATTTTCAGTGGGCCATCAATGACATATACTACTATATGACATCCACAGTTATATAAAATATACAAGTAAAAGCTTGGTTTTCTTTTCAAGTAATCCAAATTGAAGCATTGTACTATAATAATATTTGCATATGTGTTTGTATGTATTATTATTCAGGCAAAGTTTTGACCACATTTATATGGACGAACCAATGTGGTACATTACTCCGTATGTTATGCATGGTTGGGCAACCTCAACTGACTTTACCATGAACTGTCAGGGCGATTAGGGCGAAATGCCCCAGGTTTATGGGTGGCTGTCTTACCCCAGAGTGCACCAATATGGCTTTTTGGGGTATGCTTCCTACTGCAAATGTTCATCCTCCCATGGTCGTCGGCATATTGCTTCGAATGTTCATCCTATCATTCCACCATGATTCAACATATGTGTTGCTCATTTACATGTTGGTATTGTTCTTACGTAATATGGCTATCTGTAATATAGATGTAATGTTTGGTCGAGTTAGAATTATATATTTTTGAAATGCAACCATTGGTTGATTCAGACAGAAAAGGAAGCATTTAACTAGACCGTTTTTCTTACATCTATGCGTAACAAGATATTTGTAAATTTTGTTTTTTAACATATTCACATGGCCTGCATTAACAGAAACTGTAGATAATCTGTCCCATTCATTTATTGGCCTTAGGGAGGTTGAAATGACAACTTCTGTGTATATCACTCCAGACACAAGGGGAAAATTAATGAATTCGGTTTTGCTATAATTGATGAAATCATGCCAAAGACATATCACGTTCCATCTATTCGTATTTTAGCGCCTTTGTTTTTAAAGACCTCTGTCCAGATATACAGATTATTGGAGGTTTCATGTAAAGTCTCTCAATCACGCTGAGCCTCAAAAATTGTATGATAAAAATATGCTGAATTAATATTACACAATTAATTGTTTCAGTACTATGAGGGAAAGTGAATTTTGGCAAAAGTGTACCCTGTACGTGAAAACGCCCACATACAAATGTATTTATTATTACGTTAACTTTAAATAATGTCAAAATTATAACTTATGTTTGTTTGTTTGTGCAGTCGGGGTTCCAACAAAATGAAGGCATTGCCACATGGTTCCTCCTGGAAGTGTTTAAGGACAATCAGTGCGGACAGTACTGGTGACACAGCAAATGATAAAGACTGAATTTATGCCATTCAGTGAACCATGCAGACTTGAGCGGATCCAGACACTGGGTAGTGGGTCTAAGCAGTGTATAGAAAGAGACCATTTCGTTGCTGAGGCTATCTGCCGCATTTGATACCATTGGTCAAAGGACGACTTATTAAAAGCATGTCAATGTGATGTGGCATAACTGGCACAGATCTGGTTCTCATCATATTTAACTGATAGATACAAAAGAATGAAGGTAGCGAATTGTTTCTCAGCTGCGCTCCCTACTTCACGTAGTGTTCCTCAGGGTGTTTCACTCTCTGCGCTACTCTACTTGGCTCAGTTATCCAACGTCACAACTTGGATCACCAAGTGTATGCAAATAAATCACAGACCTATTCTACTTTGTCTACACGAGATACAAATCAATTCCAAAACTAGCTCAGGGATCGTCTCCACAAAATCTTCCATTGGATGACAGAGACCACATTAAAGTTAAATGCAAGTAAATCCGAGTTTGTTATTATTGGTAGGGTAAATGTTGCGTGTCTATTTGAATCGATTAGGTGTGCACAATATGTTGCAAGACGTTTCCTTATGCGTCAGTCTTTAGATTGCATGTAGAGAAGCACAGTAAAATAAAAACCTGTGGAAAGCATTAGCTTAACAGTGTGACTTGGCTGTTCTTTGAAGAGAACAAATTTGCATATGTGCAGGAGTGCCATGAAACACTATCATTATATAGCCTTTTTGTTTTGGGAGTGACGTAGAGTGATATAATGAAAGCATTTAGTTACTAAAATGCAAGGAAGGACATCAACATAATAATTTACATGTAAATGATTAAGGATTGACAGATGTTTGGTACGATGACAATAAAACTGATGCCGATTGAACAACTAATGCAAATCGAGAATAATAAACTGAATCTGAATATGTAATGATCGATATTCTTTTGTTTAAAAAATAAGAGACCAATGACGTGAGTGACACTTAGCCATTATCAGCCATTTGGTTGCACCTCCTATCGGTCGGTGGAGAGACCAATCCACAGTCACCGAATCTCTTATAGTTGCATTCGAGCAGCTCTCAGGGGAGAGGTTTGTCGGCCCCCAGACCGTTGTAGTTCTCCACCCAAACTACTGACAACCACTATGTGTTGAGCTAGCAACCTCTTATGACAACACGTCTACCCGTTTATATAGTAGGTACACCCTTTTTAGGTGAATTTATGGTGTGAACTCTTGAAACATGTTCACTTTACATTTATTTGACATAACATTTACTAATTAAACAATTTAGTTAATTAGAATGTTTCTTAAATAGCATAGTTCATGTTGTAATGGAGCAAAGTGTATAACATGCATAAATAATATTACTAGTCTATGTTATTGGTATTCATTTATGCAGATTTATTGGTGGAAATTATGCGCATGCGCCGGAAGTGATCACTCTAAGATGGCGTCTACTACAGCGCCGGTCGAGTATCAATAAACCTACATAACCCTGCCTAAGGAATACAACACACTCCAAGTAGAAAAGGTTTATTATATGGCCAATAGTATCATCGAACAGTTGTGTTAACTGGTATGTCTGTTTATTATCTATGCATCTAGCAGTTCCCACTGCCGTTACTTTGTCAGACAAAACGCTTAGAAAGTGTCTCGTCTCCCTGCCAGCAACAGACTAGGCACATTTTCATGCAGCTAATATACAGTCATGAGCTGCATCAGAAGCATAAAAAGATAGTTGTCACTAGCAATTAATCTGTCCCTATACACTAATCACAACTCCATATGAAATGTACAATCGTATGTAGAATGCCAGCAGAAAGGTTCGTAGAGCCATCCTCGAAATATGTATCCAAATTAACACCATATCAAATATGTGTACTGTGTAGTATAGATATTATTTATCTACAAAACCAAATGACGTTTATACATAAACCATCCGCATTCTTTTAGGTCACAAATTCGTTGTTTATAATGCACCTTTTGTTTTCATAGTAGCTGTATCGAAGCATTTCTTTGTTCACCCATTTCGTCCGACTGGCTGTTAACGCAATGCACTTCTACCTATTTAGCTGCTATCAGATTTTACAGACAACACCACAGGAAGCAAGCAGTGTGTGCTATGGACATACAACGTATGTTGACTCAGATATCATGCAAGTCAACACGGATATAGCACACGAAATGCTGTCTTGCACACTCCTCCATATTTCTTCAATTGGTCGTTCTTCAGTCATGATAGGCCCCACACAGTATGCCATTTGTCGCTTCATTAGCAGAAGCACCAACTTCGCATGGATTGTTATATACTACACGCTAAAAGCAAGAATTCCCTGCATGCTGGCTGGTGGACAGAAATTAACACCTTTTGTCTGTGCTGGCGGAGGTAATCAACGAACCCCGACAGGCATTGTCCATGCGCACGGACGGCGTTGTCCTGTTTGCATCAGATAATCTTTAGCAGCACCACGCTTTGACACTTGTCAATGCCGTGAATGACGTTGTAATCCTCACTTAGAAGCGCAATTTCTATATCGCAATTATTCTGGTATCCTAATTGTATCGACACATGCGTGTTGTTCTATTGGGGATACATAATCGTTCTGTTTACAGCAATTTTTTTTTTTCAACACGTTTACACACAAAAATAATAGTACGCATCAGTTAGTGTGCGTTCCGTGTTCTGCTGTAAATGTGACTTCAACGTGGGCAGAAAAGGACAGCCCCTTACACTGGACTCCCAAGCACGCACACACGCATGGATGAGGGAGGGAGGGAGGGAGGGAGGGAGGCGGGGATGGAAGCAGACAGGTGGAAAGCGGGAAGGCAGGCAAACAGACAGGAACAATGCTTTCGTGGTATCCAGTCCTTGGGATTGCTCAAAGTGTTTTACATTTTAACCCATGGCAGAAATGTTCGTTCAAAATCCACCTCAACTTCTCTGGAAAGCAATTATTCTGGTATCCTAATTGTAACGACACATGCATATTTTTATGTCGAGAATACGTAATCATTCTGTTTAAAGCAATTTGTTTTTATTTATCAAATGCACAATCAAATGTACGTAATTCTTTGAATAATTATTGTTGTTAGATTCACTTTCACATACCATTAAAAAAAGTTCTCTGAAGTGAGCAGATTATGAAATCGTTGTCTGACCTGTAAATCCACTTTCACACCGTGCTCCTTAAAAAGTGCTCTGTATGTCAAATGTTCAATGCCTGAGCTGTTGTTAATACAACATGGAAATACCAACTGGTCTGTAGGATTATGGCTTCAGAGATTACCTGTTCATTGAAACAAATTAAACAATGCAGTCAAATGACTCCCTTGTGTTGTGTTTGCACTGTTGGTGTGGGTTCGCGTGGCAGCTCATTTGGGGAGTAAACAGCAGCAGTAGTATTGACAGATGTGACAATGATGACAGTGGCAATGCCCAAATGACAATAACAACAGTGGCAATGACAGTTGTCTGTGGTTTATACTGCTATGTTTGATGTGTGCCTCACAACGCGTCCGGCTAGATGGTTGTCAACCGACTCGGTGAGAATGTCTGCTTATTTTCGTCAGCTGAAGGAACCCGGGTTCAAACCCTCTTGCTGCCGTATCAAAGCTTTGGCAATTTTTCCCCACATTACCACAGTTCACTCAGCTATAAATGAGTATACAACTAGAGACAGTGGTGGAAATGTGGACGAATAATCTTCGATAAATAATGACTCTCTCTACCTTTCTCCAAGCATTAGCACCAGCTTGTCTACGACGTCTCACTTTTACCTCTGAATGCCCATCCTCCATAACCTTTCATCTAAGGTACACAAAGCCATCCACTTGCTTGATCTCCTTACCTTCCAAACTGATGGTCAGCTCCTCTCTCTGGTGTCCAACCCACGTCCGTGCTTCTTAAACGCCCCCTTCCATTCCTCCAACAGTTCCTGTAGTTCTTGTTTGTTCTCTGCTATTTTGGCCAAATCGTCTGCATACACCATATTCCTGAGGAGGTCCACAAATCTCCCATGCATCTCCAACCATTTCTCTACCAGCTGTCTTAATGCAAACATCCCATCAGTCGTTCCTTTTCCCTTTCTGAATCCCTGTTGTTCTTCCCCGAATTCTTGCTCTACTCTCTTTCTGATCCTCCCATCCAGGGTCCTCTCTAGCAGCTTTATGATGTGACTTAGAAATGCGATGCCTCTGTATTTCCCAGGTCTTGCGCATCTCCCTTCTTCTACAACATTGGGACAATTAGCCCTGTTCACTACTCGTCTGGTACGTTACCTTTCCTCATACATGTAATCACTACAGACAGACCAACATACACTTCTTTATAGGTTAGATAGAGTAGAAGTAGAAAGGTTTAGACAATGCCTTCTCACCATGCCAACATAGAACAATTATACAGTCCTTATTATTAGATATCATATAGCTCATGCACTAAATTATTGCCTAACTACGCAGACGCGACATATACTGACTAAAACGGACCCGAACCGGCATTACATTACCCGCTCCCACGCAATAGTGTTCACAGCTCGAAAATACTCTAGCCACATTTATATGTGGCTAACATAGAGTCCTGAGCTTAAATGGAAGAAGAAGAAGAAGAAGAGTACACACAATATGTAGTTTTCAATGTCTGCATACACATATTGAAAACTAAATAGTGGGAACAGTATCACACCCCTCAGTGTCTATATCACCCCCAAAACAATCTCCCTGCTTGCTACATTTGACTAGAATATTTAAACTAAAAGTTATAAATATTGACTAATTCACAGAAACTGTACTTACAACGTCTCATTTAGATGTGTTGATTATATTTGTTACGCTAATGTGCAAGTTGCTCCTGTGAAGCAGGACAGTTTAGGCATTGTACATTTCTTGACTGTTTTCAGCCCTGAGTTGGAAATGGATTGAGATAGCCTACTGGACAGTTTCGGGAGCTGTGCAGCACCAAGAGTCGGTGGGACAGGCCCACAGCTCTTCCAGACATTCACCGTACACACCAGTCACATCACCAAAGTGATGCTGTCAGCGAAGCATCTCATCTCTGGTAGGTCCAATTCCCAGGTATATTTCTGGGGAAAATATTAAAATATACCTGGAAAAGCTTTGTTTCATGATGGTGACCATGTCACGTTTATGGCATGATTTTCAGTGGGCCATCAATGACATATACTACTATATGACATCCACAGTTATATAAAATATACAAGTAAAAGCTTGGTTTTCTTTTCAAGTAATCCAAATTGAAGCATTGTACTATAATAATATTTGCATATGTGTTTGTATGTATTATTATTCAGGCAAAGTTTTGACCACATTTATATGGACGAACCAATGTGGTACATTACTCCGTATGTTATGCATGGTTGGGCAACCTCAACTGACTTTACCATGAACTGTCAGGGCGATTAGGGCGAAATGCCCCAGGTTTATGGGTGGCTGTCTTACCCCAGAGTGCACCAATATGGCTTTTTGGGGTATGCTTCCTACTGCAAATGTTCATCCTCCCATGGTCGTCGGCATATTGCTTCGAATGTTCATCCTATCATTCCACCATGATTCAACATATGTGTTGCTCATTTACATGTTGGTATTGTTCTTACGTAATATGGCTATCTGTAATATAGATGTAATGTTTGGTCGAGTTAGAATTATATATTTTTGAAATGCAACCATTGGTTGATTCAGACAGAAAAGGAAGCATTTAACTAGACCGTTTTTCTTACATCTATGCGTAACAAGATATTTGTAAATTTTGTTTTTTAACATATTCACATGGCCTGCATTAACAGAAACTGTAGATAATCTGTCCCATTCATTTATTGGCCTTAGGGAGGTTGAAATGACAACTTCTGTGTATATCACTCCAGACACAAGGGGAAAATTAATGAATTCGGTTTTGCTATAATTGATGAAATCATGCCAAAGACATATCACGTTCCATCTATTCGTATTTTAGCGCCTTTGTTTTTAAAGACCTCTGTCCAGATATACAGATTATTGGAGGTTTCATGTAAAGTCTCTCAATCACGCTGAGCCTCAAAAATTGTATGATAAAAATATGCTGAATTAATATTACACAATTAATTGTTTCAGTACTATGAGGGAAAGTGAATTTTGGCAAAAGTGTACCCTGTACGTGAAAACGCCCACATACAAATGTATTTATTATTACGTTAACTTTAAATAATGTCAAAATTATAACTTATGTTTGTTTGTTTGTGCAGTCGGGGTTCCAACAAAATGAAGGCATTGCCACATGGTTCCTCCTGGAAGTGAGTGTTTAAGGACAATCAGTGCGGACAGTACTGGTGACACAGCAAATGATAAAGACTGAATTTATGCCATTCAGTGAACCATGCAGACTTGAGCGGATCCAGACACTGGGTAGTGGGTCCAAGCAGTGTATAGAAAGAGACCATTTCGTTGCTGAGGCTATCTGCCGCATTTGATACCATTGGTCAAAGGACGACTTATTAAAAGCATGTCAATGTGGTGTGGCATAACTGGCACAGATCTGGTTCTCATCATATTTAACTGATAGATACAAAAGAATGAAGATAGCGAATTGTTTCTCAGCTGCGCTCCCTACTTCACGTAGTGTTCCTCAGGGTGTTTCACTCTCTGCGCTACTCTACTTGGCTCAGTTATCCAACGTCACAACTTGGATCACCAAGTATATGCAAATAAATCACAGACCTATTCTACTTTGTCTACACGAGATACAAATCAATTCCAAAACTAGCTCAGGGATCGTCTCCACAAAATCTTCCATTGGATGACAGAGACCACATTAAAGTTAAATGCAAGTAAATCCGAGTTTGTTATTATTGGTAGGGTAAATGTTGCATGTCTATTTGAATCGATTAGGTGTGCACAATATGTTGCAAGACGTTTCCTTATGTGTCAGTCTTTAGATTGCATGTAGAGAAGCACAGTAAAATCAAAACCTGTTGAAAGCATTAGCTTAACAGTGTGACTTGGCTGTTCTTCGAAGAGAACAAATTTGCATATGTGCAGGAGTGCCATGAAACACTATCATTATATAGCCTTTTTGTTTTGGGAGTGACGTAGAGTGATATAATGAAAGCATTGAGTTAATAAAATGCAAGTAAGGACATCAACATAATAATTTATATGTAAATGATTAAGGATTGACAGACGTTTGGTACGATGACAATAAAACTGATGCCGATTGATCAACTAATGCGAATCGAGAATAATAAACTGAATCTGAATATGTAATGATCGATATTCTTTTGTTTAAAAAATAAGAGACCAATGACGTGAGTGACACTTAGCCATTATCAGCCATTTGGTTGCACCTCCTATCGGTCGGTGGAGAGACCAATCCACAGTCACCGAATCTCTTATAGTTGCATTCGAGCAGCTCTCAGGGGAGAGGTTTGTCGGCCCCCAGACCGTTGTAGTTCTCCACCCAAACTACTGACAACCCCTATGTGTTGAGCTAGCAACCTCTTATGACAACACGTCTACCCGTTTATATAGTAGGTACACACTTTTTAGGTGAATTTATGGTGTGAACTCTTGAAACATGTTCACTTTACATTTATCTGACATAACATTTACTAATTAAACAATTTAGTTAATTAGAATGTTTCTTAAATAGCATAGTTCATGTTGTAATGGAGCAAAGTGTATAACATGCATAAATAATATTACTAGTCTATGTTATTGGTATTCATTTATGCAGATTTATTGGTGGAAATTATGCGCATGCGCCGGAAGTGATCACTCTAAGATGGCGTCTACTACAGCGCCGGTCGAGTATCAATAAACTTACATAACCCTGCCTAAGGAATACAACACACTCCAAGTGGAAAAGGTTTATTATATGGCCAATAGTATCATCGAACAGTTGTGTTAACTGGTATGTCTGTTTATTATCTATGCATCTAGCAGTTCCCACTGCCGTTACTTTGTCAGTCAAAACGCTTAGAAAGTGTCTCGTCTCCCTGCCAGCAACAGACTAGCCACATTTTCATGCAGCTAATATACAGTCATGAGCTGCATCAGAAGCAGAAAAAGATAGTTGTCACTAGCAATTAATCTGTCCCTATACACTAATCACAACTCCATATGAAATGTATAATCGTATGTAGAATGCCAGCAGAAAGGTTCGTAGAGCCATCCTCGAAATATGTATCCAAATTAACACCATATCAAATATGTGTACTGTGTAGTATAGATATTATTTATCTACAAAACCAAATGACGTTTATACATAAACCATCCGCATTCTTTTAGGTCACAAATTCGTTGTTTATAATGCACCTTTTGTTTTCATAGTAGCTGTATCGAAGCATTTCTTTGTTCACCCATTTCGTCCGACTGGTTGTCAACGCAATGCACTTCTACCTATTTAGCTGCTATCAGATTTTACAGACAACACCACAGGAAGCAAGCAGTGTGTGCTATGGACATACAACGTATGTTGACTCAGATATCATGCAAGTCAACACGGATATAGCACACGAAATGCTGTCTTGCACACTCCTCCATATTTCTTCAATTGGTCGTTCTTCAGTCATGATAGGCCCCACACAGTATGCCATTTGTCGCTTCATTAGCAGAAGCACCAACTTCGCATGGATTGTTATATACTACACGCTAAAAGCAAGAATTCCCTGCATGCTGGCTGGTGGACAGGAATTAACACCTTTTGTCTGTGCTGGCGGAGGTAATCAACGAACCACGACAGGCATTGTCCATGCGCACGGACGGCGTTGTCCTGTTTGCATCAAATAATCTTTAGCAGCACCACGCCTTGACACTTGTCAACGCCGTGAATGACGTTGTAATCCTCACTTAGAAGCGCAATTTCTATATCGCAATTATTCTGGTATCCTAATTGTATCGACACATGCGTGTTGTTCTATTGAGGATACATAATCGTTCTGTTTACAGCAATTTTTTTTTCTCAACACGTTTACACACAAAAATAATAGTACGCATCAGTTAGTGTGCGTTCCGTGTTCTGCTGTAAATATGACTTCAACGTGGGCAGAAAAGGACAGCCCCTTACACTGGACTCCCAAGCACGCACACACGCATGGATGAGGGAGGGAGGGAGGGAGGGAGGGAGGCGGGGATGGAAGCAGACAGGTGGAAAGCGGGAAGGCAGGCAAACAGACAGGAACAATGCTTTCGTGGTATCCAGTCCTTGGGATTGCTCAAAGTGTTTTACATATCAACCCATGGCAGAAATGTTCGTTCAAAATCCACCTCAACTTCTCTGGAAAGCAATTATTCTGGTATCCTAATTGTAACGACACATGCATATTTTTATGTCGAGAATACGTAATCATTCTGTTTAAAGCAATTTTATTTTATTTATCAAATGCACAATCAAATGTACGTAATTCTTTGAATAATTATTGTTGTTAGATTCACTTTCACATACCATTAAAAAAAGTTCTCTGAAGTGAGCAGTACCTTCAGCAGATTATGAAATCTTTGTCTGACCTGTGAATCCACTTTCACACCGTGCTCCTTAAAAAGTGCTCTGTATGTCAAATGTTCAATGCCTGAGCTGTTGTTTATACAACATTGAAATACCAACTGAGATTACCTGTTCATTGAAACAAATTAAACAATGCAGTCAAATTACTCCTTTGTGTTGTTTTGACACTGTTGGGGTGGTTTCGCGTGGCAGCTCATCTGGGGGAGTAAACAGCAGCAGTAGTATCGTCGCCATGTAGTTCACTTTCTTAATTTACTACACAACTATTGGTCATTTGTGTCTTTGTATTGAAGGAATAATGCGCAGCAAGTGTTCGGATATTCACGATGATGTCCGGCAAGGCCTGATATGAAGACAACTTTGCTCCCATTGACAACGGCGAGTGAAAACCCAGACAACACAATACCACGCAATTAATTACTGCGCATTGTTTGACTGTATGCGTTGACAGTCTGCATCGGCTGTATCTTGTCTTCTGCTGCCTACTGACTGCTTGCGACTGTTCAGCTATCTCTCCATATAAGACAACACTGCGTCCCGCATGAGCCATCTTCGCGATACGTTCGTCGTCTCCACGTCGTGTAGACGGCCGACTTACATAGCGTTCAGCCGACTGTTCAAGTGCCTTCCCCGCACGCGCGACAACCAGTTCGTCCGCACAAGCCGCTGTCACGACACGTTAGCCGTCTCTACGACACATTGACGGCTGGCGTACTGTGCGTCCATCCGACCGTTCAACTGTCTTCCCCATGTGCGACATCAAACCGTCCGCGTCAGCCGTCGTCACGAAACGTCGCCGTCTCCACGATCTATTGACATCCGGCCTACTATCGTCCAACCGCAACAATATCGACATCACTGCGGTCGAACTTATTCAGCTGGCGGTGAGATCATGCGACCGACGGCCACATTAGTTATCGTTCTACTCAACCCAGCAGAATGACGCGATGGGTATTTTTGACTTTGTGCGGCGTAATTCACGCTACTGTGACTATTTTTTTTTTGAACATTATATTATAAGTGTGAAATACGCCTTTCTGCTTGTGACGAATTTATTTAACACTGATGTCTGTGGTACGGTCTTGCAGGGGAATAGCCTCATCGGAGAACGTAAAGGGAAACGTAGGTTTTTAGTTAATTTGGTTTGAGGGTATTGACAACTTGATCTAGAGTTATAGTTTCTTTATTTCATTTGTACCATTTCACTTAGGCTTTGATTAATTGTAAACATATTCATGTGTATTACCTTTGTGTTGTTTTTCATTTCTGGAAATTTCTGACACTCATATGTTGAGCTTAATCTAAGTACGGCCTGCCCCTAGTTTTGTGCGAACCTCCACGTATAACTAGATATAACCGCCTTGCAAGCAAACCAGTCATGGTCCTCTTGGAAATACATTGGATTCATTATTGGAACAGACATTACAAAAAACTGTAATGATGAATGGTAGGGAGGGGGGAGAATGTCATATTAGAGTGAAAAACTCACTTTTACAGTTGTTCTAATAAATCAGTATTGGTGCCGAATGGTAATGGCTTTTGTTTTGGTAACCTGCTTGATTTTTTTTATGTTGTTATTTATCCTTTTCCTGTGCATCCCTCTTGTCAACGGATAGATTTATTTTGATAAGCATGCTGTAGTCAAGAAGAGTACGTCATTTATATATGAGTACAACCATCTGGTAAAATGGATATCGCTCTAACGGAGACACATATAATTGGTCGATTCTGTAATTTTCCTCAGCAGAATACCAAAGTGTGTGCGTGTGTGCGTGTGTGTGTGTGCGTGCGTGCGTGCGTGCGTGCGTGCGTGCGTGCGTGCGTGATGAGTGTGTGAGTGTCATTGAAGCAGTTCTATGTAACTTGTGTGTTTCTGCGTCTTGCACATATCTCTTCTTTTACCATATTAGGACAGTTAGCCATGTTCGCCACTCCTCTGGTACTTTATCTTTCCTCATACATGTATTCAGCAGCCTCTTTGTCCAGCTGATTCCACTCTCCCCCCGCTGCCATTACCATCTCCACATGCATATCATCGATACCAAGTGCTCTTCCTACTTCATCCCTTTCATCCCGGTTTGCATCTCTGTATCCGTAATATCAGTTAGCTACTCTTTCCCCTCTACATCCAGCGGTAATTCCAGATCGTTGTTATTTCCTTCCTGGTTCAGTAGCTCCTTGAAGTAGCTTTCCCAGACGTTCGGCACTACCTCTTGTTCGGTCCTTTCCCATAGCATAGGGTTTTATGCCTTGTTTGATCATTTTACCTGCTCAGGTTGATGAAGGTATCGTTACGTGCACCAGCAAACCGTTTCTACCAGGCCCACGTTGATAGTCCGGCACTCTGGATAGAAGTTATTGCCCTTTGCAGTTAACCCCACACGTAAAAAATCTGACCACTCATTGGAGAACTGCTGAACAAAGCAGTTACCAGTCGTTTTGCGTCAATTCTTTGAAGTCCATAACATGACATCATCGGCAATCCTCGCGCATTTCTCGCGGTTTCCGCGGATCAACGTACTGTAGCGTTTCTAATGGCTGGGTGGCTCCCTGCGTTTCTACATACTCGCCGCTTACTCCATTTTCCAGCATTCCTACAAAATCACTGTTTTCTCCATTTCCCGCGTTTTTACAATATCGCCGTTTTCTCCATTTCCCCGCGTTTCTACACGCCTTTTCTCAATTCTCCCGCGTTTCTACCAACTTGGTGTTTTCTAAATTTTCCCGCGTTTCTACAAACTCGCCGTCTCATCGATTCCCGCGTTTGTACATGTGATGTGATTACATGAATGTGATGGTGTGAATGTGAAGATGTGAATGTGATGACGTAAATGTGATCATGTGATTTTGAATGTCATAGATAAACGTAAAAGCATTTGTACATAATAATAATAATATAATATATAAAATAGCTTCGCTTGAATAAACATATAATATACATACGGTGTTTTGTGGTGGCTATATAGTAGTTATCGATGGATCATGCTTGACCAATAAAGACGCTTGACCATGTCTCGAGACGCTTGACTAACGTCCTAAGACGTGTGAACAATACTCTTAAGACGCTCGAGACTCTTAAGACGGTGAAAATAAATAAATGACATACATATAAGTATGACAATGTCACTGATAACTTTAAGGTAGATTTTGGTTAAGATAAAGAATTACGTCTGCTACACCACCATGAATGAATTAAGCAAAAACTTTCATAACAGCCTAAAGAGGCAGTGTATTTTTGACAAAATCCTTTACCAATCGTAATTCGAATTCGCATTATGTTGCCTACATGTAAGACGCGTTCATATGCCAAACTGCAGCATTGTAAGTGTCATAGTTTAAAAAAATATATTTTAATCAGATAACGTTTCCTGATTGTTAGTGATAACAGAATTGCTGAAAAACGTATCACGCTTGAAAAGTGACAATTTTCACTGGTGTTTTACGTATTGTTGACAAAACATAATAATCACAAAACATAATAATCACAAACAGGTCATTATGAGACAGGAGATGACAATACAGACACTAACCTGGCATTATGAGATGGGAGATGACAAGATAGACATAGTTATGAAGAACGCCTGAAAGAATGTGGTTTAACAACTCTAGAGACAAGGAGGTTAAGAGGAGATCAGGTTGAAGATATTGACTGGGTATGAAAATATTGATAGAAATGTGTTTTTCTCACTCAAGAAGGATAGCAGAACTAGAGGACATGAGGTAAAATTAGTAAAGGATCAATGTAGATTGGACATCAGGAAGCACTCGTTCTCACGGAGGACAATAAATGAATGGAACAAATTGTCTACAGATTGTGTAACTGCTAGCAGCGTGAATATGTTTAAAAACAAGGTTGACACATATTTCAGGAGGGCGGGTTATAAGTAGATGAACATTGTTGGACTCTCAATTAGCCCATGGCTTCCTTGTCCACTTGCCATCTGGGCCTTTGGCTTGGATGGCAAATCTTGTTAAATCTGGTGTCGATGACGATACCAGGCGCCTCGTCATTTGAAGAAAGAACTTGTCAATATACTACTGAAGTATTTTATACATTATAATTATTATGTACAAATGTTTTACGTTTATCTATGACATTCACATTCACGTCATCACATTCACGTCATTATATCGTCATCCTGTCAAATATGCATCCACAGACATGAGAGTTTCTACTCATGCAACTCCTTCCTTGATTAATTTATCCCATCGTGATTCAGGTGAATAACAAATCGAATTGTGAAAGTATCAATACCCTGATATCAAATGACGAAACTACCTAGGTATCTTTGTCGCTTTTCTCCGAATTTCCACTTGACCTAGTTTAAAATAAATTAATATTTTGTCGTCAAATCGTGTATTTTCGAAGATATTTAAACATGACAGAACATTATAGTAACACGTTTTGTGTGGATATATCATTTAAACCAACCGATGTGTTGTAAATAATAAATTCAGTGTCGCAATATCCCTTAAAACAGTCGCCGTAGTAAAAAAGAAAGATGGCGTCGATCGGCAAGTGGGTGATGGATGAATAATGCTAGTTGTTTTCGACTTCCCGTTTCAATACAATTTCTGACCCGTAACTATGCTACATCAATGCAGATTGAAATATGAGATACAAGAACAGTGTTAACTTAGATGTAGCTTGAGATGGAAAAGTTAAGAAGAGAAATGAGGCATTTTTTATTATACGAGTTAAGCCCTCCCCAACTAGCTCCGTGTCTGTTAATCAATGAATATAATTTACACTCCTTCTAAAGCTTATAGTATCAGTTACAAAACAATACAATACAAGCCTTCTTCACGTGAAATGTATTCTTTGAAATATATACAAGACAAAAAACAGCATACAACAAAATACCAACATTCAATAAGGGCAACGCTTAGGATAATTTGTCTACGTAAAATATTAAATTAAAAATTATTAAAATTGAGGTATGTATGTTTAACAATGTTAGGTAAAACCATTCTGACGCGTCGCGGTTGAGCCGAGTATCATTATTATCAGTAACGAACGGCAAACCGTTTACTTTTGATCATAATGTCCACTTGGTCAGAATGGGTACATCTTTGATGTCCACTTTACTGGGTTTACATAACCTGTCCACAACGGACACCTTTCTATAACGATGCCCTTTATATGCAGGTTTACAGTAAACGTTTAGTCAGCAACGTTAACATCAACAATACACATATAAGTAGCACAATAAAAAATTTCGTAATAATTTCAAACATGTATATGTTATACACAACAAATATGTTGAGGGTCGTTTTAAAAGCGTCAAGCTTACATTCACACATTAATGACATTACTGGTCTAGAAAAGTGTCTGTGTGGAATCGACCATAGTTGGCATAATAGTTGACAGCTTCGCTGGTTAAACAACATTTAATACTCACTCGTTACTACAATATGTACTTGATCCAACCGTCGCGGATGATTAAGCATAAGTTGTGCGTAAGATATGTACGTTTCTGTTCGTTCTGATCACCAGTTATCAATAAAACAGTTTAGTTAAATACAGTCTAAACAAATGGACTAAACACCAGCCAATGACATCCACCTGTTGACAACATATAACCTCGAGACCAATGACATCCAGCTACTGACAACATATAACCTCGAGACCAATGACATCCAGCTACTGACAACATATAACCTCGAGACCAATGACATCCAGCTGCTGACAACATATAACCTCGAGACCAATTACATCAAGCTACTGACAACATATAACCTCGAGACCAATGACATCCAGCTACTGACAACATATAACCTCGAGACCAATGACATCCAGCTGCTGACAACATATAACCTCGAGACCAATTACATCCAGCTACTGACAACATATAACCTCGAGACCAGTGACATCCAGCTACTGACAACATATAACCTCGAGACCAATGACATCCAGCTACTGACAACATATAACCTCGAGACCAATGACATCCAGCTACTGACAACATATAACCTCGAGACCAATGACATCCAGCTGCTGACAACATATAACCTCGAGACCAATGACATCCAGCTACTGACAACATATAACCTCGAGACCAATGACATCCAGCTACTGACAACATATAACCTCGAGACCAATGACATCCAGCTACTGACAACATATAACCTCGAGACAAATGACATCCAGCTGCTGACAACATATAGCCTCGATACCAATGACATCCAGTTGCTGACAACATATAACCTCGAGACCAATGACATCCAGCTGCTGACAACATATAGCCTCGAGACCAATGACATCCAGCTGCTGACAACATATAACCTCGAGCCCAATGATATCCAGCTGCTGACAACATATAGCCTCGAGAAAAACGACAATTGCAAATGACATAATAGGAGACAATAGTGATTCTCGTTTCGAGGCTATAGTTGACGAGATAATGCACTTCCGGCCCCCGAGTTGTGCACGCCATAACTCGTTAAATGTAACTGTCATTATAAAATAAACCATTGGTACTAGTATTATCACATTTTAATGCCAGTTGTTTTAATAAATAACAAGTAAATGTGTTGTTGCTTGTTCTCTCTGTTTTACTTTCAAAATGTGTTTATGTGTGAAATGCGATAGTTGACCGGAAGTGAGCATTTATGGGTGATTATGGGCAACTTTGCATAAAACCAACATGGCGGCAAACGAGACTAGCGTGCCCTGTTGTGTGGAGGTTCGTGATCGCCTACAGGGGTAAGACCACAGTTGACCTTCCTGTTTATTGTTTCACACGAATGTAGGGCGTATTAAATTGCGATATGTGAATTTAAAGAATTCATATGATGTGACATAAGTGCAATTGAGCAGGCATATTCACAGGTTTGTTTGTAGAAGCTATTGGCTGTGAAATGGTGCATTTTTTGAGAGTTTAAAAGGCGGAGGGATTTATGGGAATTTTTCTGCTATGGGCCACGTGGGCGCATGAATACAAGGCTATTTTTGTCAAAATTGATGGGCATCGCACGTCGGGGCGTTTTAAAGGAGCTGGAGGTATGTGATTTTGATAAAACTTGGTCAGCATGTCAATGAGATGATGGCAGTTGCTGTGAAAAAGTTTCAGAATTTTTAGTGGTCACGTTTTCTTATAATCTAACAAAACGCTAACATGGCCACCAATGCAATTTTCAACTGTGGTCTGACTCCTACATCACCAGACATGGCACATAAAGAGAAAGACGTGAAAGCTCCAGGTAAAATCAAGTTGCTGCCAGACAAAACCACCAATACACTTGATGCGTAACCACAGATCACATTGCGTAACGAACACCGTTTATTAGGGATTTCAGGATAATCCGGAATGCTTTGCATTATTACGTAACAATTGATTATCGGAATCAGAAATTTTTTGTAAACGCTCGAAACATCGGAACATTTAATAAACTACAGTGAGTAATTATCATGTTTTTGTTCTTCTGTTTTTCTATTATATAGGTTCGACTTCAGCATATTAAATAATTTCATGTATGGGTGTTTAACATTCCCGTTTCAAACACAATATACTTCGATCGTAACAATTGTCAGTACGACGTAAATATAAGACCACGGCCTGCGATTTTACAGCATCAAACCTAGCACGAATTACCATTTAATGACGTCAGAACAATAAATAATCTCCAATAATTTGTATACTATAAAAAGCACATCAACGAAATGTGGAGACACCACGGCAAGAAAAGACGTTGGGACGTCATGTATTTATGTTGTAACGTCATTTGTTCCTGTTGTGACATCATGTGTTCCTGTTGTGACCCCAGGTGTTCATGCGATTACGTTAGTAGAGGAAGCTGAAATTGTGACAGCGGAAGGGGTAGGAGCGGCCGCCTCGGTTCTGGTGTTCCATCCGTTTCTGGTACAGCAGCTCCGAGGGCCACTCGTCGTGGATGGCGAAAGTCCGGCGTTGTCTCGGTATCGTGTTCAGGAAGTACGTGTCGTAGTTCTCCATGTGCACGCCAGGGGCGTCATCAGGCACACTCGGGGGGCGGATCTTCGTCGTGTAGGAAAGTCGTTTGGGCAGACACGGCCTTCTGCAACACGGTGGTGGATAAATACTGCAGATGTAGCATAATTAGGGTTCGGTTTGATTACAACGATAATTACTGGTGTACGCTGTAATTACAGAAATTACTTTATCACGAAAAAGTTACATGATTACGTAGTCGTTACATAAATTATTTTATTACGAGTCATTACTTACATTACTTGATTACGTAGTCATCATATAAATTACGTCGACGATGAGATCGACTAAAATATAACCTGGTAGAATCACTTTAATCGGCTCCCTATTCCACTACAATGAGTGGAATGTCTTTTTAACGTGTAATTGCAATGTAACCTTAAAAACGTCACAGTACATGGCCTGGTGCATGTCCTACTCAAGGGTACCCGATATAACTGTTGTTTCAAATTCTTGCAGCCAATACGCCGAGGGTGTTAATAAACTTAATTTAAAAAGGCTGCAATTCAGTCGATATTTTTACCAGATAGGCCTAAAGTTAACAGTGTACAAATACACTTCCCACTGGTTACTCCCAGAGTGTCACTGTAAATCCTCGCGGTACTCCCATCCGTCGTACCTCCTTTTTCCTTCAGTTCTCCACCTCCTGGTATACATCCTTCTTTTATTCCTTGCCAATCCCTATTGCCTTAACTAACCCGCGTCTCCTACGTGTCCATCTTAATTAGCTCCCATCCGCGAGAAGTAATACTACCATTGAGAGTTACGGCCGGTTTGCACAAGCGATTCGCGCCCCAATGGGTCGGGCGACTTCAAAATCGCCATCTACTTTAGGTCAAATTGGGACCAGCCTCAATTCCACTGATACAATCGTAGCCAAAAATTTGCCTCGCTAAACGGTCTAACAAAGACATTCACGCGACCGATGGCGATTCTTGCAACGTGATGTCAAGCGACACAGTGTCGGCCGAACAATTGGGCAATTAATCGCTCGTGTAAACTGACCATAACCCGACGGATGAGGTTATACTCACTTGAGTGCGAGCGGGTCCCCGGGTACCTCCATCCGCCAGCCGTGCTTGTGCAGCTGTGTGTCGTAGTCGAGGAGAGCGGACCCGTCCTCGTTCACGCCGATCGAGTCGGACGACACGGAGCTGGCGGCCGAGCCAGGCCGACCACGCGACATCGGGCTCGTGGTGTGTGAGCTCATGAGGATGGGGCGGGCTGACTTCGCTCGGCTGCTCGTCGGCGGCGTCGGAGCTTGCGGTCGAGTGGGCGTGGACAGCTTCACGTCCAGGTCGGTCGATGAGACATCCTCCATAGGCACGAAGATAGCTTCACTCGACACTTGCGGCGGGTAGTCATCTTCTGCGTAGTCTTCTTCGATGTAGTCATCCTCATCTTTGACTTCTGCCGTGGCGTCGTTGAGGAAGAGCGGAGTCTCCAGCACCCTCGTCTCCCACGCCTTCTTCGTTCTCGGCCACACGTACATGCTGCCGGGAGACGGGGTCGGGTACACTGGTGCAGCGTCACACCACACCTCCAAGTACGGCGAGTCCTTGAACCTTGCCCTATGAACCACTGGCCTTTCACCTACATTTGTCAACCTTTGACCTAGTTGACTGCGCGCGTGATCTGGGCGTCTGGACAGCGCCGATGTGCAGCGTACCTCAAGCTTTGGGGGCTGCGACCTGGAAGGAGCGGCAGACGACGCCCGCGACCTTTGACCTGTGACCTGTTGGTTCCACTTACGAGCCGACTGTGACGCCGAAGTGGCTCTGGGTGGGCGTTGGCGGAGCGGAAGCTGGACAACGGTAGGTGACAAGGAGGCGTCACTGCCCCGATTGCAGAATCGCAAGGTCGCCGGGTCAGCTGCGGTCAAACAAAGGTCAACGATGTCACAAAATATCGCACGTCATATTTCGCTTGATGTTGTGATTATGTATAGAAAGACACAATATAGTAGGACATTTTTCTCGTTGATTAGCCGAAGTCATTCACGTTGTCTTAATGTTTCGCGTACATTGTGATGTCACACCGTGACGTCACCGATGCAAAAAATTTCGGACACTGCATTTGCCGATGTTCATTGATTTTGTATTACTAAATACATGCAAAAATCGAACTACGAATACCAAGCGGCCACACGTGTGTCTACATTAAAACCACTCACGCTAACGGGTGGGCCTTTTTATGTTTACAAATGAAAGCGGAAGCGAAGTTGTGAAATTTCCCGCGATAACTTACCGAAGGCGTCCGATGTTGTCGTCGTGTAGAGACCTCTTGCGGCCGGATACCAGCCGTACAAACTCTCCCGCATGGTGGCGACACTGTGTACTGCAACATTAAACTAGTGATGTTACCAGCATCTTGTGAAAACGTTTCGCCGAGACATTTCTGTTTTACTTCTAGTTCCATGTTTTTTTAATAGCGCTGTACCATTTGTGAGAACTACCTACTACCTCCTTCCTTCCTCCCTTCTTTCCTTCCTTCCTCCTTCCTTCCTTCCTTCATTCCTTCCTTCCTCCTTCTCTTCCTTCCTCCCTTCCTCTCTCTTTCCCTCTCCCTCCCTACCTCTTCTTCTTTTATCTCCCCCTTCTCTCCCCGTCTCTCTCTCCCCCCTCTTCAAACTTTCAAAAGCGGCCCTCTGCTCTTAATTGGATCGTGGGAATACAACATATACAGTGTACACCAGAAGCGTAGGACAATTGTATATATAATGTATCTAAGATCTAGCGGCAATCTTTGTACACGACTGAAAAGCCGTTGAATGGTCATGTATAGACACTTATATTATATCACTAGAAGCAGTTGTCGGTCATTGCAAAGAAACATAGTCGCACTGACGCCAAAGCTAACAGATCAAATCGTATTTTTATATTGTTTGTAGACAAGAGCGTAACATGTCATTATATGTAGCCTAACTTACGTCAATGCTACTCCTTTGTCAAGCTTGTCGTTATCACAGTATGCTTTATCTATGCAACATTGTACTCCAAACTGATTTGTGGGAATGATAATTGTTGAATTTACTTGGTTATAAAACTAATCAGGATCACACCAGCTAAACATATAGATATTGCACACGTGACAAACGTTCAACTACCAACCAGGCACACTGCAGAACTATCAGGACTAGGAATGGTCACGTGATTTAAACCAGTCCTGCGTCGAACCATTGTGGCTCATCTTTGAATGTGTTAATAGTGAATGAAGTTAAGAAAGTAACTTTAGACAAATATAGTATTAGTTGTTTCACTTGTTTCAGTTATGTTATTATACAAAGTTTTCTTTAATGTTTTTTTTTATTTTGATTAAATGATCTTTCTCAATCGATTCAATGATGTTAAATATGTCACAGTCTGGATGATATATAACAAAGCGGATCAGGGCAATCTAAAGACAAAACGTAAGTCGTTTACAAAGCTGAAGACAATAATTATCCTTTGTGGCTATCATCACAAGTTCACATTTTAGCAAGTATGTTTCTAGAAAGTCATGATTAAAATGCATGCGTTTGTTCTAAATGAAATATGTGTCAAGACGCGATGTCTCACTATCAGATTACAGCAAACTTAAATTCCCATACCTACCAAACGCACTTCTTAGAAAGTTCTAGGACATCCTCCAAACTTGCGCTACACACAATTGCCGAAGTATTTCGTATATTCAAACCTGACACAAGAGGCGGACGTGGAGTTGGAGCGATTGCACTGTTTACGTTGGCAGAAGCCATAACTAATGGGAATATTGCCACCATTAGCCTGTAATCGGTCAATTTGAATGTTTGGCGGGGAAGCGATTTATCAATATGTTGTGGCGGTTCCTATGGCTGCCATTGGATTCTAAGGATAATGGCATCACACATCACAACTATGACCTCACTAATCCGTAGTAATCGTATTTCGATGAGGTTTATCATTGCAATAAAGTGTGTGAATACGCCCTGACTTCATTGTCGCGCGGGGATTAACTAATGTGCTGTAAATTTGGCCGTTGGGACAGGGAAGGGAGGGAAGGTGTAACGTACTCAGAGTCTGGGATGTCGTAAAGAGCTGTTGACGTAACATAAACTGAAAGCTCCAAGTAATATTCTCAATGCTTTTTATAATTATTATATGTCATCGTAAAGGCGTAAGTAAAAAATTGTGGGGGGGGAATATTGATCCATGGCAATAATTTGGCGAGGACACGTGTTGAGACTGTGAATAGATGGAGGATCAACCAGCTTTATAGCAGACAATAAAGTAAAAATGTATGTTTGCATAACAAAAACAAACGGCTGCCGAACGAACACATTTTATAGCGCCTAAGTACTCACGAACATAGAGGCGCAACAAGCCATAATCCTGCAGCATATGTGCCATAAAGTATTGTTTTTTTATATTCATTGTTCAATGAATGGAACGCATTGCTGTCAACGTGGCACGAACATGCATTTATGTGACTGACATGACGCCATCCACTGACATGACGTCATCCACTTCAAGGACCAAGCAGACGTGATCTTTATTGACATTTCCTATGTCCAGAGATGATTAAATAAACACCTCAATAATGGTCAATGATGGTCAAGGTACGCACTCTTCAATGGTGCACAGTGGCGTATTTTTTTTGTGGGGCATTAGGTCGTGCGTGTACGTGCGTGCGTGCGTGCGTGCGTGCGTGCGTGCGTGCGTGCGTGCGTGCAACTTTATAATCTGACAAGGATATATTGTGGCAATACCGACAACTCTATGCAAGAGGTGATATGCTCTTGAGAAAATCTACTTCATAAATTCATGTTGAGACTTGGCGATTACGATAATCGGGTGGTTAATACGAGTGTGAACAGTGCTGTCCAGTGGTATTATAAACTACGACGGCAATGGATAACGTTTTAGTATGTACATTTTATTTTTGACCCTCCCTGTGGTCGGCTCAAGAGTGCAGTAATAATATAATTTGTCTTTGTTTGTATTATATATTTGAACTTATTTACACAATAAATACAATTTGTTTACATAATATTATGTACATGTATTTTGTATCAGTTGAATGTTGTTGACATAATATTATGTACATGTATTTTGTATCAGTTGAGTGACTTGAGTCGTTAAAGTTAGTAAAGTTATTGATTGATTGGTATGTTGCACTGGGAACTCTCGGGTCAGTCGCATAATCAATTCTTCTCACGTCTTCGCCGTACAAAGATCTGCTACGTTCAAAACAAATTAAACTGGGCGAGAAGACGAAGAGTCGCGCTGGAGGGATGTCTGTCAAGAAGAGCTTCACAAGGTAAAACGCGCAATCAGAAATGCACGACAACCACTCGCTGACAAGCCGAAGAAGAGGCCTGGTTCAGGCCGCACAGAAAGTGTCTACCGGCGCATCTACTGCAACGAAGTGTGCGAAGACCCGCCGACTGAGGGTTGGCTGCAATGTCCAGAGTGTTGCCAGTGGCAACACGAGAAATGTAGCAATGACAAACCTGTATGTGACCTTTGTGTGTGACTAGTAACAGAGTCGGTGACTGTACACTATGTCTAACAATTTATGCTATAATTGCATTTAAGTGGTATAATTGTATCCGTAATTATAATCGTCGTGGCGTACAGAGTAGTAGCGGAGTCGGCGACTGTACACCGTGTCTGACCTTTGCTTTCATTGCAGTTAAATAATTGTATCCGTAATTGTAATCATCGTTACGTAGACTAACAGCGGAGTCGGCACCTGTAGGCCTGCACTGTGTCTAAGTAATTATTAGGCCTTACGTTTGCTTTTTAATTGCAGTGAAATGCTATATAATTTTATTCGCTTCGTAGGTGTGCTTTTGGGATTCATCAGAGGCGCTTTTGGGGCACACTTCCCCAAAGTGCCCCAGAGGCTGTTTTCTTTCTTTCTCTAATATCATTTATATTTTATAATTATGAGTTGATATGCATGTACATTGCTTAATTAGTGTACCCGCGTTGATAAATGAAAGCAAACCGTATTTTTAAACAGCAGGTTTCCAAATTATTGACACAAAACGAAGTGCGAGTGCGCGTTAGGGACTTTCCCCTAGATTCCGACGGCAATGGATAAATACTAGACAATAATGACATAGTTAGTACTTTAGTACTTTAGTACTTTAGTACTTTAGTACTTTAGTACTTTAGTACTTTAGTACTTTAGTACTTGCAGCGGGTGGCTGCCGGAGACGATTAAATAGTATCGTTATCATTGTTTGCTAGTCGGGCGTAATACATAATAATATTATGTGAATTGTAGATTTTACGTGTACACACCACTTGGGGGCCGGCATGCTTGCTGTATGTTGTTTTGGTGGTGAATGTTTACATAATTGCTGGTACGTGATTACTGAATTAAATGTAATTTATTTGGCCTATTTCACTCTACACTGGACTTGCGTTGTTATTCTACATAAAGACATAGCATGTGCATCAAAGTTGTGGATGACTCTACCTGTGGTTGGCTCAACGGGGCAATAATAATATTATTTGTCTTTGTATTATATATATTTGAACTTATTTAAACGCAATTGTTTAACATATGCACATATATTTTGTGTCAGTTGAGTCTGAAATAAAGTTAATGATTGATTGATTGATTGATTGATTGATTGATTGATTGGAATGTTGAACTGAAAACTATCAGGCCAGTTGCATAATCAATCGAACCACAGTCACATTCGGTCGAAAACAGCGTTTACGACCGACTATTTAATATTTAATCACTTATGCGGGAATCAGTGGCCTCGCGCTAATGTCTTCGACCCACGTCTACACGAGGGAAGATCACCAATTAGATTATGGACAAGAGTGATCGTGTCTCTTCATGTCAGAGTTTGCCGGCGTGCGTCGCCAATTAGCCGGCAAGAGCTGGTGCAACCGACGGTCTTCACTAGAGGAACTGCACGTCTTTGTTTCGCACGCATAGCTCAATACGGTCTGTTCGGATTAAACCGTATCAACGCTCGTGCGGCTTAGGTGCAGTTAAGTGTCTGACAATGGAATCCACGACCCCGGCCGACACAGCACCGCGCAGACGACACTAGTGTACCAGCGAAACATTAACTCAACACGGGTGCCTTGAGTAATGTCCGCTTTGTTGCCCTAGCTCCGTATCTATAGGGCTATAATTGACGTCCATGTTGATGTATCTATGCTCGATGGTCTTTGTAGCACATATCCTGCCGTTTGATCTTTATTAGAAAATTAGTATCCCTTTAATTCTTAATATTAGTAAAATACCAGCAAATTATGTTTGTGTAGGTAACATAAGTTGAATTATTATTTCTCATGAATTTGCCATAGCGCCTACTACTCAGTATCTTAGTAATAAATGTACGACTGGTGTTTTGGTAATAAAAGCGCTGGTTTGTATACCGCGCTCTTCGTGTTGAATATTATGTCGACGACAACACACACAAACATTACAATGTACCTACACACATACACATCTTGATTACTGAACAAGCACAACAGTAACAAATACAGTTATGGCGTAATTTTAGCACAGTGTACAAAACTATTGTTCAATCCAATTTAGAGTTGACACCTTTGGAATAGATTCGTTTGCCTGTTAAGAGCAATCTAATTCGACCGTAGCACGTCAACGGTTTCCAAGCCGACGCGGGCCTGTGTTTCAATACCAACACACTCAAGCATGACATCACAACGGACACATGCATACACCCAAAGTTTCTCGGGCCGTAGACGCCGAAACAAACTGGGTTTCACAGCCAAACTTACCTTAATTACTTCACGAAGAACATATATCCAATACGTAGCTGCGATATCGTGAATATCCTTTTCTAAACAGCCATGGGTGGATTGCATGGAAACGGCGACATGTCCACAGTCAAGTGAATGGCTCTCGGTAGTCGCTACGGTTCAGTGCACAATAATTTCCATGGACGCCGCCAAGAGCGCTGAATGTCGTTGTGCGATCAGTGTTCTCAATATAGATCAATGACTGCGACATGTTGGACAAAGGCCACTCCCATGCAAACTGCCTGTGACGTCAGCCCGAACATGTATCTACATGTGTTCGAAGAGATCTAACAAAGCTTAACAAGATTGCCCTCCAAAGTAATACGTTCCAGACTGCCCGCGGACAAGGAAGTCTTATTGATGATTAATGCAATGTGTGTGCGTGCGTGCATGCGCGTGCGTGCATGCGCGTGCGTGCATGCGCGTGCGTGCATGCGCGTGCGTGCATGCGCGTGCGTGCGTGCGTGCGTGCGCGCGCGCGCGCGCGTGCGTGCGTGCGTGCGTGCGTGCGTGCGTGAGTGCGTGCGTGCGTGCGTGCGTGCGTGCGTGCCTGTCAAATGTCAATGTTATATTTCACTTCGCCTACTCTGTACAGGTGTACTAGAATAGTTCTCCTACTTCACCTATTCTCACTGTGTCCACTGATATTATCCCCACTTCGCCTCCTCAACATTAAGATTAAATCAACCGTCACAAAGATATGTTAATAAACAATATTTATCAAAATCACAATTAAATGTAATACTAGAAAAATAAGTTTTTGCAAAATTTCATAGTTTTTCTAGAGTTAAGTTGTATTCCTATATACAATATTTACTACATCCAAAAGGTTTGACTCGTAAAACGCAGATTTTTGCAAAGACACTTTTAAAACAATGCCGTAAGAAGCCATGTGCCATGATACCAACGTCTGATGACGTGGACGTCCAACAACGTACGTGTAGCCATTAGAGCTTCCAGCCAACGACTACACCATTAAAGCTGCTTCCTCAATTCGCTTTGTTCGAATCGTTTCATACTCGAAGAATCAAACCTATCTATCCATATTTGTTATTCGTTTTGATGAAATCATCGGAAACACTGTTTAATTAGTTTCGGTTCGACTGAACTGAAAAACAAGGAAAGTGGCGAAGACGTTCTTTTTTTGCGATCGTATTAGAATCAGAATCAGAATCAGAATCAGAATCAGAATCAGAATCAGAATCAGAATCAGAATCAGAATCAGAATCAGAATCAGAATCAGAATCAGAATCAGAATCAGAATCAGAATCAGAATCAGAATCAGAATCAGAATCAGAATCAGAATCAGAATCAGAATCAGAATCAGAATCAGAATCAGAATCAGAATCAGAATCAGAATCAGAATCAGTTTATTATTGGCAATTTTCAGTTGGATTGTACATACATTCACGATAAAATACACAAAGCCACCCACGCATGTATAATTCTGTTATAAAACACCGGAAATTACGTTAATATAATTATTGCACATATTGTGCGTACCAACAGTACTACAATTAAATTAAAATTACATTTATATACATTCACTAAAACGAAAAGTGATATCAACCCACTCAGTAGGAGGCACTTTATATTAAAACTGACTTCTGATCATTATAATTACATTAATACAGTTCATCCTATTCACCATAATTAATTTACATTAAAATGAAAATAAATACATTACTTTAGATATTACAATTGTATGATAAAACATACCCGATAAACCATTTAAGTGTTTTGACAGTGTACCAAACACCATGGTATTAACGAGTTAGATATTCACGTGATCGTTGACATGATTGAAGTCACGTGATCGGCCTCACGCAAACCGATGTTTACGCGATCAACGTTCAACTACTAGAGATAATACAACCAATTGTTACGCGATTACCCGTCATATGGAAACACTGAAATATGAGACTAGGTCGGCACAAACATCGCTCGGACTCTTGATATCAATGTGTGTGCGCTACACGAGTTTCATTGTTTAGGTTATCGCATTTTTCCTTCATCTCTCGAAAAAAACAAGTGACCGACCGACAAGTTCAGTAGGTTGAATGATTAAATATCAGCTCGTAAAGGTCCGTTTACACGAGTAATTAATTGTCCGATTGGTGGGGCGACACGGTGTCGCCCCACCAATCGGACATTTAATCGTTCGTGTAAACGGGCAATTTGTGGCTACCACTGTGTCGGGTGAATTTGGGCTGGGTCCGCTGCGACCATTAGCTACTGCATTCGTCGTGACCCTTTATCAAAGCTCAAGTAGGGAACGGCGCGATTGCAGTGTCATGCGGGGCATAAGTCGCTCGTGTAAACGGGTCTTTAGCTGTCCTTTGTCATGCTATACGATGTCGTGTAACCAACCGGGGCACACATCGTTCGTGTAGACAGGTTTTTAGCTGTCATTTGTCATGCTACTCGGTGTCGCCCAACCAATCTGGGCATACATCGCTCGTGTAAACGTGTCTTAGGTTACCCGATCTTACGATCAAAGTGAATTTTGTCGGTGTTTTTAGCAAACGTAAGCATTCGTTTCCAACAACTGCGTTTATTTATTGAGTCATTCACATACTACATATAGGAACATCGACCAATTTGTATGCTTAAATTAATCAAAATAAATAGTGATCTTACCCCTGGTTCTCTACAATTCAGATTGTCAGTAAACTCGTGACTCGTTCAGACAGGTGTTTCTAATTAGCTAGGCCGGTCAGTCAGCCGGAATGCTAACTAGTTGCAGTCAGTATTGATAAAATATGTCAACATTTCCCACCTTGGTATAACGGCATGTAATCGCAATTAGTTCAGCATTTGACCGACAAATTACGATGCAACAGCCGGTTATTGTCAATGACTTGCTACTGGTTACTCGGCCCCATTGTCTGCCCGATGGAATTTAATAATCAGTTGTATAAACAAACATACCAATATAATATGGGCGTATTTTCACAGACATACTCAATAACGTCATTGGCATACCTTGATCGCGAATTATTAGTTCCACGTGATTGGAACATCATTAAATTTTGGTGGGCGTGCGCATGGCGTTTAGGCTCACCCCTGGGGTGGGCCCTCGGTGCATTTCCAAGTATGCCAAACGTGAGAAATTATGTAACTGAAAAGTTAGTATTTCTGTCAAAACGATACACATCCCACAAGTCGAGGAAAGGTTGTGTTTCAAGTTGGTGGAGTAAAACTATATAGGCCTACATACCGCGGCGGCGTGTAGAATATGCATTATTCCATGATATACATTAATTTCCTAGCATAGTTTATCTCACCCCTTTGTCGTAAAAATGCTTTTTGAGATGTCAAACACGTTGCGTGTTATTGGGCATTGGACATAAACACGTACAACGTGGATTATGTCTCATTGATGTTACATCGGCAATGCAATGAGTGCCCCCTCCCCCTCCCTCTTCCCCCTCCCCCTCCCCCTCCCCCTCCCCCAACTCAACTTTGATGGACGCTTTGATGGGCATGCTAATGGCATCTAGGAACAATTTAGTATTGGTAATTGGTGATTTACTGCAGATCATTCCAATCAGAGCCATTGTTTAGGCTGGTAATGTTAGACGGCAAAACATTGTATTAGTTCAGGAGTTTACACATCAAGATGTAATTGTGTATTGACCCGTGTGTTACACGGTCAAACAAAGACATGTGTAGATAATGTGTGTACCGGTCCAATGTGTTACACGGTCAAACAAAGATATGTGTAGATAATGTGTTTACTGGCCCAGTGTGTTACACGGTCAAACAAAGAGGTGTGTATGTAATGTTTGTACTGGCCCAATGTGTTACATGGTCAAACAAAGATGTGTAGATAATGTGTGTACTGGCCCGTTGTGTTACACGGTCAAACAAAGAGGTGTGTATGTAATGTGTGTACTGGCCCAGTGTGTTACACGGTCAAACAAAGAGGTGTGTATGTAATGTTTGTACTGTCCCAAAGTGTTACACAGTCATGTAATGTTTGTACTGGCCCAATGTGTTACATGGTCAAACAAAGATGTGTAGATAATGTGTGTACTGGCCCGTTGTGTTACACGGTCAAACAAAGAGGTGTGTATGTAATGTGTGTACTGGCCCAGTGTGTTACACGGTCAAACAAAGAGGTGTGTATGTAATGTTTGTACTGTCCCAAAGTGTTACACAGTCATGTAATGTTTGTACTGGCCCAATGTGTTACATGGTCAAACAAAGATGTGTAGATAATGTGTGTACTGGCCCGTTGTGTTACACGGTCAAACAAAGAGGTGTGTATGTAATGTTTGTACTGGCCCAGTGTGTTACACGGTCAAACAAAGAGGTGTGTATGTAATGTTTGTACTGGCCCAATGTGTTACACGGTCATGTAATGTTTGTACTGTCCCAAAGTGTTACACAGTCATGTAATGTTTGTACTGGCCCAATGTGTTACACAGTCATGTAATGTTTGTACTGGCCCAATGTGTTACACGGTCATGTAATGTTTGTACTGGCCCAATGTGTTACACAGTCAAACAGTTGTTAGCAAGTGTTGGCAGGTTTTGTATTGGTCCAAGACTTTACACATTGGATCAGCAAAATGCATTGGTACGTTTTGTATAGGGCCAGGATGTTACACATTGAAACAGCAAGGTGTGTATGTAGGTCTTATCTTGGTCCATTATTTTACACATTGGAACAGCAAGGTGTGTAGGTAGGCTTTGTATTGGTTCTGAACTTTACACGTTGGAATAGTGAGGTGTGTAGGTAGGTATTGTATTGTTCCAGGACATTACACATTGGAACAGCAAAGTGTGTAGGTAGATCTTGTATTGGTTACAGGACTTTACACAATGGAACAGCTAGGTGTGTAGGTAGGTTTTGTATTGGTCCAGGAATTTACATGTTGTAAAAGTGAGGTGTGTAGGTAGATTTTGCACAGGTCCATGACTTTACATGTTGTAAAAGCGAGGTGTGTAGGTAGATCATGCAATAGTTCAGGACTTTACACATGGGAACAGCTAGGTGTGTAGGTAGGTCTTGTACTGGTCCAGGACTTTACACATTGTAAAAGCAAGGTGTGTATGTAGATCATGTATTAGTTCAGGACTTTACACATGAGAACAGCTAGGTGTGTAGGTAGGTTTTGCATTGTTCCAGGACTTTACATGTTGTAAAAGCGAGGTGTGTATGTAGATCATATATTAGTTCAGGACTTTACACATGGGAACAGCTAGGTGTGTAGGTAGGTCTTGTACTGGTCCAGGACTTTACACATTGGAATAGCGAGGTGTGTAGGTAGATCTTGTATTGGTTACAGGACTTTACACGTTGGAACAGCGAGGTATGTAGGTAGTTCTTGCATTGGTCCAGGACTTTACACATTGAAACAGCGAGGTGTATGGGTAGATCTTGTATTGGTCTAGAACTTTACACATTGGATCAGCGAGGTGTGTAGGCAGGTTTTGTATTGGTACAGGACTTTACACGTTGGAACAGCGAGGTGTGTAGGTAGTTCTTATATAATGGTCCAGGACTTTACACACTGGAACAGCAAGGTGTGTAGGTAGTTCTTATAGAATGGTCCAGGACTTTACACATTGGAACAGCAAGGTGTGTAGGTAGATCTTGTATTGGTCCAGAACTTTACACATTAGAACAGCGAGGTGTGTAGGTAGTTCTTATAGAATGGTCCAGGACTTTACACATTGTAACAGCAAGGTGTATAGGTAGATCTTGTATTGGTCCAGGACTTTACACACTGGAACAGTGAGGTGCGTAAGTAGGCTTTGTACTGGTCAAGAATAGTATAGTCAGCAATGTACATGTCGAACTACTGCATCACAAACAAGGCAAACACACAACGTGGTTGTTAGATACTGACTTCTTTATGACATACTTTACAATAGGAAATTTCACTTAAATAAACGCATTATTTATATTACACGAACTAATATTAAGAACGACAATGCAGCACATGCCCATCACGGGAAGGCGCCAGATAACATAAAAACATGAAGCTTTTTACAGCGAAAATGAAAACAAATACATCCTGTACATTGCAACGACACAGCACAATGCAAGAACATGGGGCCGCTGATAAAAACTAGACTTGCTTGACTGAGAACATAATCTTGCTACAAGTAACAAGACGTTTGCGTCAGACCCACAAATCTCCTACTTGCGTACCTACAAGACCACTGAAGTTCAGTTACAAATTATAATAAATCGACGTATTCTGCTGACATTTTCTTCGCGTAGCTAGCGTTTCACTGAACGTCGTGTGAGCGTTTGTTTTCTGTCAGCGAGGAAGGACACACGTACAACCATGGAGACACCAGAACATCCTTTACTATACACTGTAGTCAGCAAGTTGAAACATGACCCGGCCGTTAGAAAACGAGTTCACAAAACCACCAGGCACCATTTCATTTTTGTTGCTGTTGCTGGTGATTGAAATACAACATCGTTCAACTTCACAAAGAAAATAACAAGGTGTACCGCGACTCAGTGACGCTCTGAGCACAATTAATTCCACCACGAGGGGTAGTAGGTCTAGTACCAAACGTGTTCACAACGAAGTTGCAATACAATGCATTAATCAAAACGTGTGTTTGTGTGTGCATGTGTGTGAGTGTTTGTGCGTGTGTGCGCATATGTTTGTGTGTGTGCGTAATACGCGATGAGGAATGTTTCGCGCTTATTTAAATTAGCAAACCAATATGCAATTATGCATAACAACGTTAACATATAAGCCAAATAAGCACAAGATTTCAAAAGAAATTTAGTTGGAACTACATTAATTTAAAAACATGACAAGCTAATGGTTAAAGTATGTCCCAAACGAGTCATTTTAACATCAACAATGCCCAGATTCTGAGAACTCCACCTGGCTACCAAATGAGATAAGCAGAACGTCGTCTTTAGGATTTCTGGCGACAATTGCCCTCATAATTAAATATGCAACTATCCTGAGAATAAACGATGCCTTTGCATGCCAGTCTCATTTTAGTATTTGCTCTCGATATCGAACAGAAACTAATGGCAGTGACACACTTTGCCTAGAGAACCCTGTGTGGGTCCCCCAACGGCAAAGCAGGCAAACATACTACAACAATCTGACTGCAACTTGGTGCCAACTTGGTGCCAACTTGGTGCCAACTTGGTGCCAACCCCAACAGTTTTCCTGTTAAACAAAGTCCTAACTTTATAATAACTTTAATTTCTCCATTTTATAATCTTGTATTATCATGTGTAAAAATGACAAATCAAGACATATTTAACCTTTAGCATTCTTACCAAACTTCTGCTGTACACATTTAATATGTATACACGTTACCTTTATGCAGAAATAACCACTACACACATCGTGCAGGAACCATGGCAGAATTTCATTGCATTGAAGACTGTAGAAGGTTCTGGTTACTCAAGAAACATGTCATTTACAACATAACTGCATCAAAACTTCCACTCTCACATAACTGAGTAACAGTCTTCCATAAATAACATGCAATGGTAACTATAAATTTTCCTCAAGTTTAGCTTGTAAAATCTTAAATGCTTTCACATGCAAAATCAGATGTGCCATTTCCGTCATTGTTATTTACACAATTTCAAGTGTAGAATTTCTTTGATGAAATCACAGGTTGGCTTAAACAGGCTCGCTGTTGATATAAATAAAATAAGCAGAAATAACCGTTGTAAGATCAACCAATCACGACACAGCTTACATGTATTTGAGATGATGTCAGTAGCCAAATATGGTAATACGACTTGCCTATAGTCAACGAGTCTGCCTGCGAAAACTTGAGGGTAACAACCATGCTGATCACGCCCAACTAAAACAACCGTGCCACTGCGAACACAAACAAGCTTAGTTCCAAAACACTGAAGTTTAAACGTTTCTGGTTTGAACAAAACCGAGGTTGTTATTTTCTAGACTGACAATGTTGCATAAAGTTGTGCACAAGACTCCAGTCGTATCTGTGTCCCTCGCTGACGATAATGCACTGAAACTTTTAGAAATGACGCAATCCCACACAACGAGATAGTATTAGAAAATATTGAACCATGAAACATGACTTCAGTGTTGCTACCTACCACTGGAATAAATATGTGTATTTATATACTCAGATCATAAATTACCCCACCAATGACGAGCCCTCTCTTGACGCCCCTACTATGTACATGTCTGAGACATCCTGCCTTCTCTCCGCCCCTGTAACAACATAAGATCCTACCCCCGCCCCACATTTAACAGGTCATTATTATGCAATATTCACCCTCTATTGGTTGACCACAAGCCGGTGCCATGTGTCTGTGCGACCGTAACCCGTTTTATGTCTTCCGAGTGGTGTATCCACAGCAACGACCTTGACACAATCATCTCATCGAGTTGACCGTCCTTGTCTCGAGTGTCAAGGTCACACTGCGATGGCTGCTCTGTGGTCCGAGCTCCCCCGTGTTTGGGCAAGATTTGTGGTAAAGGCATTAGCCGAGTTTCCCCGAATGGGCCGCCTTCCGTGCTTCAATGCAGAGATGGGCCTAGAGACGAATGACTACATTTTGCAAGTCCTGCAGCTGCCTCGTGCTACAGTTGGTTTTATGACTAGAGCTTCATGTGGCACATTTAATACAAACGCCTCGCATCATGTGCGTCACGACAAGACCGACATAATACACACACAGTGGTGCCCTCTACATCCAGCCACCTCAGTTCCAGCGCGCTGCCGCCCCACAGGGCCAGATGCGACGCCACCAACGCCACACAAGCCACTGTCTGTGCGTAGCCATTCCACGGTGTTGTCACCGTTGGCAACGGTGACAAGCCCCAAGGTGAATGCCAGCTTTAACTGCCAATACTGTTTCCCTGTTCGAACATATCGTCTCTGCTGCTGTCGATGCCAAAGTCCGCGCCATACTTGTTGCGCACTTTCTTGTTCATGTTCGCCATGATCTGTGCCGATTGCCTGAACGCACTGATCACCTCGTCTTTCCACTGGTTGATCAGCACCCGATCCTGCGAGCAAGCAAAACATTCACTCGTCAGTGTCATCCCACATATTCTGTGGAAATACTCACAGATGGGTGCACGTCGTTATTCGTTACTGGTGACCTCATTAACATTTTAAATGCAGTGTACAAAATGGTCGTTCTAGCTGGCAATGCTCATCCTTGTTCACCATTGGTTCATTTCAACCAATCGTCAATGACCTCATAACTATTGTTCCAGGCGGGAAATTCATTCACATAAAAAAAATTATGTACCATATATCAGACACATCATACAACAGATTGTTTGATACTTTCTTTTAATGGATTTATGTTATTGGAATGTGAAATTTTAAATTGAAATTAAATTAAAATTCTTAGAATCTTAATTTTTTATTTGTCCCATAGACATCCCAACACATAATACAGCAATAAACAAGTCGTACAAACAAAAGACAAACACAATTAATGAAAGAAATAGTTGCATTGCGCAGTGTGAAAAAAAAAAAAGTTCATGTGTGGAACAAGAGATTTCATGATATTTCGGCTGAATAAATCTGCCGATAAAAGCTGAGAAATATCTTGAGAAAATAAGTGACTTCAAATTGGTGACACTTATTTCAACTCCCACGAGACCATAGGACACACACCGAGAGTAAATAAAACGGGCGGTGATATTGTAGAAAAACAAAGTGACTGTCCACCAGCGACTCACAGGTGATGTGACGGCGACCTTGACATCGCTCTTCAGGTGGAACACTATACAGTTCTCTGTCTTGTTGAGCTTCTGGAATTCTGGGATCACCTCTTTGATGTCCATCATCGAGATCAACTGGCGACAGAAAATCAGTTTCCACACTGGTGTTGAGACAAAACAGCAGACTGAGGAAAAATACATGCACAAATATTCAGTTATCACTGAATCTGACATTGTTATACCACATACTGGAACAAAGCTTTTCCGACCAATACCAATGTCCATTAGGGGACCGATGTCAGCTTTTGTTTGTTAATCAAATGCAACGCAGTCTGCAATTTCGTACTGTACCAACATACAATGGCCTAGTGTCATAGAGCTGCTACAATTGTGGAATTACCGGGGTAGTCAAAATTATTCCATTTAGACAGTCACAAATGATTAGTACAATTGTGTGCGAGGAAAGTTTCCATTAACCAAACATCGGTGGATCGTCCATTGTGTGCCACAGATGTGCTTTAACTTTTTAAATCACATCCCAAAATGATGACACATGACAGAAACCAAGGCGTACACTTTCATACAGCTGCCAATGGCCCAGTTTGATTCCTGGGGTTATCATGGAGAATGGCCCAGAAACTATTATGCTGTCTGCAAGCAGCAGGTTGTCTATGAATGGTTGGGTCCAAGTTAATTGTCCACATTGGCCAGGTGGCTGCTACGGGCAATTTTACTGTATTACGGAAGCAAACATCTCTTGCTGATATAACACCTACATTTGAGACCTACAAACAAGGTCACGGTGCCTGTGCATCATGACCTACCTCGACGCCCTTGCCCTTCACCACCTGGCCATCGCGGGTCTTGTGGTAGAACTCTAGTCTGTTGGGGTACAGTTTGAGGTGTTTCTTCTGCCAGGTCTGCAAGAAGGGACCGCCTAGCTTGAGGACCTCACCCTCCACAATACAGTCCGTCGGCACCGCTGCAACAGCAACTCACATGTTAAAACACACAAAACAAAGCATTAATTTTTTACCGTGTCCCTCTAACAATCGTTACTCGGAGTGCGTTAAACTTTGCCCCCAGCAAACCTGTTCACCAACCACGACTTCAGCTTCTATTGAAGCATCCAGCCAGGCTGCAACTACTGCAGGAAAGCTGTACGTTTTTTTATAATTGCATCACTGGAATCCCATCACTGTCTATTGTCAGGTACTTGTTTATACAGCTGATTGAATTGGAGCAGCGTGGGGTGAACACAACTGCACAAGTTTCGAAATGACAGTAAAAGGATTCAAACCCGGGTTCTCTCGATTGATAGTCCGATGTTTTAACCACGATGCCTGCATCATTGTCTTCTGTGTCAGAAAATATTTGCTAATAATTTTGTTCAACAGTTTTTTGCGCCAGAATGTGTACCCTTCTATCTGATGGCCTATACAACTAATGCCACTTGCCACAAATACGACACCCTGAAGGACATTTGTAACGCAATGACACTTACAGTTCTCCTCCATGTCGTCGATGCGTGGCTTCTGCTTACGCTTCTGTTCGATCTTGTCTGTCTCCTGATTGATCATGTCAAAGACCGTCTCAGCCACCTCCTGCTGCCACCTCTCTGACACGACCAGTGGGAAGTTCTTGTACAGGTCCTGGTCGGCCTCGCCAAGCTGTCGGGCGGTCATGCATGACACGTTCAGTGAACCATAAAATCATCAGGTTTATAGATGTGGTTGTAACTTCATTTTAAATGGTGTACTCGGAAACATACGTTGACTAAGAAAATACAGTAAACATTAGGGTCACCATGGTAATTTTTTTAAATAGAAAGACAAATGTCTACCCCTACTGACCCATGGTAAGTGTAGCATTTAAATGCCAATATTAAAAAATATGTTTTTATATCTTCTAACACTGAATCTGCTACATGAAAAGGTGACCAAACATGTGAGGCACCACCCTATTTATTATTTTCAGTTATATGTCAATATGTGAATACACATAACAAATACATTCCCCTCTTCCTGGGGTGATAACCCTGCTATCCACCCTTCTTGGGGTTATAACCCCACTACCTGCCACTCGCCTTGATGCCCTTGGTATCCTCCTCGTCAAATGAGCCAATGTCGAAGGCGTCTGCTGCGTTCACCTCGCCCCGGGGTGGGATGAGGGGCGGGGGATACTTCTGTACGTACACCTGGTTCCAGTCGATGCCCTTGAAAAATGGGTGTTCCTTCACTTCTAGGGCCCTAAAACAACATGTGCCTAGTTACTGGGGGGACTGCTCCCAACAAACTTACCAGGGTAATTGTTAAAATTAAAACATGTTAATATAACTTCACAGTAACTATTTCTAGTTAGTTCCCAGCACTTGGCTCTGTCTGGGAACTAATTAGTGTGTTTATATGTTATGGCTACAAATGTTCTTTTGAGACCTCATTTGACTAGCCACACTTTGGCCAAAGTGACCTTCCATGCTGCCACTGGGGAGGATGACCTTCCATGCTGGCACTGGGGATGGTGGCCTTCCATGCTGGCAACGGGGGTGGTGACCTTCCATGTTGACACTGGGGATGGTGACCTTCCATGACGACACTGGGGATGGTGACCTTCCATGCTGACACTGGGGATGGTGACCTTCCATGCTGACACTGGGGATGGTGACCTTCCATGCTGACACTGGGGATGGTGACCGTCCATGCTGACACTGGGGATGGTGACCTTCCATGCTGGCAATGGGGATGGTGACCTTCCATGCTGACACTGGGGATGGTGACCGTCCATGCTGACACTGGGGATGGTGACCTTCCATGCTGGCAATGGGGATGGTGACCTTCCATGCTGACACTGGGGATGGTGACCGTCCATGCTGACACTGGGGATGGTGACCTTCCATGATGACACTGGGGATGGTGACCGTCCATGCTGACACTGGGGATGGTGACCTTCCATGCTGACACTGGGGATGGTGACCTTCCATGCTAACATTGGGGGATAGTGACTTTCCATGCTGACACTGGGGATGGTGACCTTCCATGATGACACTGGGGATGGTGACCTTCGATGCTGGCACTAGTGACCTTCGATGCTGGCACTGGGGATGGCCACTGTCAAGGTGCAGATTTCCGCAGTGGCTAGTTTCACATCCCCAGATAAGGAAACAGGATCCATGTCCACCTGTCCAACTGAGCCAGCAAAGGATGGGACCTAAACCCAGAACTCTGGCATGTAGACTTGATATAATAGCCACTGTGCTATATACAGTGCTTTACACAAATCCTGCGATCTTTACACAGCCATTCCCAAATCTTCTTCTTTTTTACTCATTCCTTTCCACAGCAAAACACAAATACCGTATTCAACCCAATAAGCACACAGAACCCTTGGGAAAAAATTGGGCCATGAAAAAATGTCAAGGAATCTGTTCTTTTAAGCATACACAAAATTTTTTCACCACTAGTCAAATTACCATAATTATGGATCCTGGGGTGTATGCTAATTAGGGCATGTGCACTTAATAGGTCGAATACATTATATGTTCTGACTTGTTGCATTTAAGCATCAACCTGGCAAATTAAGTTCCACAGAGCTTCTTTAATAGGCAATTTTAAAATGGCTAACAGCTGTATTCAGGACAACTGTTGCCATGGGAACATACGTACCCTCGCCCCCGACTTCCGAGTCGTTCCTCAACATTCCGCTTCAGGAGACCTTCCAACAACGACCTCATCTCTGGCGACATCGAGTCGGGGAACTCAACGTTCTGCACAAGGAGAAAGATATGAGTAAGTGACTACTACCCAATGCTGTGTCAATGTCGGTAACAGCTGTAGACGTGTCATCTAGTGTCATCTGAATTGTACATACATACACTGTATGGCCAAGTGTTTTATGACATGTCTTACGGTATCACATTCTTGGTTCCAAGATTTTACACCAGAATTCAAGTTTCGACGCTGCTGGAAATTTGCTTAGATTCAACTGCAACATTTTGACTATTCGTCTAATGGTTGTGATCATGCATGATGCTCAACATTTTGACTATTCGTCTAATGGTTGTGATCATGCACGATGCTCAACATTTTGACTATTCGTCTAATGGTTGTGATCATGCACGATGCTCAACATTTTGACTATTCGTCTAATGGTTGTGATCATGCATGATGCTCAACATTTTGACTATTCGTCTAATGGTTGTGATCATGCATGATGCTCACAGTCGCCGATCAGGAAATGGCGTCATCACTGGAGGCCATTCATATTTCTCTTAATTATTCATTGTTGAGCACCCTGAATTCGTGTTATAATATATCTAAATGAATGGCTAAAATACAATGATAATGTCTGCCTCATTGTAAAATTAGTAACAACATACTGTCCTGACACAAAATCTTTCAGACAGGTATAGTTTACAGTATAGTTATTCCTACTTTCTGAGAGGCAATAAACTACATCAGTTAATGATCAATGATACATTAGACCATACAACTTTATCACTGCTACTACCGTAATTAGGCAACTACATTTACATCATGTATATAGATATATGTAAATAACAAGTTCTCACAAATAAATGGTACAATAAAACCAACTATAATAATTACAATAAGTAGGACTACTATATACTATAAAATGCTCTGAAATTGGGAACATTACAGTCGTCAGTTGACTTCCCACCCACACACTCATGCTTGAAAGCATGCACACACACAAACTTAACATTCACCTAAACTTCCCACCCACACACTCATGCTTGAAAGCATGCACACACACAAACTTAACATTCACCTAAACTTCCCACCCACACACTCATGCTTGAAAGCATGCACACACACAAACTTAACATTCACCTAAACTTCCCACCCACACACTCATGCTTGAAAGCAAGCACACACACAAACTTAACATTCACCTAAACTTCCCACCCACACACTCATGCTTGAAAGCATGCACACACACAAACTTAACATTCACCTAAACTTCCCACCCACACACTCATGCTTGAAAGCATGCACACACACAAACTTAACATTCACCTAAACTTCCCACCCACACACTCATGCTTGAAAGCATGCACACACACAAACTTAACATTCACCTAAACTTCCCACCCACACACTCATGCTTGAAAGCATGCACACACACAAACTTAACATTCACCTAAACTTCCCACCCACACACTCATGCTTGAAAGCATGCACACACACAAACTTAACATTCACCTAAACTTCCCACCCACACACTCATGCTTGAAAGCAAGCACACACACAAACTTAACATCCACACACACTAATTCATTCATGCACACAAACTATATGAGGCGTTTATTTGCGAAATGGTTTTCAAAAGGGCAAGGTGCCGAGTCTGAAAAAATGGCAAATTCACGTGCGTGAAAACATTTTGAGGGCAAGGCAGAATTGGGGGCAACCTATCACATGACATACATGAAAGATTTGTAACTGAACAGATAAAAATGTTTACTTTCCAGTACAACACATTTGATTTAGATGGCCTGGTCAGGCTCAATGGGCTTGTCCTAGTGCAGCCAAGTTCTGGCTGCTGCACGAAGGCAACTTATGTAACTTATTCCAATTAAAAGTTTGCATAACGTAACCTATTTTTTATGGCATGGTTTTGTAGGAAAAATATACTACTGGCAACATGGACTTTTTCTTCTTTTTTCTTCTATGTATACCTATGTTGGCTATACATAAACTTAGGTGAAAGGCAGGGCAAGGCGCTACAAAGCCAGTCGCCAGGCAGGCCGGGGTTATATTTGGGTGCAAAGTGCAGCGCTGACCCAAAAACACCTAAAGATCAATCGTGTTTTGTGCTGCACGATGTTGTGCGATAGAAAAAAAACAGGTGTTTCATCTGTCCAGAGCATGGCATGTTTTTCTGCAAAATTCTTTGATCTCCACCACGACTAGATGGCAGCACACCATTTTTTTTTATTTTGGCTGTTTTAATAAAGCGTTTTGCAAACAAACTCCTCATATATTCTAATTTACCATTACACATGCACAACGCAAGTTGGTTCTGTAACTCTGCGAGTTAAGTGTGACAGACTAGTAACAAGGCACACAGTCCATGACTTTGTTTGCTTTGTATGATATCATTTAGACTAGATTTCATAAATCAAGTAATCAAGCTTAATTTGAACAAAATATACAAAATGATTACGTTTATAATGGGTAAAGAAAAGTCACATGAAATAAAGAGATAATAAGCTTCTCGAGTGTAGGAGGAAAGCAGTCACCAAGAAAAGATTCAGTCAAGTGGAACATTAAGTGGTCATATGACATAGATTTGGTCATGTGGAACAGGACCAGAGCCCTTTTCACCAAGATAAAGAGCTTGTATGGAAATCCATTGTTAAATATTACAAGCATTTTCAAAATGCATTTCACAAGGATGCTCATAAAATTTTTAATCAACTTAGGAACAAATGTTCTACGGTAGCCAAATTTCGATATAGAACAAAATTAATTTTAAGAGCAAAATAAAGATATTATGCAAGAATCTCAGTGAAACAGTGCCCTGGTCACATGATGTAGAAGCAGTCATGTGGAACAAAGGTGCATACAATACATAGAAAAATCTGGTAATGTGGAATCAAAACTGTTCACATGATAGAGCCAGTGATGTAGAACAGACCTTATCACATGATACAGAACCAGTCATGTGGAACAGACCAGGTCACGTGATACAGAACCAGTTATGTGGAAATAGAACTGGTCACATGATACAGAACCAGTCATGTGGAACAGACCTCATCACATGATACAGAACCACCAGTCACTGCTGTGTGTATAAACAGAAGCGGCCATTTGGAACAGATTGATTCACATGGAACATAACAGGTCATGTGACACATAACCGGTCATATGAAACATAACCGATCATGTGGAACATAATGCATTGGCACTGTCCAGCACAGTGCAAGAGCAAAACTACAGCAACAACACTCAAGTCATGCACACTGCACTACCAACATGGCAAGACACGTGACACTATAGTGACATATGGACAGGGGTAACATTGCAATGGGGTGACATTGAGATGGGGATGACAGTGGAACAAGGTGTCATTTGGACGTCGGGTAACTTTGGGATAATGGTGACATTGGAATGATACAGAAGGGTGACATTGGGACAGAGGTGAAACTGGGATGAACCACTATATTTGTGTATGGCAGTTCTATGCAACTGCATCCGACCACTAAGCTTCTAACATCCTTGTACATGTTACTATACGTCGTTCAGGGGAAACAAACCAATAAACACACTGCACACTTGTCAAGACACACCAAACAAAAGCCACAGACCAAGACGAACTCAACCACGGGAACGGGACAGGGAACTCATCAGGGAAGAACAGAACAGAACAAAGGAGGCACAAGGGGACAGGGAAACTGCAATGGGTACAACAGCCAACTAACATGCTCTAGACAAAGACAATAAAAGAATTCTGCGAAGACAAACCTGAGTCTGGACAGGCAAGAGAGAAGCCCAGGGCAAAGAAGAAAGAATGCATATTATTCACACATGCTAACTCAATTAACTCTTGCAAAATATAGCCCAATTTAAAATCATACATCAGACAGAAATGCATGTATAATAAATGCAAGTGTCACGAGTCTGTCTAACATTCAGGAAATACAGTCGGTTGAGAACAATGAAAAAGAGAAAGCAAAATATTACAAAATGTCACATTGCAAAATGTACGTTCAAAAACAAATATTTTTTAGCTGGCAGGTAAACCTCACACAGAATTTCCAATAATAATGTAGAATACTAACTACTCAATAACTTTGTAACTATGGCTACTGTAACCATGGTAACAAAATATGAGCATAATGATGAGCATAATAATAATCACAGCCTGTTGATGCTGCAGCTGTCAAATCAATTATAAAATGGTTGCTATTAACAGTTTTATTTTGGCTGGAGAATGAGCACACTGACAGATCACTTGATATAGACAGGCACAGTAACAAAGTATGACAAGCATTTCCATGCAAATGTTGCCATGGAAACAAAGCAGTGACAAGAAATTAGATTTCAAAAACGATGATGCAGCAAAGTTAGAAACGCAATAAAGGAGATAATAGGCTTTTACAATTCTGCCTTTACTTATTTGCTATGACAACCGAATCCATCTGGACCAAAATTACTTAGTTTTATAAAACACCACAGCTCTGGAGGCATATTCTTACTTAGTTTTATAAAACACCACAGCTCTGGAGGCATATTCTTACTTAGTTTTATAAAACACCACAGCTCTGGAGGCATATTCTTACTTAGTTTTATAAAACACCACAGCTCTGGAGGCATATTCTTACTTAGTTTTATAAAACACCACAGCTCTGGAGGCATATTCTTACTATTTTAAAGTTGTTCAGAAATAATACTTTAAAATTAAACAATGATATTCAGGAAAGAGAACAAACAGAGTTACCACCACATAAAGCACTGACATAATTTGTTACGATAGTCTAAATGATATCATTTGTATGGTAACAGGTAAGTAAACTGTAGTCCTTGATTTAATGTTTCCACAAATCCTACGCTACTCCCACACCTTAAGAGGCCTCATTTCTACTTATTGCAATGGGTTGCTTTTTCATAAAGGTGATACTCACCATTATTTGATTACTGATGCTGCATTAATAGCTTAGTGCTGCCACTGACCAACAGAAACCCTCTCTGCCTGAACTGAAAGCTGTGTATAATTGATGTCAGAAACTTGATGTAGCCATTGGCCTAACAGACAGTCACAACCAAATATATGCTCAATGCACGCACGCATGCATGCACACACACATGCACGAACTCACGCACCTACACGGACAGGTAATTTATGGAGACAGTATGAGGTCAGAGCACACGATAATACAGAGTGACCAAGATAGATTCATTGTTCCAAACAAAGACATGAATTATGTCATCAGTCAAGACCAAGATAAATCCTTTAAAAAAACATTATTATTTGGTAGTCGTTAAATCAATAATACTGTTCAAGATTGGTTAAAAAAAAATTTCTATTTCAATACGTTTCATTTTTTATTCTGCGACCTATCAAACAATATACTCATTTTGATAGACTGCAGCTCCTTCATACCTTCCTTTTAGTTCTCTGTATCCATAATATCTAGAGACAACAATCTTTTTAAATTGACGGTAACATCTTGGAATCACCACCTTCCAACACACCCCACACAAAAGCACCCTTTCCGCCACCTTCATCATAACCTGACATATTCCAATATTACTGCATGGCACCTACGTTCAAATGTTGTATTCTATTTCCAAGATTCACAAACAGGTACTAAAGCTTTTCTAAGAAGACATTATCATTCTTGCACTGAAACCTATTATCAGTTGCTTTCTTAATTTCCAACTATGAAATATTTCTCTCTATATTGCATGAAACGCATTTTCACAATGCATCACTACTTTCTAAGGAAACTGTAGTTTATGTTTGTAACATAAACAGTAGTTTATGATGTAAATCATGTCTTGCAAGTTCATAGTTATCTTATGCAGATATCGTTACTTCCACCAATCCTGGTAAAAACATGATGTGGTGGATATTCAACAGTTTTATTTTTTAGAAAACTTTACTGCACGTCAGTGTGATAACAAATATTATTAATAAATATTAGTCAGATGTTCAGATATTATAAGATTTTCAGAAACTTCGGACAACAAAATGAACAACGTCCATTTTTAACAATGCCGCCAATGGCAACATAGATGCGAGTCAGCGGGACCTGGCCAGCTATACGTACCATGGTCATTGTCATCCGGTCAATCTCGTGCTTATCCTTCGTCTTGTGTTGCCTGAATGGACTGTGTCTGAAACAGAGGTCAAAGGTCATATACAGGGGTCAGAGTTGAGATCGAGTTTGTATTTAAAAACTGCCTGTGTTATTGCAAGATTTTCAAAAATGATTAATTTGGTTGACAGGATTATGATTCATGTGACTTATAAATATTAGCTAAAATACCAATACTCCAGATGGGATAACTTGGTAATTCATAAGTGAGTGTCATGAGTCATAACCTGAGGGAGGTAATGACTGTCAGACGATATGACACAGTGGTCAAAGTCATAGGACTAATTGAATACAGAGTATACAAGCAGAGACACGGTGACAGTTCGCCTGGCATCTTCCCAGGCAAACTCAACTTGCCCACGTCTGTCTACATTATTAATGCCCACTTCCAGAAACCTTTTACCCATGCACCACTGGGAGATCCATCGCATCAAAAGCTTTCTCGGTTGCCATGCCAACTCTGTGGAACTCCCTGTTAGCACTAGGTCACCAGGAAAAATTTTAAGTTTTGGCATCCTGAAAACCCATCCTTTTGATATCGTTTATGCCCCTTAGCATACTCATCAAATTGTTGAAGACTTGATATCGTAAACCGATTTGCGATTACTTAAACCTGGTATTGACGTGCTACTGAGCTCGAGGATTTTGACCCAATAGAAGGTTGCATGGAACACAGAAGAGGGCAGTAGAAGAAGACGAGGAAGACAGAAATTAAGATGGATGGAGAGCGCTGAGAGAGATCTTGAAAGGACAGAGGTGAACAGCCAAGGTTGGGAGAGGATAGCAGAAGATCACGATGGATGGAGACGACTCATCGAGAGGACAGAACAGATTAAGTGATGTGGCTCCCACCCCACAGAGGATCAAGGGGGAAGGTTTTCTTTTTGCACTGTATTATTGTATTGTACGTGGTTGTCTTTCTTGAGAGCGTCTGTGTGTATAACTCACCCCTTCAAGAGCTTGTAGAGCATGCAGCCAAATGAGAACCAGTCGGCACTTGAGTCGTACGCCGTCCCCTTGGACAAAACCTCTGGGGCCATGTAACCATGTGTTCCTCTGTAACACCAAATGTTACTGTTACACAGTGTAATGACCACAGATCAGTTTTAACGGCCCAAATAATACATTTAAAAGTCCGCCCTCAATTAAAATTTTTCTTCTTGTTTTAGAATCATTTCGTGAAAAATTAAACCTATCTAGTTTCCTCTACAACACGCTAGCTTGGCTGTACAACACGCTAGCTTGGCTGTACAACACGCTAGCTTGGTTGTACAACATGCTAGCTTGGTTGTACAAATCTGTAATTACGTTTTTGTAAAATCGTCGCACAAAAATAGTAAATAGTTTTTGATTGGATCTGGTCAACATTCAGTGATTAGTGGTCCAGCTCAATAAGCTATTCACACATAAGGCCATTCACACTTTCGCAATTTACCTAATGATCAAAGTCAATTCTTTCAATGATTTTAACAAAAGCAGCCTTTTATTAAACCGACTGCGCATATTACTTAAAACTATTCAAATCTCAAAACAAATCTTAACTCGATTCATGATTGGCTAGATGAGTTGAAGTGGGATTTTTAATCAAGGATACCGTGATAGAGATTCAGATTTGTGGTGAACTTTGCTATCAGCTTTTCCATGAACAGTAATTAGTTAGACCGATGACGAGCATGGAGACCCAACCACCAAGCCAGAGGCAGCCGGGACACCCCCCACACTCCCACCGAGTCAGTCTGCCCTGTACTCACACGCTAGCATGTGGTTTTTTCTTTGAGTAGTCGCAGGCGAGGCCCAGGTCAGATATCCGTACGTGGCCGTTCTCATCCAGGAGAATGTTGGCCGGCTGAAACAGGGACACACTCGACATCAGCGTCCTACTACATGGTCACTTCACAGGGTGTGATTGCTGCATTGTCACAACACTGTGACAACAGGTGATGTGCATTGTAATAACGTGTTGGGCATTGACCAACAGGTGATGGTCAATGTGACAATGGTTGATGGGCAGTGTAAAAATGGGCCATGGGCATTGTGACAATGCATGATGGGCAATGTGACAATGGGTGATGGGCAATGTGACAATGGATGACATGCAAAGAGATAATGTGTGACAATCGTTGTGACAAGATAAGATTATATACATTTCCATTTTTTTGCACGATACCATAAATCAAGGCAAGATCGTGAAACAAGGCAGTGAGTCATAGAGACAATGTCTTACACATACAACAGAACATACATACAACATTCCACCCATGTCGATGAGGTCATAAACTAAGGGGCTATGCAAACATAAAAAATCCATTAATCCAAAATGAAACACTGGTAGGTCCATATGGATTATCACAAAAAAGTATATTTTTTAGTTTTTTCCTAGTTGAAATTTTGCAATAATTGGCTATATATTCATTGCATTGCCAATTTGTTTGGAATAGGGGTGTGATCAATTCCATTTTTTCTTTGGAATTTTTATATTTACAAACCCCTTACAAATATTCCATAAAAAAATCATGTGGGCCACGGACCTTCAAGTCTCTGTAGACTACGAAGCGATTGTGCATGTGCTCAAGTCCGAGGATGACTTCGGCCGCGTAGAAGCGCACCTCCTTCTCATGGAAGACACCGTGCTGTGACAAGTGATAGTGGAGGTCACCGCCGTTCATGAGGTCAAGAATGAAACAAAGCTTCTCAGGTGTCTGGAACGCGTATGTCATACACACGATGAACGGACTACCCTCCTGAAATAAAAACACACCAGTGGTCAGCACTAGGTCTCGACATGTAATTACAGTCACGGTTCCAATTACTACTGCTCCACCTGGTGGATTATTTGGAACTGCAGAACGGTGTTTACTGCAGACCTTACTTGTAGGCATATTAAGAGATAATCTGTGTTTCAACTGTTTGATTTTTATGTGATTTGTACTGGTTTTGTGTGCATCTAATCTATTCGAACATTGCCAATAATCTCCCAACCCAAAACCAGGACATAACTAGTAATCACAGTCTGGCTACACCAGGTGATGGTACGATTGCATCAACACAGAAGTGCGAAGTCATCAGGTTATCCTGATTACCAGGTAATTACCAGATAATAACATATAGCCAAATGTGTCAAACAACTGCGTGTGGGTAGAGGGGCAAGTGTTGGCATGTGCAGCCCAGCAGATGGAGCCAGCGCCTCAGTGTGGCAATGACGGGGACAGAAGAATGGTCACAGATGGCTTGCAAGTGCCCACAAAGATGACACAAGACTTGCAAACCTAAAATAAACCAGGTTAAATAACATTGATGCAGCGACCGTTATACGGGACATTGTGACACTTAATTTATTAGTATTTATAACATCTCAGTTGGTTAAAAATATCATCCTATCAAAACTTGTTACTACTGTGCCCTTTCACCTCTTCACATTTTAGAAAATAAAGAATTAGTGATGAAATAAATAAGCCAGATTTACGCTATATAAAGATTGCTTTATGGCAATTATCATCTGATCAATAAATCATCCAATGAACAGCCAGATACTGTATTCGACATAACAAATGTACAGTACGCTTAAAAAAAAGGGCCATGGAAAAATGCAAAGGAATCTGTTCTTATAAGTATACATAAAAATATGTTTCTCCAGACAATTAAGGTAACTGTTTAGCACTACTACTGTCATTTGGTGACTAGTATAGAACAACTGAAATGGTGCCAACTATTTAATACCAGATGGCGACACTTTCCAGTTGTTCCACACTAGTCAAATTACAATTAGGTTCCTGCTTATTAGAAAGGGGGTGTATGCTTATTAGGGTATGTATGCTTAATAGGTTGAATACGGTACTCACCCCCGTGCTGACTAGTGACAGCATGATTCTCTCGTTCAGTGCTAATGTCTCGCCGCCTTTCATCTTGATCCTCTTCTTGTCTAGGCATTTCATTGCATACCTGCCACAACATTCCTAACATGCTTTACAACATTCCTTGTATAACTTCTGTTTCAGAAATATCAGGCCATGAATATGTAATTATTATTGTACGTTCTATACTTCTGTTCTGCCACTTAGTATGTTGTCTGCCACTTAGTATGTTGTCTGCCACTTAGTATGTTGTCTGCCACTTAGTATGTTGTCTGCCACTTGGTATGTGGTCTGCCACTTAGTATGTTGTCCACTTAGTATGTGGACTGCCACTTAGTATGTTGTCTACCACTTGATATGTTGTCTGCCACTTAGTATGTGGTCTGCCACTTAGTATGTTGTCTGCCACTTAGTATGTTGTCTGCCACTTAGTATGTTGTCTGCCACTTGGTATGTTGTCCACTTAGTATGTGGACTGCCACTTAGTATGTTGTCTACCACTTGATATGTTGTCTGCCACTTAGTATGTGGTCTGCCACTTAGTATGTTGTCTGCCACTTAGTATGTTGTCTGCCACTTGGTATGTTGTCCACTTAGTATGTGGACTACCACTTAATATGTTGTCTGCCACTTAGTATGTTGTCCACTTAGTATGTAGACTGCCACTTAGTATGTTGTCTGCCACTTAGTATGTTGTCTGCCACTTGGTATGTTGTCCACTTAGTATGTAGACTGCCACTTAGTATGTTGTCTGCCACTTAGTATGTTGTCTGCCACTTGGTATGTAGACTGCCACTTAGTATGTTGTCTGCCACTTAGTATGTTGTCTGCCACTTGGTATGTTGTCTGCCACTTAGTATGTAGACTGCCACTTAGTATGTTGTCTGCCACTTAGCATGTTGTCTGCCACTTAGTATGTAGACTGCCACTTAGTATGTTGTCTGCCACTTAGCATGTTGTCTGCCACTTAGTATGTAGACTGCCACTTAGTATGTTGTCTACCACTTAGTATGCGGTCTGCCACTTAGTATGCGGTCTGCCACTTAGTATGCGGTCTGCCACTTAGTATGTTGTCTACCACTTAGTATGTAGACTGCCACTTAGTATGTGGTCTGCCACTTAGTATGCGGTCTGCAGTATATCTTTGTACTTCCACTTTATTGCTATATGAAGTAGCTCAAAAGAGTTAGTATGTTGTCTGCCACTTAGTATGTTGTCTGCCACTTAGTATGTTGTCTGCCACTTGGTATGTTGTCTGCCACTTAGTATGTAGACTGCCACTTAGTATGTTGTCTGCCACTTAGCATGTTGTCTGCCACTTAGTATGTAGACTGCCACTTAGTATGTTGTCTGCCACTTAGCATGTTGTCTGCCACTTAGTATGTAGACTGCCACTTAGTATGTTGTCTGCCACTTAGTATGTAGACTGCCACTTAGTATGTTGTCTACCACTTAGTATGTTGTCTGCCACTTAGTATGCGGTCTGCCACTTAGTATGCGGTCTGCCACTTACTATGTTGTCTACCACTTAGTATGTAGACTGCCACTTAGTATGTGGTCTGCCACTTAGTATGCGGTCTGCAGTATATCTTTGTACTTCCACTTTATTGCTATATGAAGTAGCTCAAAAGAGACAAAAGACAACACTTCAACTTTAAAAACACAATTATTAGAAAAAAACATATTAAATATCGATAACAGGAGAACAAATTTAATGTGTGATTTATGAAAGGATGATTAATAAATAGTACTAACTTGCATTGTACTCACATTTTGCCTGTGTCTGCCTTCCGGCAGCCATACACTTCCCCAAACCCTCCTCGGCCAATAATTCTATGTACACTGAAGTCATTCATTGTTAACTGCAACAGAGACACATACTATATTTAACACAACTGACAGAATGACACCCCATGTTCAGTAATAAAACAAAGGTGTGTAATTGACCTACATGTAAAGTATATGCACTGTAGTAGTAATAACAGTGAAATTACACAGCTCAGCATTCAGTAGTGAAAAATAATGTCCCGGACATTTGCATATTTAATGTGCTCAGGCCCCATATATAACATGCATGGCACTGCATATTTAACTTGCGCGACAGCCCATTTTTAACTCGCTTGGTACCCCATATACCCCAGTGTCTGTTAGATGGCACCACCTTAGTCCCACTTCAAAACACCACAACATCGGTAATTTTGAGCGTGAGACAAATTGTGTGAATTACTAAAACAGAAAAAAAAGTTACTTCACTCAGATGTATAAATGAATACCGGGACACAGAAACTGGTGGAATTATGTGAAATGCTAGCTTTTGCGTAGTACTTGCAGCGTGGCTGAGTGTTCCCCGGAGAAGTTAGGGTGGTATTGGCATGGACAGGTCTGCCAGGGGGTGAAGTGTAAGGTGCACTGAGCGGTCCTAAGGACAAGTCTGCCGGGGGTGAAGTGTAAAGTGCACTGAGCGGTCCTAAGGACAAGTCTGCCGGGGATGAAGTGTAAAGTGCACTGAGCGGTCCTAAGGACAGGTCGGCTGGGGGTGAAGTGTAAAGTGCACTGAGTGGTAATAAGGACAGGTCTGCTGTGGATAAAGAGTAAAGTGTACTGAGCGGTCCTAAGGACAGGTCTGCCAGGGGGTGAAGTGTAAAGTGCACTGAGCAGTCCTAAGGACAGGTCTGCCGGGGATGAAGTGTAAAGTGCACTGAGCGGTCCTAAGGACAGGTCGGCTGGGGGTGAAGTGTAAAGTGCACTGAGCGGTCCTAAGGACAGGCCTGCCAGGGGGTGAAGTGTAAGGTGCACTGAGCGGTCCTAAGGACAGGTCTGCCAGGGGGTGAAGTGTAAGGTGCACTGAGCGGTCCTAAGGACAGGCCTGCCAGGGGGTGAAGTGTAAAGTGCACTGAGCGGTCCTAAGGACAAGTTTATCGGGGGTGAAGTGTAAAGTGCACTGAGCGGTTCTAAGGACAGGTCTGCCGGGGGTGAAGTGTAAAGTGCACTGAGCGGTCCTAAGGACAGGTCTGCCAGGGGGTGAAGTGTAAGATGCACTGAGCGGTCCTAAGGACAGGTCGGCTGGGGGTGAAGTGTAAAGTGCACTGAGCGGTCCCAAGGACAGGTCAGCCAGGGGGTGAAGTGTAAAGTGCACTGAGCGGTCCTAAGGACAGGTCTGCCAGGGGGTGAAGTGTAAGATGCACTGAGCGGTCCTAAGGACAGGTCGGCTGGGGGTGAAGTGTAAAGTGCACTGAGCGGTCCCAAGGACAGGTCAGCCAGGGGGTGAAGTGTAAAGTGCACTGAGCGGTCCTAAGGACAGGTCTGCCAGGGGGTGAAGTGTAAGGTGCACTGAGCGGTCCTAAGGACAGGTCTGCCAGGGGGTGAAGTGTAAAGTGCACTGAGCGGTCCTAAGGACAGGTCTGCCAGGGGGTGAAGTGTAAGGTGCACTGAGCGGTCCTAAGGACAGGTCTGCCAGGGGTGAAGTGTAAAGTGCACTGAGCGGTCCTAAGGACCTCAACATAAACAAAAGTTGGACGTCTTTGAGATGTGGGTGTGGTGCTGTGTGCTCAGTCAGCTGTGTCGACAAGAAGACAAATGTCTGGGTCGGACAACAGGTTGGTGTGTCTGTTGACAAAGGATTGGTAGCACAGATGAAGCGCCGGAAAATAGCAAAATATGGACACTGGCGACGATGCGGCAGTCTAGTTTTAGCATCGATCGAAGGCAAAGTCAAGGGAAAGAACATGCCAGGACGAAGGAGAACTGCCTGGATCGACAACGCGAGGCAGTGGACAACTGGAGGCCTGCATATTGCATAGGAGACGGTGAGGACGCTGAGTGACAAGAGGATGTCAATGGCCCCACGGGAGATGGTGAGGACGCCGAGTGACAGGAGGATGTCAATGGCCCCATGGGAGATGGTGAGGACGCCGAGTGACAGGAGGATGTCAATGGCCCTACGGGAGATGGTGAGGACACCGAGTGACAGGAGGATGTCAATGGCCCCACGGGAGATGGTGAGGATGCCGAGTGACAGGAGGATGTCAATGGCCCCACGGGAGATGGTGAGGACGCCGAGTGACAGGAGGATGTCAACGACCCCCATGGGAGATAGTGAGGATGCTGAGTAACAGGAAGATGTCAACGGCCGCCACAGGAGACGGCGAGGACGCAGAGTGTCAATGGCCACATTGGATACGCTGAGTGACAGGAGGATGTCAACAGCCACACGGGAGCTGCATAGCGACATGAGTGTGTCAACAGCTACCACAGGAGACACAGGGGTGTCAACAGCCCCAGGGGAGCTGCAGAGTGACAGGAGGGTGTCAACAACGGCCCCCACAGGAGACAAAGAGTGACAGGACAGTGTCAACGGCCCCATGGGAGCCGGTAGAGTGACAGGAGGTTGTCAACGGCCCTGTGGGAGCTGCAGAGTGACAGGAGGGTGTCAACAGCCACACTGGAGATGCAGAGTGACAGGAGGGTGTCAACGTCCCCCACGGGCTAGGGCTGATATAATCATAAATATACCTTCTCTTTAATTACCTAAATATCTATAAACCACAGGCATGGATGAAACAATTACAACAGGGCAGAAAATTAAATCGATAGCAAGAACTCGCACATCTTTGTTTTTGTGTCTAAACGATGGAAGGGTGTTACCAAATTCCATTCACCCTCTACACTACACAAACACAGTTCTGTTTCGTGGACGCTGCCACTGCCCTTTGCTATACAAACCTGCCACCTGAGTAGGAACAAAATATGAACATGATCTTCATGTGGCAGGAAACTAATCCACAGCATCAGGAAACGATGGTGGCTAGACATTATGAAGAGGCCTGGTACATGTAGAATCACATGCCACACAGCACCTTCATTTGTCTTTGAATGCCAGCATGACATACGAGTCTCTCTGCACCCACATGATCTCTTTCAAACAAAAGAGAGTGCCTGGAGATTGCGCTGAATAAGGAGGGATGCTGACTGCAAGCAGACAAAGGTTCACTCCTCCTACACTAAGAATTACTGGAGGACATTACCACGTGAATGGATCGATATCAAGGCTCATCATGAGCGCCTCCAATTTATCTTGGTGTGGAAAGGGGTGCCCCTCATATATTTGGGTGGGGAAGGGGTGCCTCCCATATATCTGGGTGGGGAAGGGGTGCCCCTCATATATCTGGGTGGGGAAGGGGTGCCTCCCATATATCTGGGTGGGGAAGGGGTGAATCCCATATATCTGGGTGGGGAAGGGGTGCCTCCCATATATCTGGGTGGGGAAGGGGTGCCTCTCATATATTTGGGTGGGGAAGGGGTGCCTCCCATATATCTGGGTGGGGAAGGTGTGCCTCCCATATATCTGGGTGTGGAAGGAGTGTCTCCCATATATCAGCTGTGCACATACGTATCATCAGAATTTATATAAAAAATATCGATTTGTGTTTTACACTGGGGTGTCATAATTCATGTCTGTTGTTTAAGTTGAGGTGTCATAATTCGTTGATATGGTTTATATTGTAATATTATATCATCCGTCATTTACACTGGGGTGTCGTAACGCATATTTGTTGTTTTTATTGTAATATATCATCTGTTGTTTACACTGGGGTGTCATAATTCATATATGTGGTTTATATTGTAATGTATCATCTGCTGTTTGCGTTGGGGTGTCATAAGTCATATTTGTGGTTTATATTGTAATATATCATCTGTTGTTTACACTGGACTGTCATAATTCATATTTGTGGTTTACACTGTATTACTAATTTACATTTGTTGTTTACGTCATACTACATGAGTGGTTTACACTGGGGTATGACTATGATGGAGCATTATTTTACAACACGTAAACATGATCTTATGAATGAATGTCCCCACTAAACTGTGCCCACAAGTACTGGAAATTGTCGATAACTGTTCACGAGTGCATTGAATAGCAAGATCGATATTCATACACAGATAACCATCTTATTATATTTTTTAATGTCGGTTCATTAAAACAAATTTCGGCAGTCAAGATATTACATTAGATGCAGTCTATAATTAATGCATAGTATGATTTTACGATCAAACCGATCCGACATTGCACCTTCCAGGTCAACATGAACAGCCAGGAAATGTCTAAAGGTGGGAGTGTGCCCACTGGTCGTATCAGCTCAAGTATTTCCCTTCAAGTTAATTATAGCTAATTACTGGGAGCCGAATGGCAATTTCCAGAGTTATATCAATAAAGCTGCAGCCTCTTGTTGTAGCTTAATTAGAGAGCATTTAAACTGAAAGGACAATGGTTCAGTCAATCTTTTGACAATTCTGTTGGTCCCCCATTGCCTCAGTTCACTCAGATCTATAAATACATGACAACAAATCTAACGATGCATCAGATGTTGTCAGTTTGCAGCATTCACATTGGATGCATCAGTTCCGTGGTATGTGATGTCTTAGATAACTCTATTAGATTAGTGCAGCATGGCATGCCTTGAGCATAAGAATTACCCTAGATGATGGAATGGGATACGATTTCGCATAAATAACAAGTTTAATAGCAAGACTGACACCATTATAAACACACACATGTATCCCACGTCGTCCCAAATATACAGACAATAGATGGTACCCGGAATCTCATATTGCTAATCGCCAGATGGCGAATATGTCGGACGTTAAAAGGATGTTCCATCAAATGCATGGGGTTTGTTTCTTTTGATGTCATAGAAGCTACGACAATACAAGTGTTCACCACATTGTAAAACAAGGGTAGTCAGATAAGATTACATGTAGTGGCGTTATCTTAATCCACGAGTGGCTGACGAGAATTATATACCGAAAAGATTCATACAAATATTTTATCGTGCACCAAAACAATCGAGTAACTATGCCAACACATGCTCAAATGCATACAAAGTTATTCAAACATCCGATCAACTGATTGTTGTGTTCTCATGCTAGCGTCATGATTTCTGTTTAATGCCAGAAAGCATTATTGTTCGTACTGTTCTTTACTAGTTCGTATTGTTGTTTACTAGTTTACTTACATAATAATTTGTTCAATATTTGTGTTATTGTCATGGATACATCATTGTTCTGACTCTCTCATTTAAATATATGTGTTATTGTCATTGTCGTGGATACATCGTTGTTCTGACTCTCTAATTTAAATATTTGTGTTATTGTCATTGTCGTGGATACATCATTGTTCTGACTCTCTCATTTAAATATATGTGTTATTGTCATTGTCGTGGATACATCGTTGTTCTGACTCTCTAATTTAAATATATGTGTTATTGTCATTGTCGTGGATACATCGTTGTTCTGACTCTCTAATTTAAATATATGTGTTATTGTCATTGTCGTGGATACATCGTTGTTCTGACTCTCTAATTTAAATATATGTGTTATTGTCATTGTCGTGGATACATCGTTGTTCTGACTCTCTAATTTAAATATATGTGTTATTGTCATTGTCGTGGATACATCGTTGTTCTGACTCTCTAATTTAAATATATGTGTTATTGTCATTGTCGTGGATACATCGTTGTTCTGACTCTCTAATTTAAATATATGTGTTATTGTCATTGTCGTGGATACATCGTTGTTCTGACTCTCTAATTTAAATATATGTGTTATTGTCATTGTCGTGGATACATCGTTGTTCCGACTCTCTCATTTAAATATCTGTGTTATTGTCGTGGATACATCATTGTTCTGATTCTCTAATTTAAATATTTGTGTTATTGTCATTGTCGTGGATACATCGGTGTTCTGACTCTCTAATTTAAATATTTGTGTTATTGTCATTGTCGTGGATACATCGTTGTTCTGACTCTCTCATTTAAATATTTGTGTTATTGTCGTGGATACATCATTGTTCTGACTCTCTAATTTAAATATTTGTATTATTGTCGTGGATACATCATTGTTCTGACTCTCTAATTTAAATATTTGTGTTATTGTCGTGGATACATCATTGTTCTGACTCTCTAATTTAAATATTTGTGTTATTGTCGTGGATACATCATTGTTCTGACTCTCTAATTTAAATATTTGTGTTATTGTCGTGGATACATCATTGTTCTGACTCTCTAATTTAAATATTTGTGTTATATAATTATTGTAATTTGACTAGAATGGAACAACTGTGAAGTGGTGCCATCTGGTGTTAAACAATTGGCACCACTTTTCAGATGTCCTACACTAGTCACCAAATGACACAACTAGTGCTAAACAGTTAACTTATTGTACATTATTGTCTAGAGAAACAAATTTTGGTGCACGCTTATAAGAACAGATTTCTTGACATTTGTCCATGGCCCAATTTTTTTTAATCAAGCCTAACTGTATGCTTAGTAGGTCAAATATGGTACAAGTAATACATCGTCGGCATTTGCTCGCGACTACTGTTATATTAGTGAATTATGCAACAGAGCTGAGAAGCGACACAGGTTATTTCAGGCAGCCTCAATTCTATTGACAGATTTCGACAGGAACCACAGCAAGACACCTGGCACCGTCACCCACACATTGTCACACTCACCTGAATATTTAGTTCTAAATTTTTCCATTGGCAAAACCTCGTATATTTCTCACTGAAACCAAACAAATCAACGCAATTAAGACACGAAAGACGTGACGTTTCCAGCTACAAACAAGAAATACTTCAGTTATTTACAGCACAGAGTGACAACATCACAGGGACTTTAGTCACACACAAAAATACAGATAAACATCACATATGTTATAGATACTGCCCTGGCATGTTTATCTAAATTTCTACCCTTGGATTGGTCAGGTGATAATAATATTAGTGACCTGTGAAGTACCTAACCACCAGTATAATAGATGCATGCTTGCTGTCTCTTATAGTTTAAAGGCAGGTGCTTCAACCTTTAAAGACCAATATACTGCGTGACATCATAGGAGTGGTCATATACGGTCAGGTGAGACTTTTTCATTGCTCCATGGAGGGCTGTATGGGTATTGATCGAAAGAGGCATAGCTTAGGCACTGCCTGGTTGTGATGGCGGCGCAAAATGTTCAGTTTGAGATCTGCAATTGTAATTTGAAATACACTGCCGAAAACCTGATATAATATTGCTCATATCTGAACAACACTTGATGAGCTACAGTGGAGCGACTGATTCTGACGACAATACGTATAGAAATCTTCTGTATTTTTACACTTGTCAATGGTGTCTGTCCAAAATGTCAAATAATGTACCGATTACCTTCGTAGTCTGCAACTTTGTGTAAATATTAGTGTTCTTTCTAAATACCCAATTATCATTCATCTGTGACAAGTACTGGTAGTTTTATCTTGGCAGATAGGCTGGCAAGAGTGTACATATAGAAATCGTCTGGATTTTTACACATGCCAATAATGTCTGTATACAATGTCAAATAATGTACTGATTGCCTTCATATCTTGCCACATTGTGTAAATATTAGTGTTCTTTCTAAATATGCCATCGTTATTCACCTGTGACCAGTATTTCTTGTTTTTTAATGTGATGTTACTGCTAGTACTGCTAATATTTTGCAGCCATTTTGAATAAATTATTGTGTCACATAGCTTCAAAATGAGTTTTTGTCTCCATCAATGGATTCATGATGATGCTACCTTTAAAAAAATGTATACATGTGTAGGGAAAGTCTTGGTAATAATGAAATCACATGCGTTTTAAAATATGCATACACATTTATGGAAAAAAATCCGGGTCTGTACAGATTAACAGTAGACAATTTATAAAACTGCAAAAGTAGACTGTGGATCTCAGATAGTGTAATAAATCACACAAAAGTAGACTGTGGATCACACAACAGTGTAATAAATCACACAAAAGTAGAATGTGGATCTCAGATAGTGTAATAAATCACACAACAGTGTAATAAATCACACAAAAGTAGACTGTGGATCTCAGATAGTGTAATAAATCACACAAAAGTAGACTGTGGATCTCAGATAGTGTAATAAATCACACAACAGTACACTGTGGATCTCAGATAGTGTAATAAATCACACAACAGTACACTGTGGATCTCAGATAGTGTAATAAATCACACAACAGTACACTGTGGATCTCAGATAGTGTAATAAATCACACAACAGTACACTGTGGATCTCAGATAGTGTAATAAATCACACAACAGTACACTGTGGATCTCAGATAGTGTAATAAATCACACAAAAGTACACTGTGGATCTCAGATAATCTAATAAATAACACAAAAGACCATCACTTTGCTTTACAAACCATTCACATACAGCATTATGCAGTACAATAAAGCAACATATTATACCACCAAGGAGGTTCTAATGAGAATCAGAATGACACTTGAGGATGAGAATGACAATGAGGATGAAAATGACACTGAGGATGAAAATGACAGATTATCAGAGTGACAGAGGATCAGAATGACAGGATGAAAATGACAGCAAGGATGAAAATGACACTGAAGATCAGAATGGAAGTAAGGATCAAAATGACGAGGATTAAAATGTCACCTATGATGAAAATGACACCTAGGGTAAGAATGACACGGAGGATCAGAATGACACTGAGAATCAAAATGACACTGAGGATCAAAAGTGAGCATCAAAATGACACTGAGGATCAGAATGACATTGTGGATTAAAATGACAGAAGATCAAAATGACAGAAGATCAGAATGACACTGCTGGTCAAGATAACACTGAGGATCAGAATCACAATGCAAAAGACTAAGAATAACTACAATTCAGAGACACAGGACCAATATGACAACACATAAGATCAGGAAATAAAATATATATAGGAGACCATATGGACAACACATAGGACCAATATGACAACACATATGATCAGGAAATAAATACGGGAGACCATATGGACAACACATAGGACCAATATGACAACACATAAGATCAGGGAATAAATATGGGAGACCATATGGACAACACATAGGACCAATATGACAACACATATAATCAGGAAATAAATACGGGAGACCATATGGACAACACATAGGACCGATATGACAACACATAATATCAGGGAATAAATATGGGAGACCATATGGACAACACATAGGACCAATATGACAACACATAAGATCAGAAAATAAATACGGGAGACCATATGGACAACACATAGGACCAATATGACAACACATAATATCAGGGAATAAATATGGGAGACCATAGGGACAACACATAGGACCGATATGACAACACATATGATCAGGAAATAAATACGGGAGACCATAGGGACAACACATAGGACCAATATGACAACACATAAGATCAGGAAATAAATACGGGAGACCATATGGACAACACATAAGACCAATATGACAACACATAAGATCAGGAAATAAATACGGGAGACCATATGGACAACACATAGGACCAATATGACAACACATAAGATCAGGATATAAATATGGGAGACCATATGGACAACACATAGGACCAATATGACAACACATAAGATCAGGAAATAAATACGGGAGACCATATGGACAACACATAAGACCAATATGACAACACATAAGATCAGAAAATAAATACGGGAGACCATATGGACAACACATAGGACCAATATGACAACACATAAGATCAGGAAATAAATACGGGAGACCATATGGACAACACATAGGACCAATATGACAACACATAAGTGAATACACAAGACCATATGGAAAACATATAGAACTAATATGACAACACACAAGATCAATAAATGGACACAGGACCACACAATATTAGGACCCCTATGACAACATATTCGAAGACAAGTATGCTACACAGGACCAACGGGACTAAGTAATCGCACGCCGTAACACAGTACCACAGAAACTACTGAAATACTTGGTAATCACACATCATAATACAGTACAATAGAAACTACCTGAAATACTTGGTAATCACACATCATAATACAGTACAATAGAAACTACCTGAAATACTTGGTAATCACACATCATAATACAGTACAATAGAAACTATCTGAAATACTTAATAATCACACATCGTAATATAGTACAATAGAAACTACCTGAAATACTTGGTAATTACACATCATAATACAGTACAATAGAAACTATGGGAAGTTGGAATTTTTTATGTTCACATTTCCCTAATGGTTGTGCACCAGTCCCCCCTGGGTACAGTTGGTCACATGTCCACATCTGTTTGTTCAGGTAACGCGTAATTATTTCCTCATTTCTTGGGAGTGCCTACTGGCGCAGTCCTAAGCATGCCATCAGTTCTGGAGGCCGGCTCTCTTCAAAGAAAATGTTTCCACCGACAACATGAACCCATAATCTGCCTCCACGCAACATTACGCATAAGTAGCCCAGAGAAATAGCTTTATTCCGGTACCGGGGGCCGCAACACACACTTGCAGGTGCCAATTGCGCTGCCAGCGGCACAGAACGATTACGAATGATAATTGTGATAGATGGGATAATTATGATAAATGGGAGCTGGAGGTTGATATATACCACACTTATTTCATTAACAGGTAGAGATGTTTGCACCAACATGTTTTTTCTGCTACAGCTATATAGCAGGCAACTGGTCTACTGCAACTCTTTACCTTCATCGATGCTGGCTACAGACCACTATTGCATTCCCAGTTGACACCAATGCTAAAAATCATTCAGGCAAATCCATCTAAATAACATTTCTGCTTTAATAAAAAATGCACAACTTATACTTTGTCTAGTTACCGACCTGCAGTAATAAAAAAATTCAGGATGCCAAAAATCCTAGAAAGGGGATACCCTCTTAAAATCATTACAACTTTATGTGTATGCTAATCCAAGAGGAAATAATAATCTGTGCCTGGCTTTGCATCGCGTTACTAACAAACACTACGATTACCAGTCAAAGCTTTGTTTTTCAACAATGATATCTCCAGGGGCAGCAAGTGTCGGAAACATTTTCTTTGAAGAGAGCCGGCCTCCAGAACTGATGGCCTGCTTAGAACTGCGCCAGTAAGCACTCCCAAGAAATGAGGAAATAATTACGCGTTACCTGAACAAACACAGATGTGGACGTGTGACCAACTGTACCCACTGACATTCTTCAGGAAAAAAACTCTTTCAGAAAAAACACAGTAAGCTGACAATATGACACCAAACAATACAATATGATACAATGGTCCAGTGCAAAATATATATTGCCAAATTTGTCAGAATAACACACAAGACATAAGACAAACTACAACAAGTGAACAGAGAGATGTAAACAATGAGCATCTAAAGTTATATTTGCTGAAAGACTGACCCAACAATTACAATGCATTTTAGTAATTTTACACAATGTATTTGAAAGCTCTGTGTCTGCTGATACTAAAATAGCATTCATTTAGCCAATCTTGCAACAATATAACTTTGAAAGTTGCAAACACAGAACTATCTACCACCAGAAGAGTATCAGCAGCAACTAGACATGTTCTACATGTGGTATTTTTGACATGATGTTGTCAATATCTACCAGGTGGCACCATCTTAATATTCTCATCATCTGCTGGGTGGCAGCACTGTCCATGATTAAATCAATAACTTCAGCAAATTAACCATTTATGACTTGACATACAAGAAGAATTTTTGCATCAAATACTGGTTGCTACATAACTGTATTTCGGAGACGATAATGACATTTGGACCGCAACATAAATGAAAATGGTAGCAACATTTTTGTCAGGCAGTTCCTGAATATTACGATGACCCGTAATAGTGACAAATATCACCTAAAATGGCATTATTGTTTAGCTACATCATGTAAAACCACCACAAGGAGAACAGCAAGCATGTAAGTAGTAAAACGAAGCTGCATGTCTGACACAAACTAAGCGATGACGACAGTAACGATAGAGGCTAGAGAATGAACCAAGCCAACGACAAAGACAACAAAACCAACATGCTAATTATCAAACCAAGACATACCTCTCAATAAACTTATCAAACAGTTCACCCTTTAGAGAGTTACAGATTTCTTCGATATAGAGCTGTGTCAGACAAGATAAGTAAAAAGGTGTTAGCTGCGTCAACCAAGCGTGGACGGACTCCCCTAACTGCCAAGTTTGCGACTTCGCATGTCCGGTGACGACATGCTCAACTGTGCCTTTAATGTATCGAACAAGGCCAAAATTTGGAAGAACTACGTGTTACAATAACCCAACCAGTTAATACAGAAAAAATATTTAATTTTTTTTGGCTAATACAGAAATATGCTGCAGATATGCCAATGGCGCAGAGGTGAGTTCCCAGTTTTGCTGTTGCGAATCGCAAACTTGGCAGGGGCGAGGAGACACCAAAGATGCATTCAGCGCAACGATGCAATGCAACCAACCTACCTTGCTAGGAATTTTTTAAATAATGGACCTCGTAAAGTTTTTTTTATTTCTGTAATATATGGCTGAAAAAGAAAACAGACGTGAAGAGGCAGCAACCTCCCTAGAGCAACCACACGGTTTCAGCTCTATTAGTGATGATATATTGGCATCCATGAATGATAATACTCGAGTCATTATACTTAAGCTGTGAACACTTAGCACATTACACAATAAAAATAGCATGAAATATCATACTTGTTATAAATAGGTGGCATAATGTATTACTTGCGAATATATATAAAGATTTGTAACTGGCGATATTAACACTGTAACAATGCATAAACAACATCACATATATATATATATATATTAATATTACTAATTACATTGTGATGAATCATGTGTGAATTGTCCTAAATTGATCACCATATACAAATGTAACCTAGATGTGACTGCCAATCACCGATGTCACATTTCTCACAATTTCACTGGCAATCACGAGTCATGTACAAATCGCACAATGCTTAACCAGACGACAACATTTCACACTATTCAAAACAAAACCAACATACATATTCTGATGTGAACAACAACTTATTCACGTTTTTGATTTGACTGTAGTTACAACTGTTGTCTTACAACACCCTACAATTTACAGCTAATAACTTATGCGGTTTGTAGCCCAATTGTCACAGACATATGTCAGCAGTAACAGTGATAACAAACGTACCTCGAATATGTTGTTTGGCAAGTGGCCATCTTTTTGAGACTTTGTGAGTGCCTCCTGAACATGGTCGACAGCCTCCTTCGAGTACATCTGGATAACACAAGGCTGAAGGCTAGATAGGTAGAATTAATTATACTCCTGCAGAGAATCCTACAGGTTGTCCCCTTGCAGAGAAACCTACAGGTTGTTCTAGAGAAACCGGCAGGCTGTTCTCCTGCAGAGAACCTACAGGTTGTTCTAGAGAAACCGGCAGGTTGTTCTCCCACAGAGAAACCTACAGGTTGTCCCTCCCGTAGAAACATACAGGTTGTCCCCCCCCCGTAGTCTCCTGAGAGAAACATGGGTTGTCCTCCTACAGAGAAACCTACATGTTGTTCTCCCACAGAGAAACCTACAGGTTGTCCTGCGGTCAGGCAGATAGAATGAAGAAGAGCAGTCGGACGTGACCGTTATGTGTTGTGACAGCATGACATACATCACAATGGTTCAATCACTTGAATTCTAGTACTGGGTGGACAATTCAATTTAGCCATCTTGTAGCACTGGCAGTGTCCTCACAAGACAGGCAAAACAACTTAATCACATACGCAGGCAGCGATTGCCAGAAATAGAGACAAATTGAGCTCGTGAGAGTTTCTGGGCACAACAAATACAATAATGCCTCAAACCGGCCCGCCAACTAAATCCTATTAGATGTAAGGATATCAGAGATATGCAAACCCTGATACGTGCTGTACAACCCAACCTCATGAGAGCACAACAACACAGCAAGGCGGCGGGGTGGGGTAAAACCGGCCAGCCGGATGAATGGACAGACAAGCGGCAGCCATAGAGAGAATGAGAGAGGGGGACACATTTCAGTTAGACCCTCACTGGTGTCAAGGTGTATTGTTCAAGGAAGGTTTGGACAGGTGGACTGGGATATTTTCTGGTGAGAATCGAACAGTGCTGGACCACAAAATCAGGGTCAACGTCCTCAGTGTTCAAAAGTAGATGTCTGTATTCAAACTCATTCCAAGATGCTTTGAGGAAATCTTGTATTATGCACAATGCGACTATGCAGAAACTAGAATCAATCAATGACTACGCATCAGACGTAAAAGTCTTGCCGGTAACGAACCAGTCAATATTCTTCCGTGACCTGTGATATGACAATATGACAATGTCTCATCTGACAAATGACATGATACTCTCATGCTGAATGACCTTTCCAACGGAAGCAGATCGGCCAGCTAATGAAGAAGTTCTGACAAGAGCAGGTCAATGAAGATGAAGTCAGGCGCGACATCGTGGATCACTGAACACAGCTGGGCAGATCAGTTGAGCATGTATCGTAGACGCGTTCCATCACGCAGCTGATCACACAGGTGTTGTCATGGGCACTTCGTGACCACCCGACCTCACGGTAGGTGATATGTACCATGACATTGTACACTGGGACTTTATACAGGCAATTTGCCAGTATGGAAGGCTTTAAAAAGGGGAATGGGAATGAAGAAACACCAGAGGATGAAGGTAGTGGGGAGGATGAAGGTAGTGGGGAGGATGAAGGTAGTGGGGAGGATGAAGGTAGTGGGGAGGATGAAGGTAGTGGGGAGGATGAAGGTAGTGGGGAGCAGACTGCGATGGGCAGGACACATACAGGGAATTGGTGATAGCAGAATATCGCGATGGATGAAGACGACTCATCGAGAGGGTGGAACAGACCAAGTGATGTCGCCCCCACCCTGCATAGGTGTAACAAGTATCAATAACAAGAATCAATAATTTGAACACTGTTCAACTCCTTGCACTTGCAGTGTTGACATGTGTTAATCTGTTGCACAACAGGTGAAGAAAGGGTCACATACTTTAAGTTGTGCTTTGACGAAATAAACCATAGCTTCTAAAACATCAAAGGAAATATAAACCACATGTATTACATGAACATCTAGTCAACAACGATCCCAGGATGCACATGAATGAGAGAGAAAGTTGCAGCAGTATTACACATGAATGAGAGTATGTTGCAGCAATACTACACACGAATGAGAGAGTACGCTGCAGCAATACTACACATGAATGAGAGAGTATGTTGCAGCAATACTACATGTGAACGAGAGAGTAAGTTGCAGCAATACTACATGTGAATGAGAGAGTAAGTTGCAGCAATACTACATGTGAATGAGAGAGTAAGTTGCAGCAATACTACATGTGAATGAGAGAGTAAGTTGCAGCAATACTCACGTGTGACTGAGAGAGTAACTCCTTCATAATGAACTGGTCATAGATTTCCTTCCCTGCCCTTATCCGTTCCTCGTCTGTTTCTAAACTGTCGAACTTTTTGATCTGCAAAAAAACAACAATCACTTAGTGGGGGGGGGGTCCATTACAGACTGGGGTTGATGTAAAATATGGAGTTTCTGCTGCATCAAAAGCAAGCCATACAACATCACTCACATCCTAGTATAATAATTTAAGGTAACTGAAGGTAATTTTTATGTTAAAACTGCTTCTTAAAACAGTGGATAAATCTATGAAAAACACTCAAATTCGTGCATGATTATTTCAGGGCAGGGGGAGTGAGGAAGGAGAAAGGTGTAGGGACATCAACAGGGAGAAACCTCCGTAGTGGGGGTATAAGCAGTAAATGGAACAGCGGGTCTTTTCACACTGTACAGAAAGTTGCAACCAACTTTTACAAAACTGTACAGAAAACAAAACACAGATAATTAATTCCAGGCATACCCATGCCAGGCATACCCATGCCACGCATACCCATGCCAGGCATACCCATGCCACGCATACCCATGAAAATCTGAAACTATAAATTAATTATCCTGGCAGGTTTCATACTAGACATTATTTTGTACTTATAGGTGTATATATCAAATCAAATCAAAATATAACAACACTGTGTTTTATTGAAACATAAATGCTTGTTACAAGTGAAAACATCATTCACATATTTTTTACGAAAAACACATTTTGTTGGAATTTCCCCATTGGAGCAATGGTAACGGCAATGCACCACGCATTTTGAGATCAAAACAATTTATTTGGGGGAATTACCAACACTTACAATGGAAGCTCGTAAATATAGCTTTTTAAAAATCTTATTACCGTGTGGTTGCTGCATAGGAAATGTATGTTTGCTTTTGATTATGTACATGTGTACAGTGGTGTTTCAATATTTTACTTACTTACTTTACTATTTTACTTGTATGCGTTTCTACTACCCGGTAGTATAATTGAAATCACTTAAGTACAGCAGCGTAACAATGCCCAAATGAATCAATGTCCAATCGAAACAATGCCCAAATAAGACAATGTCCATTAAAACAATGTTTCTGTGCCCAAATGTTGCCCAATCAAACACCGAAAATCGAACATCCTGATTCACATATGGATACTATACATTGATATTACCGACAGAGACAAAGCAAACATGAGCTTTATGAAGCACTGTTGTCTTACTAATGTGGCCCAGTTGTCAATACCATGTATCATAGTTGAGTTCTCCATGACAATGGAGTAACATCCTGTGTCATGTGTCACTATGCCAGACCCCATCTACTAATCACCGCAAGAGGACCAGCAGGCCCTGGATGCACTTAGCATCGTCAGTGCCAGTGAAGTGTCTGGAAGAGGGATTCGACACCTCTTGGGACATGCCAGGACATGTCTTAACATATCCATATATATCAACCGCACAGAGCTGATCGTCTATCAAATGAGATCTCGGCCAGCATGAATAAATGCAGGATGCGATATGGCGATCACGACACACATAATGTTATTTTTATTCACACTTCAAGCGCACAATCACCATAGAGATGTCTAATAAATACTGCACTATTTGCACGCACCGTGTCTGTCGGTATTCATGTTTCTGACGCACGCCCATTCAATAAGTGTTCGAGTTTGGCGCACTTCTGAGATCAACATTCTGAGACTAAATCTGTTGGCAGACACTGTAAATATTATCTACACCCACGTAATAAACATTCTTACTACCTAGATAATACTATTGTGGGGGCATGGATGTCAACCTACTGGACTTGGGTGCTAATTTGTGGCAGATGGCATATTTGATCAGAGTTGGTTGGGGCCACAGGGAATAGAGAGCCCCATTTATTTTATCGAATGCAATATGCCACCTTTGTGAACCGTGCCACCGTAGTCAATAAATGGTGCTGTTCTATATTACTATAGAAGCCCTGTAACATGAAGCAAATTGGGCATTCCATTCAGCCCTAGATATTGCACAGTTCCCAACTGCAGAAAGCCAATATAATCTCAAGGGGGTAACTTGTAACACAAAGGGTTAAATATTTAACATCTGTTAACTGAGCATCCCATTACACTGACAATAAATTCTCAATTTTTACAATGAAAGTTCTATTTATAATAAATCACTCATCGTGGATAAAGGTCAACATGTACATTCATAATGCATGCAATTTAGTATAGTGACATTTTACTGGCAATAGATCATTTTAGAAAAAATTAGCACAAGAGAATCAATAGAATAATTCTGCATTAATGCCACAAATTCTGGTTGGTTTTTTCCTAAAATCCTGTTATATATAATATAAACACTATATTCTAACACCTTAATCACCCAAAGGTGTTGGAATAAATTTTTTTTAACCATATAAATTGACCTGTATATATATATAACTATTTATGATATGATATAACACGATATTTTGGGCAAAACATTCAACTTAAACAGATAACTATCAAACTATATTATTTAAATTATGGTTAATTAAAACAATTTTTTTTTTGGTTAAGACGCTAGACTATAATAACTTGATTTTACCATAAAAGTAACCAGTTTTGTCCTGTAAAGTTTTGGCCTAATGTGCAGCCACAAAGCCGCGAGACGCTGGGCTACTACAATAAATGGTTGTAAACAAGAATTAAGAATCGCAAACAATAATTCCTCGTTTGCATCATTGCCGATATTCACACATGGACCACACAAAACACATAAACCGGGATAGTGTTAATGGACATAAATGACTCATCGGAACCTAATAAACAATGTCACTCCTGCCGCTTTGTGCGCACATGTGCCGGTTCTTTCAGACTCCCCACAGTTCGTTTCATGTCTGCTCAACACCAAGCTACGCACACAACTGCCACCTGGGAGGAAGATGACTTGACAAAAGGTCGCAGTCGGATCGGCTGACTGATCCAGGGTTAACACATTTTTGCCACTTGTTTTTTACCGTAGTAAAAACCGTCTGGCAAAACTCTGCCTAAAGTGGCAAAATTTTACATAAATACTGCATTATGTCTAGCGCTACTTCGTTTGTTCACCAAACATAAGAAGGAAACACTAGGTACTGCAAGTATGCTTTACAAAGAAAGCTTTGACAATGTTACATGAGTACAAAGGTCAGAAGAGATTAACAGTTTTGTTTGCCCCCTTAATGGAAGTAAGAAAATGCCTAAAACTGTGATCTTTTTGAGACACTAATTTCATAAACAAGACATCACAACCTGACACCTTCTCCTGAAGGAAACCCAGTTATCAATTGAAATCATTTAGAGCTACAGAGAGATGGTCCAGAGGTTGGTGGGAATTATGGGTGATACCCATTGGCTAATTCATAGTTCCTGTCAAAATGTCATATAAGAGGAGGTAGAGAGGAGGCTCAGAGTTGGGAGGCAGGAGGGACTGCCTAGGGGTAGGAGTAGCTGGTGCTTGATCAGGCAGTGTTGTAACTGGCCAGGGAGTCTGTCTGCCAGGGCTACCGTAGTGGAGATTATAATTATTGTTAGCTGTTTAAAGTTGGGGTGTGCCAAGGACAAGGTCTGAGAGATCAAAAGAGTTAAGTGTTTTACTGTCCGTTGGTTTAATGTTAGGAATGTGTTATTAGTACAGTAAATGTAAATAAAACACTGTCATTGTAGTGAACTCGAACTTGTTCTTAATTGGTACCACCCTTATTATCGTATTAATAGAGATTACCCCTACGACACTTTGTCTTTGATCCACTGTTGTGTTTATAAGACGTGAAGTCACAGTTGTTATCTGGGTATACTATCATCCAAGGCATTACTAGCCACCTGCCCTGTGTAATTGCAGTAACCAAAATGAAACTATTAACAGTGATAGCTCGGCAAAACCGGTTCCAAAAAAACAGTCCCAAAGCAAACAATAATCACCAACAGCTGTTTCGTGCATGCACAGTGGGAGGGACAGCAGGACATAGGACAGCCGATTAGTGGGCAGCCATCACTGGCCAATTTATAAGATTGACAACTATTCGGAATGTTGTAACCTTTGAGGAATCAAAAGGTCCTCGCTGCCGTTGAACACCACCACGGATGAAGTGCCATATCACAACGTGGACGTGATTTTTCTTGACAGTCGTATATATGCAGCAGAAAGTACTGCAGAGATACAATCATTAATATGGTGGATGGACAAGTGTGCGGTAATGTGGCTATGGGTAAGCCGTCAGCAGCAGCAGCAGAACGATGCCATCTACCTTCAGAGCCACCTGGGAACATCACTACTCTTCATCCTCCCTATCTGCATGTATGAGACTCCGAGAGAATATAAACAGAGATGTATCAACTACATAGACATTGTGTTGCCTAAGTTGTTACTTCCACTGGCTTCCTGTCACTTGCTGCTGTCACACTGGGCTGACAGTTGGTCTCTCACACAGGAAGCACATGTCCTCTTCTCCACATACAGGACACTTCTACTACAATTGTTCCTTCAGTACAGAAGAGTTCTACCTCAGTGTGTTAAATTGTGCATTTTGCATATTGGTTACCCATTTTTTTTTACAATTTTAATATAATTGTTGCCCCATCCCATGTAATTCTTCCTTCGACTTGCAGTTACCCCATATGCGATCCTTCAATCACAATCTGCTATAGACCACCTGACTCTACAGCCCTCTACCCACACCTTTCACAGTCCCATCTGCCTACAGCCACATAAAGACACCACTGTAGACATAACCGACTACTAATAAATTATTCAGACCTTACATTACAATTGACCACTTGTGGCCACATAATGGCCATTCTGTGCTATATCGATGGTAAGTGTGGGTAGTATACTGACCATCACTAATATTAGATCCAATATCAACAGTCTTTCAACACATACCTGTCAACTCAAGCATAAGCCTTGAGACTCGCGGATTTGCATTAAAAGTCAATGTCTCATGGCAAAGGTCTGAAATCTGATGCATATTTTCATAATCTTTAGCAATGAACATTCATTATGAAAAAAATGTTCCCCTTTTTTGTATAACTGAGACACAGAATCGGTGTGTCACCTCAGGTAATTTTACTGTTAATATTCGCCTTTTACCGAATAACATGTGAAACGCAGTCAGTGATTGGTCAACAGCTGAGCATCAACCGATGAGATTCACTGTTGTAAAGCAGTGCAAGCATGTGTTGAAGATTAGCTACACTTTACTTTTGGAATAAAAGACTGGAAGATTTCACAGACTCTGGCTGGAGCCATCCAAAAAATCAAAGCTTGTGACAAAATATTATACGTAACACAAATTCTGGCACAAAATTACACTGGTCCATGCGGTGACTGGTACAAAATTCAATTCCATGTTGTGATATTAAAACACCACCACTTGTTCATGATGATGATTTCTTGGTAAAAGAACATTACTAATTAAGTGCTCCTAGCTTTTGGCTGCAAGCATATGAAAAGTTAGTCATGTGTGGTTGAGGAACTCTAAAGAAACTGACCCCATGTGAGTCTAAACGTACAAGAATTCTGATGATATGATAACACATAATGAATCTGGCTGTTTGGCAGACCACTTGAGTCTTCAGTGCCGCTGTTATACCATTGTGTTCATAATAATCCCCAATTATATTCTTTATAATGTTTACCAGCTTTGGCGTTGGAATGAACAGGTCTGCCAGGGGGTGAAGTGTAAAGCGCTTTGAAGAGTCCCAAGGACTGGATAGAACGTACCTTTTTATGCTGTGTGGCGGTCTCACAAACAAGTAGAGATGGTACGCCGAGGAATAGTTATTGCATGGCACTTGGCTGTGACAGTTTAATGATATTTGTCTGGGGAGACGCTAATGCATGATTAGCCTGCTCCGTAAGACAATGAGGTGTTTCGTCGTATCGACCTGATGAAGGCCATGGATAATGTGCCGCAATCAAATTAAACTGTCCATGCCGGCAATCCAGGGGCCACCAGTCAGCACCTTGGAATCAGCTCTCAAGAATGGACAAGGGAGCTCCTGGAAATCAACCTTATCTCTCAAGAATATAGCTAATATGTAAGAGGCAAATGAGAGACCTCTCAGTCAAAAGGCTCCTTACACTCACAATTAATTCTATGGATACGTATGGATCTTATCTGTATACTTTTAAGATGTCGTGACTGAAGCAGGCAACCAGGTAATTGTTTCAGACCTTTCAGCCATCTCTCTCCGTCTGGGTAAACTTGGTGATTACCCAAAAGACAGTTATGTTCTTACTCGAGATTACAGACTAGGCGCAAACATAAAGCCAGGAGACACTTTGGTCATAGAATCCTCTCCAGGACCTGGCTAATGAACAAGAGAAACACAAGAGAAACAAGAAATTAATTGTAGTAACTGAAGACCACCACTAGCAATGGGCGGTGGTCAAGCAGTTCCTGAGTACAACTAATTACACAAAAGTGAAATGGCCCACTTTTAAGCACTGCCATTTACATCACTTCATCATCATCTTGCTAATAGTTGATGATAAAAGAGGAGGGACCCCAACAAAGGCCTTCCTGAAGCCTACTCCAGCAGTGGCAAGATGACAGTTATTATCCAGAGTCTCCGCCTAATCATTAGTGCAGATAATTCACCCATCGTTTCATTGACATTCGCAAATGTCACATAGCCAAACAGAGTAAAATAAAACCATTAAAAAACGAGAAGTGATACAACTATAAAGGATTCGGTCCAGGCACCGTCTATTAATGCTGTAAAGGCGATATCTGACAATAATGCGCTGAATTATTTATATTGCCACTACTGCAAAGTACACTGGCACATGTGGATATGCAGTGACATTTATCATGATGATGCAGATTATGACACTTAGTAATGTTGGCTGGACTATGGTAACACCCAATGATGACCAGAACTGACCAGTGGAAAGCTCTTCTCCCTGTTATCTTAATGCACATCCATCACATCTGAGAGGCACAGCTAATGGAGGCTACTGATGAGTCTCCCATTCATAGACTGCAGACCACAAGAGAGGTCAGACCACAGTTAAACTTCCTGTGTCTCAACAAAATGTATGGCATAGTAAATGTGACCTATGAAATTAGAAAAATTATTTGAAGTGATATACCATATTCAACCTAATAAACGCACAATATGCTTGACAAAAAATTGTGCCAGTGGAAAAATGTCAAGGAATCTGTACACCAAGGTACACCAAAACTTGTTTCTATGGACAATAATGTAACTGTTTAACACATGTGGCATCATTTGATGACTAGTGTAGAACAACTGAAAAGTGGTGCCAACTGTTTAACACTTTTCATTTGTTTCACACTAGTCAAATTACAATAATTATGGATACTGCTGATTAAAAAAGGGAGTGTATGCTAAAAATTAGGGCATGTACGCTTAATGGGTTGAATACGGTAAGTGCAGTTGAGCAGGGTTATTAGGTGGCAGTGGAATGGTGCATTTTTAAAAGACTGCAATGGGCGGAGAGTTTGTTGGTAGTTCACCCACACAATATGACCCCGGTAAGACTTGTTTGGAAGCAGCACCAATCAATGTCTCCGATTCTGTCATAATAATAATAACAAATGTTCTATTTTACACTACAATTATTATGTTCACCGACAAACTCCAAGCTAGTTGACGGAAACATTGATTCAGAGAACACAAACAGGTGGCTGCTTGGAGAGGAAAATAACATGTCAAATACAACAATCCAAGAAACCTGAACATCCACCATTAAAAAATTATTAGTGACTTATATTATTTTGAACTGAATATTTATAAAGTATCACCATACTTAAATGGAATACCACACTTGTTCGCTGGTGAACTCTGAAATCTCACACTGCAGCACTAGTGCAAGAATTGTACATTTTTGTGTCTGGATGGTTCCTGAATATTATCTGCCTTAGTGCCTTAGTTAAACGACTCCATCTGCTTGTCAGTTTAACATTTTAGTGGAACTCCACATCTCAGTGTTCCTGTTTACACAATGTCGCAATTTGCCAAATCTCCTGAGAAAAAACTCCCTCATTTGTCACACTGCCAACCTCCAGGCTATTTCACTAACCTCCAAGGAGATCATTGAAAATAAATTTCCTCTTAAGATGGAGCCTACCCCTGATGTATTTATTGAGTGGGAAATTGATCCAAAGTTCTAATATATTATTAGTGCAAAGATCACATGGTTCTTATACCAGTTCCAGGCTTCGATTTTCATGGGAGTCCGTGAGTCCGAGACTCCTTGTTTCACCTACGGACTCCTTATAATTATGTAGCTTGGTAGGAGTTCGTGTGACTCCCTAGTTTTAAAAGACGATAAATTCAGTGTTAAATTGGCCGATTTCAATGATCCATCAATGTGCGTGTATGCTGCATACTTGAATCGGCTTTGGTCTGTAACGAGTGGTCATACTCGCTTCTGTCAGTTCGAAAATACTCGTGAGCATGGTGCACCACGCTGCTTTCGGATTCAACATGGGCGCAGCCATCTTGGGTTACCGACTATACGGAAGTGTTCGCTTGTGATTGTCAAAATATCGGTATTAAATTAAATTACTAAGTATGCAAATAAAGCACTATTTGAACTGAATTTGTTGAAGCTATTATATGATTTGTTGAAAAAGTGTGGACTCCCAAATTTTTCTGCAGACTCCCAACTATGGGCAGAGTGGGAGTCTGAGTGGGAGTCTGCTGGACTCCCACCAATTTCCCATGAAAATCAATGCCTGCATTCCAACAGTTGAAGATTACATAATGTGTCCAGAGAGTTCAATGTCGGCAGTAGCTCTTTGATATTTAAAGAGATCCTAGAACCAACACCATTGAAAAACATATTAGATGTATATTCTCGGGATACAAAGATAGGTTTAGCATTTGTTTTCTATGACAAATTTACACACTTTCTTTACATTACACCCAATGGCAGACCAAGTAATTAGAACACCATCTCAAATTCTCAGGATACTCATTTACAGACTAAACTAGGGAAATGCGTTGTGAACAAAACTGTCCAAGAGATTTCGAATCCTGGGCCTTTTCATTGAGTCTGACGCTACCTTTGTTACCGGTCCCCCCCACTCTAGGTCTAAATGCCAAGATCATAAGTCAAAGACTACACTTGAGTGGCCTGTAACATATAATTCTAACACAGTACACTTTGATGCCCTCATACACACACATTATGCCAATTGTGTGTGAAAACTGCCACACGTACATCAACTACAGTTTCTGGGAATCAGTATCAAACCTTGACATTTGAACCTTCACAGTCAGTGGCATGGACATGATGTAATCTACTGACTGTCAAATTCACCTGAATCAACATTACTTGACACATAAAATCAATCTTGGTTAAAAGTCTTATGTTTCCCTGTGGGGCCTGTCATTGGGTGCCATCTTTCATTACTGTTCCAGACAGGTGAATGGGTGACATTAATTTCTTTTTGAGTGGTACAGTTTAATGACCCTACATTAACAATCCGTGCTGCTTCACAAAGGTCCATCCACATCTCCTACTCAGCCACTGTCCAACCAGAAACAGAGCAACCCATTTTGGAATAGGAAGGCTTGTTTGCATGGTTTTCATGTCATCTACAATGTATGGGTTAACATTTATGCATACTGGTCACCAAAATTAAAGCTCTACATACACATTTGTTTTTTTCAGCTTGGGTACAACAAATATGTTTTATGATGGGTGTCTAAAAAAAGGATGAAGGTTAAAAAAAATTATTATTGCATCAATACCATCACAGTAGGTGTTTACCACATATCCTACCCACCAACACCACAATGTTCATCAAAGCACACCCACCAACACCACAATGTTCATCAAAGCACACCCACCATCACCACAATGTTCATCAAAGCCCACCCACCATCACCGTAAATCCTGCCCACTACAACTATGACTGTTATTATCTAGACATCACCCACTGCTATTACATGTTTTATTAAACTGAGTGCAGAAGTACAAATGCCATTAAATCCAGTCTAACTGTTGTGTAGGTGTACTATTAAATCTTGCCCACTAATTCTAGTACAAAGTACAAGGGATGTACTATTAAATCTTACCCACCAATTCTAGTACAAAGTAAAAGGGATGTACTATTAAATCTTGCCAACTAAGTCTAGTACAAAGTACAAGACATATACTATTAAATCTTGCCCACTAAGTATAGTACAAGGGATTTACTGTCTCTCCCTGCCCACTAAGTCTAGTACAAGGGATGTATTATATCTTCCTGCCCACTAAGTCTAGTACAAGGGATGTACTATCTCTCCCTGCCCACTAAGTCTAGTACAAGGTATGTACTATATCTCCCTGCCCACTAAGTTTAGTACAAGGGATGTATTATTTCTCCCTGCACACTACTAGTATGGCACAAGGGATGTACTGTCTCTCCCTGCCCACTAAGTCTAGTTCAAGGGATGGACTATCTCTTCCTACCCAGTAAGTTTAGTAGTAGTACAAGGGATGTACTATTTCTTCCTGCCCACTAATAGTATGGCACAAGGGATGTGCTATCTCTCCCTAGCCACAAAGTCTAGTACAAGGGATGTACTACCTCTTCCTGACCACTAAGTCTAGTACAAGGGATGTACTATTCCTTCCTGCCCACTAATAGTGTGGCACAAGGGATGTACTATCTCTCCCTAGTCACTAAGTCTAGTACAATGGATGGACTATCTCTTCCTGCCCACTAAGTCTAGTACAAGGGATGTACTATATCTTCCTGCCCACTAAGTCTAGTACAAGGGATGTACTATCTCTTCCTGCCCACTAAGTCTAGTACAAGGGATGTACTATATCTTCCTGCCCACTAAGTCTAGTACAAGGGATGTACTATTCCTTCCTGCCCACTAAGTCTAGTACAAGGGATGTACTATCTCTTCCTGCCCACTAAGTCTAGTACAAGGGATGTACTATATCTTCCTGCCCACTAAGTCTAGTACAAGGTATGTACTATATCTCCCTGCCCAATAAGTTTAGTACAAGGGATGTATTATTTCTCCCTGCACACTACTAGTATGGCACAAGGGATGTACTATCTCGCCCTAGCCACTAAGTCTAGTACAAGGGATGTACTATCTCTCCCTAGCCACTAAGTCTAGTACAAGAGATGTACTATCTCTCCTTGGCAAGGCCTGTACAAAGGGTGTTCTCTCTCTTTCTCTCTGTCCACTACAAGTCTACAACCACGGTTGTTCTATCAAGATTCTCTGACCGCGCACTACCACTCTACCAGGAACACAGGCCTGCTATCAGACTCCGCCCACTTAAGATGAACTTACAAAGATATAAGCCGAGAAACACCAAGGCCTATCCGCCTGGCAAAAGACAGCCATTAAGAGCCACCCACACTCACAGCAGTGCTAACACTAGCAGCCATCACAGAAGGTTGGCTTATTTACTGATCCAAAGATGTGTTGACCAAAGTGAAACGAATATAGGTCAACAAATAATGCACACTGACCAGTAAGAAAGCATCACCTTGGGAGTGACTAATGCGATTATATAGATCCCTCGACAAATCAGTAACATATAACAGTAACAGATAAATCAACATCTTTACAATAAACCAGATTACAGTTGAAATCTGAATGCGTAACAAAAAGATGCACAGGGAGTAGATATTGGTTTCAACTATGTGAGAGGGCAGAGGGCAGGTGTTTCAGCGGCTATACATATAGTACTGTCTGAGACAGTGCAACTTGTAGGCAGTATAAACCTCTTATAATGAAACCAATCGTTTCAACTGACACAACAAATGAGAGAAGTTTTTTTAGCTGCTGTAGCGAATGAGAATTGTGATGACAGCTGTCACAACAAATGAGACTTGTGATGACAGCTGTCACAACAAATGAGACTTGTGATGTCAGCTGTCACAACAAATGATAGTTGTGATGACAGCTGTCACAACAAATGAGACTTGTGATGTCATCTGTCACAACAACTGAGAGTTGTGATGACAGCTGACACAACAACTGAGAGTTGTGGTGACAGCTGATACAACAACTGAGAGTTGTGATGACAGCTGACACAACAACTGAGAGTTGTGGTGACAGCTGATACAACAACTGAGAGTTGTGATGACAGCTGACACAACAACTGAGAGTTGTGGTGACAGCTGTCACAACAAATCAACAAATGAGACTTGTGATGACAGATGGCACAACAAATGAGAGTTGTGATGACAGCTGTCACACCAAAATGAGACTTGTGATGTCAGCTGTCACAACAAACGAGACTTGTGACGTCGGTTGGCACAAAAATTATAATTGTGATGACAGCTGTCATAACAAATGATACTTGTGATGACAGTTGGCACAAAAATGAGACTTGTGATGAGTTGGCACAAAAATTAGACTTGTTATGTCTGTTGGCACAAAAATGAGACTTGCGATGACAGTTGGCACAAAATGAGACTCGTGATGACAGCTGTCACAACAAATGAGACTCGTGATGACAGCTGTCACAACAAATGAGACTTGTGGTGACAGTTAGCACAACAAATGAGACTTGTGATGTTTGTTGGCACAAAAATGAGACCTGTGATGACGACTGTCACAACAAACGATACGATACTTCTGATATCAGTTGGCACAACAAATGAGACTTGTGATGACTGTAGCCAGCAGAACAATTGAGCCTTGTAGTATATCTTTGTAAAACATAAGCAATGCCCAAATCTGAAACCTGATCTCTTCAAGCAGTGGCTGTGTGAGATACAACCACTCTAGTATAAGTGGCTGGGACTCGGACAGCTGCTAAATTTCTACAGCTGTTGTTGCAGACACAAACTTCAAACTTCAAAATTAGCACAAGCTTCCTGTTATAAATCAGCAAAATAATTAAATACTACTTTAAACGCAGTTTGGTGTGCCCCAAAAATGTGGATAATATCTGAAACATTTCCAGAATTGTGGGCACTTGATCCTGGCGCTAGAACATAAACAAGTCCTATATGATAATTCTTAATGGTAACTGGATTATTTTTATTTTATTATTTTATAATCTAACGCACACTCGTCTTTAATTTTTTTAGCAGAGAATTAAATTGACTTCATTTTTTATATTTCCTGTTCTCTAATATGGGTAATAAAAAGGAAACATGATAGCCAATTTGATACACAGGAAGACCTCCCAAATGATTTTTCATTTACCATAAGTGCACAAAAGCTAGTTAGTTCTGTTCTTTGAAGGTTCAAAGTTGTTTGCATCATAAAATGTTATAAGCACGCATATAGTATAAATCATATTAATTTTAACATCTTGACTGCACAAGTGTTTTAATGAACCTCAATTTTTTTAATACAATTTGACCATTGTCTCCTTATGAATACCGACCTTACCAATCAGCAAGCAATGTAAACATCAATCAAATTAAACAGATAATGGCCAAATAATTTTTTTTTAAATGTGATGCATTAGTACACATTTGGATGGTCAAGATGATGAAATTTATATAGCGATAGTTTATGCGGTAATCATGAACTAGATTCTTATTCTACATTCTTACCTAATTTTCGTTTGCCATTACATTCATTCAATTAGTCCACATACAAAAAACCATATAAGCACTTTTAAAATATTGAGTTTTTGCACAGGTGCCGATAATACAACACTGATGCTCACTGCAGAAGCCGACGCAACACAGCACTACTTGGACCAAAGAAGTGCTAAAGACACAATATCATTTTTAAAATGTTTTTTTGTACGTGGAATGGTGTGGAATGGTGCTTCATGTTAAAATACGCCACGCTAAAAAGGCAAAGTTTTCTTTTAAAAAAAAGAAAATATCGAGTTGGCGGATTCGTAAACCAACTAACAAAAAATAAAACGTCTGACAATACAGACACCAGACACTGTTTAGTAAACCCAGGCACACAAGACCCTCAACCATCTCCCATAAGTACTACATTTAACAACATCAACACGTTGCTAACCGCTCTGTTCTGCTGCATCCCTCCCCCAGTCGACGAGTGAGGACAATCTACTGATATCACACCTTCGGAGGATCTACATCTGGTTGAATTGTCGCAGTGTAGCAATTAATTCTGCTAGTTTCCCTTTGAAATACACACAACAAAGCTAACTAACTGCTGGTGCCTACATAACTACAAGATCGTGCGAGTGGTATTGATCAGTTCATCGACCCACAAGTCCACATCGTATTTAGTACGCCTTCCTCCAACTCTGCCTAAGGTTTGCTCCATTAGCAAATCGCACTCGGCTGAAAAGGAAGACAGCTACATTGGAAACAACATGAACTGGGGAGCGTTATTAGCCAGGATGCACCCAGTCTTCCCTAACTAATCTAATTATCTCCCAGCTCCTTCCCCATGATCTCCATCCCTCCCGATCGACTACATCCAGTCACATGACCTAGTGCTGTTGCTACATGTTGCTAATTGAATGTCAAAGGTTCACTGGCTATAAAATAATAACGAGAATTGCACTCAGAAGAAGGCTAGCTTTGTAACTGAATGACAAAAAGTTATTTTACAATCTCTTGTTTAGCAGAAGAGGTAACGTTATCATTAATAATGCATCAACAAGCTGACATGTCATCATATGTCAGCCGAGTAATTCTGAAAAGTGCCCATTTCCAAAATAACCTTGTATAATGGAACATCACTCTTAAGGTGACCCCCGTGATTGTGTCAAAGTGACCTGACTAATGAGGTGACCTTATTAGCGGGACTAATGTCCTATTACTGCTATGGAAATAATTTGGGACTGTGGTAGAGTGATATTAATGGGGAGGTGACAAATCTAGCATTTTGATACCTATCTCGTTTACATCTTTGTTACTGTTTTAACAATAATTATTGTAATTCATTTGAAGTTATACAGAAGAACACTTGTTTCAATACGGACAATGGATATTTAAAAATCAGTAATTAGTTTTTAAGTTAAAACCATGGCTTGAAATTGTGGAAAAGGGCAGCATTTGAATACAAAACAAACAAACAAACTGGGTTTATTGGTCTAGGTAACACACTTATGTTGTATAAAAATCCATGTTCCTGGCACAGAGATTCTCGTGTTGTAATCCCAACTTTGGGTTATTATGTTATAATGGTCTCCAAAATGAAATGGAGTTTTCAGGAATCACATAATGCAATGGCACTCCACCAGAGTCTAAATGTAGCACCAATATGATTTCTTCGAAAGAATCACTTCATCGATTTTAGTTCCAAATCATGCATCTTATGTACTGGTGTGAATTCAATAAAAATAAAATTTAATCGATGCTTCAATAGTAAATTTTTGGCAGTTAGCATTCTGTTAGTATGACTTTAAACAAACAGTCTATCTGAGTAAACCTTTCTTTCTAATGATGTACCTGTGAGACCTTCTCTTCCCATGGTGTTTACCAACACTAAATAAACAGAGTTATGATAATAGTGACAAGGTCATTGTCACTGTTTGCATCAAAGCCACAAGGTCAAGTAGCTGACATCAAAGCCACAAGGTTAAGTAGCTGACACTGCCCTACTTCAAGTACCTGCTGCAAACACTTGAGCTGTGTGCAATAGATGTGATAACTTTGTAAACTAAAGCATACACAGACATAACGAGAAGGATACAAAGCTTTCATGCCACCCTAATATCAGGAATCAGGACGTGTTATTTGACCCAGGGTCAACAGCATAATTCATACAGACATACTATAAGAGACAATGTTCTATTTTGTAAACGTAAAAAGTTTATTCATTAAAACAATAAACGGAGCATTCTAAATACAGTAATGTATCTTCTGAAATGTTAACCAAAAGGAACTCCTACTAAGATTAAACCTGATCGCTATTGCAGAAATCAACAGCCTGTCTGAACAAAAACCAAATACCCAATACTGAATGTATTCTTTGAACGGGTGGTTTTCAAAATAGTTCAGTAACAGTAACAACTTCATGTGATCCATCTAGTCACTTTCAAATTTCAAAATCACAAAATTCAATAACTCGCAAGGCCTGGAAATTGCCTTCTGAAATATCACGCCTTCACACAGCTACCTCTGTGAATGATCAGAGGCTAATGTTTCTGGGCTAATGTTACAGTTTTTGCAACTAATGCATCTCTTGCTACTGGGTTTCCTATCTCAAGTAACCTCAGTCCTGGTACAAAGTACCCTGTAGCCTGTCATTGTATAGTCAATCTATGGCGATTGTTGGAAAGAAAGTAACAGAAAAAGACTTATCCAATGCACTAAGCTGCAGATAGCTTATAGACAAGACAAGCTATAGGCTTCCGCTTATCACAAAATTAAATTTTAATCTATGTGTGGCATGCTACACACAGACAGCATCAATGAGATAGTTGACACAGATCTCCATCAATTGTGTTTTTCAACATATTCACGCCAGTAGCATTCACACAATCAACTGATAATTTATTCCAATCACTGTCTTACATCCAATCTACAATGTTCTTTCAATAAAGCAACTTCATGCCCTGTAGTTCTACCTTTCACGTAGACATCGAAAACTGTTGAATATGGGGTCAAAGTTGACGGCTATGAGCACAACATGTTTGTCTTTGTATAGGCCTGGATTCTAGCTAACATTGGGGGCCAAAGTATACTCCAGCCCCAACGACCCAAAATATTGTGGACTCCGGCCCCCCAGATTTTTATACCAATGTTACGTATGTTTGACCAAACAGTGTTATTTATATTCTATATACAATATTAAAAATCTGTTGTATAAATTTTAAATGTGTACCGATAAACATTTACATTACACATGAAGGGTTTCAGGACAAAACGCCAATTCAGGCGACATTTTTGAATGGGTGAAATTTCATAATTGAAATCTGCAATGAATTATAAGACTTCAGCTACCATTTGCTTTGATGTTGGATTGTTAAGATATTCCAATATCATGGACAAGTTTCCATTTACTCTGAAGATGAAATACTGAAGTGAGTTTTTCTATAAAAAATGGATTTATTTCGTTTGGCCCTGAAACCTTTCATATGCACACCTGTTGTTTTCATCAAAATTTAATGATGACCATTTGTGACCAGGACTGCCCACTAGCCTACGCACACTGACCAGATGGATCTTCTTTCATCTACTCCATTACCAGTACTCGATCCAATTAAGCTAACACACTTTGCCTAACATCTCAGTAATCCTATTACCATTTCTCAGAGTACTCGTAATTTACCTGTGTTCATTCACATAAAGGTACTGGTGTGAATACGACTGAGAAAAAAATCTTCCCACAATCAGCATAAATTCATACAGGCCTATTACCAATAGTAATCTAAATCCCAACTGTATAGGATCTTGTCATCTTCTTGACATTATAGTAACTATATGACTACTGTGCATTGCATTACCTTTATATCACCTGTACTGTTCTCAATCATGTCTACGTTGTATCCTGTTTCCGATTAGGTTGTAAACATTCCTCTTTATTCTTTTAATCCCTTTCCAGTCCTACTGCTGAACAAACTGCACTTTCCAGTCCTACTGCTGAACAAACGGCACTTTCCAGTCCTACTGCTGAACAAACTGCACTTCCTTTACTGTTGTTGGTAATTAGGAAATTATTATTACTATTAGTGTCACTATTACTATTATTTTATTATTAATATTATTATGAATATTAATATTACATTATTATTATTATTACTACTACTATTACTACTAATATTATTATTATTTGTATTGTTATAATTACCACCATTATTATTCTTCCTGTAATTACTAAGTATTATTACTACTATTATTATTATTATTACATTACATTATTATGGGAATTTTGAGTGTTATCCCAGGGTCTAATAATAATAGACTACTGCTATGAACACATAATATAAGACAGCTACATTGGAAACAACATGAACTGGGGAGAGTTATTAGCCAGGATGCACCCAGTCTTCCCTAACTAATCTAATTTCTCCCAGCTCCTTCCCCATGATCTCCATCCCTCCCGATCGACTACATCCAGTCACATGACCTAGTGCTGTTGCTACATGTTGCTAAGACAAGGTCTGTCTGGTCACTGGATTACCTTACATTAATATGCTTTGAGATTAACAGGAAATTTAGGAGATTAACAGCCGACTGCCACAACACTGTAGCAACACTGACTGGATTGCCCATAGTTACACCCGACTCATCTGGGTTAGTCAAAGATACAAAGTCGGGTCGTTTTTATCGGAAAATCATGTTATATAGCACATACCAGTCCTGGGTTGGAGTACATTTTCATGAGTATGAGTACGAGTACAAGTACACTGGTGATGGCTGAGTAGGGTACATTACTAAAATCTGACTAGAGTATGAGTACATTTACACGAGTATGAGTACATATTGTATGATAATATATCATCACAGTAAATTATTAGTAATAGCATATTTTAAAAATAAAACTTATTAATTCATTTATATAATTCAGGAACAATTGATTATGCAAAGGCAGTTGATCAGACATGTTGCATGATATATATATATATAAATTGTGGCTCATTAAAACATATATATAGGGGTACTCTATATACCATATCTATTATACCATCTTGACTGCACAAATTTGTTTTAATGAGCAACAATTTTGTTGGCAATGTCCAATACCTGTGAACAAGGTGTATAGGGGTTAGGTGTGCACGGTATTAAGTGATGGACATAATCATATAAATCACCGTAAAATTACGTTCCATCCACATGCAACGTAAACATGATTTCCCCAAAAAAAACATTCAATTAAACAGATAATGGTCAAATTAAATAAAAAATGTAGTTTTATGAAAAACAGTTTATACTATATTGCTAAAAAATTATTTGGTTGTGGTACAGATATTAGGTTTTTCTGTGTGCATTGAACTGTCATATAACAGTCCAATATACTGTATCTGACCTATTAAGCATACATGCCCTAATTAGCATACACCCCCTTATTTAATCAGCAGGATCCATAATTATTGTAATTTGACTAGTGGAACAACCAGTGTTGTCATCTGGTGTTAAACAGTTCAGACCACTTTTCAGTTGTTCTACATTAATCACCAAGTGACACCACTAATGTTAAACAGTTACCTTATTGTCTAGAGAAAAAATCTTGGTGTATGTTTATAAAAACAAATTCCTTGATATTTTTACATGGCCCAATTTTTTTTTCAAAGCATAGTAATTACTATATGCTTATTAGGTCAAATACGGTATACATATATGAAGGTGATATTAAAGACTGTGACAGCTGTATGTATAGTAGTGAGAATGTCATAGTGACACATGTTACGGTAACATATGTCACCATGACATATTTATTAAAAAAAATGCAGCTAAGATCATTTGATGTTAAAATGGATGGCTCTTCACACATAATATGTGTGAAGAGCAATCCTTTTTAACATATCATATATTATTTGTCTTAGAAAATATGGAACACTCTTTGTAGAACGGATACTGCTACAATGTAGAAAGGCCAGTTTTTTGCGTACTAATTTCATGCAACTAATATGTGCAGTAATGAATAGTTCTAACAAACCATTACCGTCAACTGTTCCTATCCTTCCCCACGTCACACAATCAACCGCAAATAATTTTGTTTTCTCAAAAGTTACAAACTTCAAAGGGGAGACACGGCAGGTGGAATGGTGTTTTTTTTAAACATTCCAAATTCCAATAGCTTTCTATGTTTAATATAAAAAAGGTCCACTTCAATAACAATTACGTACCTCTAAATTAGTTTCATTCATGGATAATGCATGCCTGTATCAAACAATCAATGCTGTTATTCAAACAAATGTTGTATTTACAACATAATAAAAAATATATATATATATAAATATTCAGAATATAAAAAACCTTACAACATATGTAGAGTTAACTAAGCCAGTGATGATTGTGAAAGTAATATGATAAAATATCCATTACATTTTAATTTTTAAGTGCTGCAATTTTTTTTAGATGGGGGCACTTTACACTTCAGACCTGTTCATTCCAACGCCATTAATTTTCGACTTCGAACCGGCAACAAGAGGATTCAAACTAGGGTTCTCTCGATTGAGAGCCTAATGCTCTAACCTCTATGCTACCGCTCCTCGAAATATATTGTTGGACTGTTTTTAGTCATAGACGACATGTATAGAAAGAAAACAGAACTTACCTCTTCATAAAACTTTAGCTGATGTACCGGTTCATCGCATACATTTTCACAGAAGTCTTTAAATATTAAGTATCCTGAAAAGAAACAAGATCACCGCATAAGTTAACATGTTCAACATCATAGTTCATATATACTAAGGCTTCTTTCATAGCATGCAGCATAAACATTACATTAAACTCAATGTTAGTATTGGAACATGGGGTTGCATTGTCAGCACTAAGACTAATGACCAAGCCAGTGTTCTGGTTCACTGTCCTGAAAATTCCAGGACAACTACCTAGGACAACCTAGGTGGGCAGATTGTCTCGGCATTGGATAGGGGTACTGTATTCGACCTAATAAACATATAGTATGCTTGAAAAAAAATTGGGCCATGGAAAAATGTCAAGGAATCTTTTAAGCGTATGCTAAAATTGTTTTCTCTACACAGTGAGGTAACTGTTAGCGTGTGGTGTCATTTGGTGACTGGTGTAGAACAACTGGAAAGTGGCGCTAGCTGTATAACACCAGATCACAACTTGTTTCAGTTGTTCCACACTAGTCAAATTACAATAATTATGGATCGTGCTGTGCAAAAAACGGGGTGTATGCTAATTAGGGAATGTATGTTTAATAGGGCGAACTATCCCACTATCCCACAAGGCCAGGACAGCACACTTCAGTAGTAGCAAGAGCAGATACCTCCAACATCAATCTGCATGTAGGTCCCAAAACAAATGTGGTCTTGATCATTCACTGATTTTAAAACATTGAAATGGAGGTTAGCTAAGTTAATAAAGATTAATTTATAACCAGGACGACCTCTGCTCCTTTTTTGTGCATATTTATTATTAGAGTATGATGTGGTGGTTGGCAGAGCATCAGACTTTCAGTCGAGGGGACTGGTGTTCAAAATCACCTGCTGTCGTTTCAAAACATTTCAATTCACCCCATTATGCCTGTGTCTTTCAGAAGAGAGTAAAAGCCGTTTGACCCTTCTACCTGGTGCCTATGCCAGGGGAAGTAAAAGATCCCCCACAGGGAAATAGAAAAACTATATTGTGGAGTCACTGACTCTAGAGAAGGAAATAAACCACTCCTGTGTTAGCCCTAGAGAGGGCTGCTTGGAGTTGAATGTTATACAACACCTGCTAACCATCCACCATTAACACAACTTAAAGATGTCACTGTCTGTGTTAGCCCTAGAGAGGGCTGCTTGGAGTTGAGTGTTACACAACACCCTCTAACCATCCACCATTAACACAAGGTAAAGATGTCACTGCCTGTGTTAGCAGGAGCTTGTGAAAATACCAAAGTTCTACGGAACAATGATCAATCTATGCAGCAACAGCGCACACTGTTGAGCAACAGAGGGAGAAACTTAAATTAAGCATAACATTTAATTATTCATGTGTCTACTCGTTATGTGCGGAGGAGGGGCTGGAGAAGATCTCAACTGATCAATAGTGGTCTGTTAGAAAGTGGAGCGCGGCAGTTCGGTGGTTAGAACGTCAGACTGTCATCTGAGAGAACCAGGGTTCGACGCCACCTACTGCTGTTTCAAGACTTGTGCAATTTCATTCGCCCCATGTTGCCCGTGTCTTTCAGAAGAAACATGAAAGGCCATTGGTCCTTTCTACCTGGTGTCTGCCAATTAAAGCCACATGAGTTACGGCAGAAACCTCAATGACGCAGCTCAATTAATTCTGCCAAATTTGCTCGATGAAACAACTGAATGAATGAAATACAAATGGATAGTTCCACGTTCGAAGTCACAACAAGAAAGGTCAAAGTTACAAGAAAGGTCAAAGTTACATACTTCTGCCATGACATGCTGCTACTGACATGATTAGTAAAAAGCAAAGAATTTGCCTACAAGGTTTTAGAATGTTATTCACACACAGTAACAAAAATAACTAGTTATTCTCTTACATTAAAAACAAATATGGCCATAGTTTGCATAATGAGGATAATCCAAAAATGCCATGTTCCAGATCAACATAACTGCAAATAAAATTAGATTTTTATAACTGTAACAGAACCAGGATCCCACCAATGTAATCAACACACAATTCTGACTGAACAACCCCCTGCAGCTGTAAGGGTAACTGTAATTGCCCTCTGAATCCTACCCTCACCCTAACATGTACTCTATCACTCCTGTCTGATATGCTACTAATCTTATCTCGTCCAAGACCTTGTGCAGAAGAACAACACTGCAACAAGTTGGCATGCTGCAGAGAGCCAACACACAACAAATGGAACTTAACTTTGGCTCTACGGACCCACTTCACCCAGCACAACGGAAGTGTACAAAACTTGTAACATTCCAAGTACATGTTGCATTAGAGACACTCTACCAATTGTTGTACAGCTACCAACAGACTCCCATCATTCCCAACACAGACTTTATGACTACATATTCTTATACTCAAATGTTTCTTGTCTTACGCTTCATGCCCTACACTTGATACCTATTAGTCATTAGAAATGATCTACAAAAAAGAAATTTATTTAGATTAATGAGTGATAAAAATGTCTCAGCTCTATCATCAGCACCTTGACAGCACTTGAAAACAGGTGACAAAACTTTTTACTGTCTTTTAAATAACATTTTTTCCTGAGCAATAAGCGATAAGCAAGATCCAAATCATGCAGAAGAGCACCATTTTTGTACACTTCTACAAAGGGGTGTAAGAAATACACCTGCTACACTTCTGAAGTGGTTGTTGATTGAGAACAGCCCCTTTGAAAGTGGCTAACACCATCAGCATACAAAAAAACTCATCCCTCAATTACTTTTACAAAAAGTTCTAATGAGAAACCCGGTTTTTTAGTTTGGCCTAAGGGTAGTATTGCAGAAACTAGGTCTAATTCTATCAGACGTTGGAAGAACATAATCCAGACCAATGAAACATCTTGTTATTTTACAACCAACTTCACCAGAATACAATGTGATCACAATCAAATTGATGCGATCGTGATCAAAACTATAATCCTATTCTCAGACAGTATTGTAGCGAGCATATTCAAAGACTTCTGAATTGCAGTAATCTTAATCGCCATCCAGACTACAATCAACCTGATCCCGCTTGCAATACGGCTCACCATTGATTTTAACTTAAAGAAATCTAACGCGACACTTGTGTCCAGCATACTGCACGGACGCAGCAATAATTGCGAATGGCAGTTGCTAAGAACGGACCAATCACTAACTGATGGACACACACACACACTCCAACAGCGACCGTGATAATCAATGAGTCGGCACAGTCATAGTCATTCATCCAAGGACAGTTCAGTGACGGGTCACACTATATGGCGTGTGCAGCTTTTGGCTGTTCTGATTGAGACCAATGCTTTGAAAATCTAAGATCATTTTCTATGATAAATTCAATATAAGATATCACAGATATTTTATTCATTCAAGCACCCACTAAAATACATTTATTTATTTGGTGATCAAACTGTATTAAAGACATATTGCTCAATGACCTTTGACCCATTCCACTTAAGTCATTGAATTATATCATGATTTAAATCACTCCAAATTTTATTTTTAAATCATTGATTTATGATTTTTTTTTACTTCCGATTTTTTTAATCACTGATTTATATGAATTTAACACAAATAATTGTTTACATGCATCGAGATCAACAAAGTTTTGAATGTTTTTTTAATACAAAAGCACAAAGTGCACACACTTGTGTAGCTGACACTAGCTGTATTGACACCAGATAGCCTGACAGTCAAATATTTTATGACATTGTGTATGTTTGAGCTATTCCCTTTCTGAATGCAGTGAAGCCACACAAACTTGTCTTCCAGAGGAAGTATCTTTTCAAGTCAGAAGCCCTGAGTTAAAGTTCACTTACTTAGAGTTTGTGCTAGTTGTTACCAATTCAGTATGTTGACTCAAGTGAGACATTCTGGGCTACAATTGTTTAATACTGTACCAGTTTGCAATCTGGTTGGAGACCCTTAGAGTACACAGAACCTTGGACAGGTGCTAATCCACACTCTCAGCAAACAATAATTAGCACTGCTACAGCCACAGACACACCCCATGCTTTCCTTTCTAAGACAGATTATGCAACTACAGGGGGTGAGGCCTTGTGGACATTGTCTAATGTCTTTATATAAGCAAAAATCATGTACCCTCTGTTAAGACAAGTACTCAAATCGATTTGAATAGAACAAATTTGAAAGAGTTTATAAATATAAACATCTATATAAATTTCTATATACCAGATTTCCAAAAAATCAAATAAATAAAAAAATCCGATTTAAATTAAATAGTTGCTGGTTTGTTGTTCCTGCAGATCTTTGTCGAGGGCAGTTGGGAATGTTGTTCGTGGATGCCCTCGCCAGCCAGCAACATCAGCTGATGTGAAATATTGCTCTATGGGCAGATGTGCAGGGGCTTCATGTGACATGCGAAGCATGTGTCTAAACACACATGCATGTGCATGCATGCACACGCACAGACACACTGAAACAATTATTAAAATATATGTACAAATAAAAAGTTATGCCATTTTAATCATACATTTATTGAAAGAAAACACAAATATTAGTCTTTTATCCTTAACTATACAGGAGTTACACAAAGTTTTCTCATTTCTACCATATTCAAATGTCAATATCTTTGGATCTAATGAAGATGTATTAATAAAATAAAAAGTTTTTGGTTCCTTTACATGTCACGTTTGATTTAAATTAATTGCCAATGTTCTATCATGACATAAAATGTTTGGCTGAAGTGCCTACCTGAAGTAGCCAATAATATTTCAATCCATGTGATGCTTCTCTTTTTTAGTATCTAATTTGTTACCAATGTGCCAAATCATTAAAAGTGGAGCTGATTACAATGTATCATTGTATGTAAATGAAGAATAACATTTCTTCACCTAATAACCGCAAAACTTTTCATTAATAACCGCAAAACTTTTCATTTTTATTAGTATTGTTCTTTATAACTACACTGAACTGCATGTTGTATGCTGAACAAGTTATTACTACTGCTCAAGTTTCAAAGTGCAACCAAAATCAATGAGCACCTTTCATGGTAGAATGTCCTATGTTTTGTGGAGTCAGGACGTAGTGTCATATTGATTTCAGAGGTTCAGGAAATTTTGTCCTATCACTGCTGTTTTCAGTGTGCATTACTGCGCTTGTGCTCTATTGTGCTCTATTGTGCTCTATTGTGCTCCCAATATAAATATCACAAGAGTGATAAGCGGTGTCGGTATTACAAGAACATGTCCTGGTCATTTTAGCAAGCGAATGAGTCAGACTATGTAGATAAACCAGCATTTCATTTGTTTCATTCTCAGATCATTGGCTTCTGCAACTCTCCACCGCAAAAGGAAACATTCCACCAGGCAACTAGTGGAATTACAGAATGTCCTAACACATCTATGTGTTGGCCTGATTTGACAGGTGTACCTGGCCGACAAGATGCCAGGAACACTGTTGGCTACCTTGGGCCTACCTGGCATACCCATCAAAGACAATGATCAATAGGTCTGAGGTGGCAAAGGCAATTTCCGTTACAAGACCGGTAATATGACAAGCGATTAAAGAAGAAATCGGGCTGTGTTTTTAAACATCTAGGTTGACAGTTTGGTCTTTATTTTTATTAGCAAAAATACCCATCTTCCAGACGGGATAACTGGGTAGTTTGTGATTGTCTTGATAATGTTTACATTTTGTTAGGACACACAACATTATAACAGAAATATCCATCTATGCCTTGGTATCTGGTACTGCCAGTCAATATCTTGATGGCTTCTTGGAATCTAACTCTCGAAATTGCATGAAATTGTAGTTACAGTAATATCTAGTAATGCCTTGCCCTTGTTTTACATAACTTGGAACATTTGTAGAAAGGATGCATGACATTGTGAACAATTGTATGTAATAACTACAAAGGGTAATTCAATTGTTTATAGAAAGGGTAAGGGTGAGGTGAACAAAAAAGAAAATAGTTTTATGTCACCTTAATGGGGTCGTAGATGAAACCCTGAAAGTTTGGAGCCCAAGATACAAAGTGTCTCGGAGCAACAGCATAACATACCTGAATACTCTAGCTGGATTATAGTGTGATTATATTGGTCAGGTCAACAATCAGGCTTCTTCAGAGATTCAAAGAGAGCTATTTATCGCCGTCTTGTTTTTATACAGAACCTCTGCTGCAATCTTCATTAACCTACTCCTGCATAAAGTATTAGCCTTCAGCATGTACCCACAGAGTCCCTGGTATATTTGGTCCAGTACAACAGTTACTATCCTAGTGCTGAATCACACTGGCATTACACAAATTTCACATTCGTGTTGATGCCAAGAAATGTATTGTGTTCATGGTGACACTGCTATTTTTTGTTTTGTTTACAAAAATGTTGCATAATTTTTTCCCACGCATAAAGTACTGGGTACATTTGGTTGTACTGCTCCCGTTTTACTAATTACTCTAACTAATTACTCTAACTAATTACTGTAACAGGGAACAGCCAAAAGGGGGATGGGAGATTAGTTTTAACGTAACCACTTACAGCTATTATCTCCATTTAATTGTAAGCATGACCACATAGCGATTCCAATTTGCACACTGATTTATTATAACAAATACAAACTCAACATCTAATAAAATACCTGGTTTATAAAATAGACACAGCTAAGTAAAATTTAGCATATCTTTAAGCATATAATTTTATTAAAGCAACCAAAAGAGAGTGCTACTTGCACAAGTGCTACCCAAGCATGTACCCTGCCCAAGAGCCTTTCTCACCACCACCGACCCAACACCTACCTGGAAGAATATCCCAATCCTCCCGTGTCACAACCCCTTTTTATGCACAGTGCCCTTACATCATGTGATTACTGTTTTAATGTATGTGGGTAGTGGGTAATTAAATACTGTGTGGTGCCCTCTTGTGCCCAAAATATATATGCCTATTTACCCTACGATAATATCAACAGCTTCGACAATGGGTTACTGGGAATGTTGTTTCTACGAGGCAACCAAAGCTATAGCAACAATACAATATGACTACCTGGTAGGTATTTCTGAGAGGGAAGTATCTTGCATTTTGCAAATTCTGTCGTGTTACATCAAATATGTTATTTTGTTTTAAAATGAAGCTTTAAATAATTTTAAACCTCAATCAACTGGTTAGGGTAAGATGTAGGGTTTCGGTTACAGAATCCTAACCGGTTGATTGTTCATGGATTATTGCTCAGCAGTTTTTGGAGATATTGCATTTTGAAATTTGGGGAGTAAATTTCTATGTTACATAGTGGTATAATTTGTGTTGTGTGAGTGGTCACTTCCTCTCAACGGATTGCTGTGAAAACAGAGTTGTTTCTCATCAAACCTCACATTTTTAGCCCATATGCATGGTTGTTTGAAGATTTTTCCTTGGACACCCTAATATATATATATACACACACACCAGGTTTATCATATATTTAATTCATGTTTTATTTTTAAATGCAATTATTTTTAATTACAATATAATTTACAATATTTTATATGCATGTACATATGTCTGTACATATCATATATATTGACAGTGGGTTGCGGTCCACACTGTGCCCTCTGTTTATAAGTCACCGCATTCTTGTAGACAACAAGAAAATTATGACCCATGACTGTATTACATCACTGTCACAATCAATGTCTCTTGGGTGAGCTACATGACACTTGATGGTCAATCGCCATGGCAACCCACCAGTACCTGAATCCCCACAAACATAACAATGGGGTGGCTAATGGCACTAATGCCAATCTCACAGCCAGAGAGGCAATCATTTCGTAAATACAACAGAACCAAAGGTCACTGGTCAGTTAGTATTGGTCATTATGTAAGGCCAAGTGGGAATCTCATCAATAGTCAGTCCATCATTATGACTGACTACTGCTCCACCATAACAGCATATCTAAAAATGGTAGGACTCAAAATGCCTGAAATAAGGACGACAAATTACAGATGTTCATATAAAATGTGACTCACAAAGAAATAAATTTTTATAGAAAATTACCGATTTGATTATCGTAGTATTAGTTTAATCACATCAAACATCACTGCTTATGTTGTGTCCACAAAACGATCAGGATTGTAGATTTAAACTAATGAAATAAATGATGATGAAACCGATACATATCATATTAGTAGTTTAATCAAATCAAACTAAGGAAAAATCTAATTGTTCATAGTGGATGTTTATGGTGATATCTTAATCGAGTCTTTCCTGCCCTCTGATTAAAAAAATAATCAAACAAACTGCGCAACTGATTATAAGTGCATAAACAAATTTATATAAATCTTAAATATATAATAAATATATCATGTTCAAATGTGACATTTTCATCATTAATTCAATTGTGCCATCATAGTATATGTGCAGCCTTGGTATGTCTTTCTGTAGTGTGACAGACTGACCAGACAGTTTGTCAACAGTTACCAGCATTATCCTCCAAGCTCCACTGGTTTTTCTCTACTTCAAACTTTGATAGATACCTGGGAAGTTTATCTTTCACAAACTTCATAAATGCCACTCAGTCAAAACATTGGCTAGTCACTGAGAAAGGTAATGAGTACACGAGTTTAAAGGCACAACATCTGACCGATTTTATAATAAAATCATGTTATAAACTATATTTGTTGTAGCATCTTGACCACTCAACAGTGTTTTAATGGACCACAATTAACAAAAATATAACTTGATCATTATCTCTTTAACATTTCAACAAGGTCAATATATATATATATATATATATATATATATATATATATATATATATATATATATATATATATATATATATATATATATATGCATGTATATAATATATATATATATATATGCATGTATATATATATATATATATATATATATATATATATATATATATATATTATATATTTATTTGTATTTCATTTCGAAGGTCGAGATGTTAAAATAGATCTAGTTTGAAACCACCCCAAGTTAATATCAAAAAAGTTCATGGATAGTAAAACGGTCAATAATCGGTTGTCTTTCTTACTTTTAAAAGGGACGATACCAAGAACTGCTAGATGAGTCTTCTTCTGAAGATGTATGTTGACTGGGACTCAAGCCATACAGCCTGCACCAGTAGTCTGGTGCCAGCTTGCAGTCTCACTAAAGTTGAGAAGGGGTATTCTGAGCCCTTGACATTGGCAGCCGCTAATCCACCCTCTCAGCAAACAGTAATTGTGGTCACTGCCAGCCACAACAAATCTGCAACATGCTTTCTAAGATTGGCTATGGAACTACAGGCAGCTGTGGACACTGTCTGAATGAACACAGCACCAGCTCTAAGTTAATCTTATTTGTATGAGCTTCAGAAACCATCCCAAAGTGTATACATAACATTGCAATGTGGGATAGTACTAGCAGAGGTATTCCAACACAATCCCTACAGACAAAGTAAGCCAATGGCTTCCTTGTCCACTTGCCATCTGGAAATTGTAGTTTTGAATGGCAATCTCTCTTGTTAAATACTATTCCACAAAATAGCTATCCCTAACGAATCTAAAAAATGAATTTAAATAGGTCATACGGCAACTGGAACTTTCGTTCGTTCGTTTCTATATTTGTTTTGGTTGAAACACCTGTTGCAGAAACTAGACCACTGCTGGATATCAAGGTCCATTCAAGGATGTTCTACAGTAGATCTCTGGATGACCGCCTGTGGGTCAATGATGGATCATGATCAGTCTAGAGTTACAGAATTTGACCGCATTATCACCCATGGGCAGTTAGGTTGAGATATTCTTAAATTTGGGTGTGGGCGTTAACGCGAACATGGGGGTAACACCCCTCCACCCCACAGCAAAACAACGTAAACTTAGGACACAGTGTTGTTATCCTCAAATATAGCCATATTCCTGTTCGTTAAAAATAATTTTCCAGGGGGCAAAACATGGCCAAAACGGGGTACCGTCTCAAAATTAATGGCATGTAACTATCATTATTATGTCGTATGCCATGAACCCGAAAGAAAACTAGTGATTCGTCCCTATGTACACTTGTAATGTTGTATGTTTTGCGGTAACCGGACATAACCCCCCAAGAAAAACCATCGGACAACAGCTCCTCACTTTAAACTCACTAACAATTATATTATACAATCTAACAGAACCAATAAAAAAAAGGATTTCACTTCACCATAACATGTGGGGTTTTGTCTGGATTTATATTAAGTGAGGAGGTTTTGTCTGGATAGGGTTTTGGCTAGATGGAGTTGTGTCCAGGGAGTTTTTGTCCTCGATTTGTGTCATACACACCACATCCTAACACAGATTCAGACATATAGTAAGACCAGAGTGATATAAAACATAAATTATTCAAGGCCAACTGTTGACGAGCCAACGAGAACGTTTGACTTTTTCAGAGGTAATTTGCATTTGCAGCTGCTGGTTTCCGATGACCGACCGCGTCTGCTCCCAGGGTGAGCCACTACACCTGCAAGTCTCCCAGAGGCACTGCTCGCAGAACTTAGGACCACCGGGATACCCAGTAGGGGATCAATCATTGTTTCACTTCTGGGTCCATGTCATACGAATAAAATGCCACTGACTTTGAGATGGCACCCCCCTTTCAAGGATTTTTTGCACCCCCAATTTTTTTTTTACAGGGAAAAGGACATTATTTCATACAGACTAGACACTTCTGCTGCACACAGGATTAAATTTCTAGTAGCTGGTTGGCAGTATATGCATGTGTCAGTGAAGGAAGGATCCCTGGTGTACGAAGGAAGAATCCCTGGTGTACGAAAGAAGAATCTGGTTTGTTTGGGTAACAAATGATGGATGGCATCTTCCACGACGATTTTCTCGAGAAAAAAAATTGCAGGATTTGATGAAATCGCTGCCGCAGCTTTGTGACACGACAAAAATCAAAGTGTAAAGTTTTTATTAAAACTGAATCATTATTGTGTGCCATGGAAATGAGAAAAACAATGCTGCACTGTACCCAGTGTGAACAACCGCTGACACTGAGACCCCCCCAGGTGTGGCAACCACATCCGGTGCAAAGAAACAGCAAAACGTGGGGTAGAGGGTGCAATGCTCGGAGGGTGAAAGCCCAGGTACCATAGATGGAGAGACCGTGGCACGTATCCTGAACCGCTTTCAAAGCTGTATTCCCAGAAATCCACCAATCAGTGTTTTTTTCAGAGAGACTTTATGGCTGCAGACAGCTGGTAAACAAACCATGAAGAAAAGATAAAAAATAACACCTTTCAAAACATGTTTTTCTGCAAAGTTAATTGCCTAGAAAGTATGAGAGGTTTCAAATGTAGGGTAATGAGGTAGAAATAATTTTGTTTCCCAAAATGCATTTCAGTGGCAGTGCCAGTGTGAGGACATATTAACCAGGATGTTCTCGATGTACGTCTTCCCTTGTACACTGCCTTCCACTATGTGCTTTTGCACGTCATGTCTGTTTATATGGCAATTCAATCCATTCTCATGATCTTTAACGTCTAAAGACAATTCAAGTTTTAAAATAAATTAGCATTTAACACATGGTGTCATGGAACGAAATTTTTTGAATATCTAACAATAAAAAAAATGCCCATGATGTTGTCAGAAGGAGAAAAGCAAGAGTTTCAAATAAATATGTTGTGAAAACACAGTAGAAATGGGCAGATCAATAGAAAAAACAGCAAGAATGGAAGACATCATCAGAACAACTGAATGGCAACCCTAAGACCAACAAAAAACAATGGCGCAACGATATGACCAACTACACAGGAGCACCGTGGACAAGACCAGCCAGACGGAGAAAAGTGGAAATGTCTAGGGGAGGGCTGCACGCTGCAGTGGATGAACAAGGCCTACACGAAAAACCTGTGCAAAAAATTGCAGTAAAGCTAAATATAACACCCAGGGCAGATTGTCACCAAAGGCAGGTGGAGTTTGGCTTGTCTCCAGGCACTGTCACAGTTATAATTCATATTGACACTAGGTGACAGCTGACTACAACTTTACCAGACAACCATGACATCTGCTGTTGGTCCAAGCAAGGAATGATGTCATCCATTCATGCCACATCTGTTGACACAGCTAATGAGTTCATTTGTGACAACATGACTTCAGGGTGACATCTCCAGTCACCTGTCAAGTAAGAGTGATTCCTGTCAACTGTCACCCCACCCCACAAGATCAGGAGTACCATTAGTTCAAAGCCAAAAAATTATGGGTCATCCTGATTATCAAATAACAAAGGACCAGGCACAATCAAACATTTGCCCACGTGCTTAAAAATTCAAGGCTGATATATAAGTCATGTCACACTTAAAAACTAACCTGGTGCTCTGATAAGGCAGCTATGTTTACTGAGAAAAACTGGTATCAATTTACATGCTGATAAGGACGCTTCAGTAAAGTCAGGAAGTAATTATAAGGAAGACCAAAACATAATACTACTTATCTATAATGCACAGAAAAATTGCACTTAGATATGACAAGCACTGCATGTCAGTGCAAGACAGGATTACTCTGGCTGGTGTGTGTGTGTGTGCGTGTGCGTGCGCGTGCACGTGCACGCATGCTGAATATATTGGTACCATACATACTAACAACTTTATTCAGCAGTCTCATAATAGTAATTACAGTTGTACAAACTTTTACCCTTGCCATGTGTAATCTTCAATCAAATGTTGTTATCATTATGTTAATAGCTCAAATTAAAACACATAAACATAAGCTAAATGATTAATTAAGAATCAACCCCTCACCCCATTCCTGACAAAGCCAGAAGTTGACACCTTCAATAAGCGGAACCATACAGTTGTTACTGTGAAGTTCCACTCATCTCTTAAAAGGTACACTGAAAAGCACAGTGTTTGTGTACAATGGCAGTGTACAGTGACACAGAAAGAAGACAATAATTACAAGTAGCAAAATTAAATTTAAAAAAATTTAATTTCTGAAAAAAAATCATAATTAATTTTATTTTAGGCACCGTGTAATCAATATGATGATTATAATTTATTTAACAAGTCATCATCTTCTTTTATTCCCTATTGGGAGTAGCCACATAGATCTTCCTCCGCCACAACATCCTCTCCATTGCATCCTCCTCCACAACCTCTGCCACCTCCGTGTCTCTCCTCACCACATCTCTCATTCTTCACCTCTGCCGTCCCCTCCACAACCCCTGCCACCTCCGTGTCTCTCCTCACCATGTCTCTCATTCTTAACCTTTGCCGTCCCCTCCACAACCTCTGCCACCTCCGTGTCTCTCCTTACCATGTCTCTCATTCTTAACCTTTGCTGTCCCCTCCACAACCTCTGCCACCTCTGTGTCTCTCCTCACCATGTCTCTCATTCTTAACCTTTGCCATCCCCTCCACAACCCCTGCCACCTCCATGTCTCTCCTCACCAGGTCTCTCATTCTTAACCTTTGCCATCCCCTCCACAACCTCTGCCACCTCGGTGTCTCTCCTCACCACATCTCTCATTCTTCACCTTTGCCGTCCCTTCCACAACCCCTGCCACCTCCGTGTCTCTCCTCATCACATCTCTCATTCTTAACCTTTGCCGTCCCCTGCTGCATCTTCCATCGACCAACACTCTTAATTCATTTTAATTAAACATAATCAATTACATTGCTTTTTAACTTGCTTTAACTGCAATCACAACTTTCACAAGTAACCACTTTATTTGGGCAATTGGCTGGTGTAAAATGTTATGTATTTAGTTTATCAACAAGCCATCTATCTATATGGCAAAAACATTGCATACATTTCACACAAAAACATTTCAATTTCCAAGTTTAAATTTAAGCTGCGTCTGACAAAGAGCTGGATTGAATCCAGTTAATAAATGCACCAATTCAACCCAACAATGGGTGTCTAACTAAGTCAGGCACTGAAAGAAGTGTTTGATTTCTCTGATTCAGATTATATTTTAAGCCGCCACCCCGGTAATGAGTTGGCCTTGTTGCCGACATTCCATAAGAAAACCAATTTTGCCTGAGGCGAACTGACCTTGTGCTAAAATTGTCCAAATTTCAGACCAGCCCTTGGGAAATGAACAACACAACTTTGCCAAGCGAGCAGCTGGAAAGTAAAACAACATAAAAGTGTTGTTGTCGCTTAGCCACTCTAAGTTAATGTCACATCCAGGGGCAGTGATATTAGTTCACACTGGAATGCGCTCCATAACCCTGACTAGTTTAATAATTAATTGTCATGCTTCAGAAATTCTGGCGAGTAATCTTTTCATGAGGCTTTCAATAGATTAATCTTTCTGGCACATTAATTGTTTCGCAAAACTATTAGAAGATATTATCACTGCTGGGACTGTATGTGTGGTGTTATTGAAATGGTATTAAATCACCTGGATTGTAATTATTACTTTAGGACAGGAGTCAGCAACTGGCCTGGATTGTAATTATTACTTTAGGACAGGGGTCAGCAACTGGCCTGGACTGTAATTATTACTTTAGGACAGGGGTGGCCATTGACCAGGACGGTAAATTGTAATTAATACTTTAGGACAGGTGTAAGCAATTGGCCTGGGTCATAATTATTCGTTTAGGACACGGGTCAGCAATTGGTCTGGGTTATAACATATTACTTTAGAACAGGGGTCGGCGATTGGCCTAGATTGTAGTTATTACGTTAGGATAGGGGTCGGTGATTCGCCTGGGTTGCTTTATTACATAGAACAGGGGTTGGTGACTGACCTGGGCTGCAATTACATAAGGACAGATGCCTTGCAACCTTTCTAAATAGTGCCATATTAGTGATTTTTAATAAATCAATGAGCCACGTGTATATTTTTGAGATGATCGTTAGCCTGTCTAATGAGGCTTAGCTTATAGGTTATTGCATATATCTTATGTTTACCTTATATAGTTAGGATACTAGGTGAGTGTCTTATTAACACAATACTCTATTAATAATCTAATGTCATCATTACACATAAATCTTTCTTTTCGTTCCCCATTAATAGACGATGAACGATAATTGAATCAACATATTAAATACCCCTAGTATATATTCATGTCTGCATGTGTAAATTATTAACATAAAATAAATTTATTAAAGGAACTGAGAAAAATATCCTTCACCACTCCCAGCATGCAACATCAATCTTTCTTTTTGTTTTTCATTAATTGCAAACAATGAATAATAATTGAAGCACCATATTATCACTCAATCACCTAACAAGTATAATTATATATTTGCATCTGCACATGCAAATTAATAACATGAAATAAATTATTAAGTGCACCGAGCCAAAATATTTAATAATGTTCATCATGTGTGAAAGGTATCTAATTGAGTTGATGTGTGTGTGTGTGATGATGCAGATTCTAAAAAAGTAGGTGGGATGTAGTGTTTACTTTATATACCCACATTGGGGGGGGGGGGGCGGTGCGGTTCATTCAGTCTCAACCGTAAGCCAGTGGCTGGATGAAATAGTTCTGCAGGCTCAGTCCATCCATGGGTCTTAGGTTGCAGGCCTCTGATTTAAGACTTGCGTTCAGTATCCTTACTCATGTACCATGTATAAAAGGGTTTAAAGAGTTAAGACTTGCATTCAGTATCCTCACTTATGTACCATGTATAAAAGGGTTTAAAGAGTTAAGACTTGCGTTCAATATCCTCACTCATGTACCATGTATAAAAGGGTTTAAAGAGTTAAGACTTGCGTTCAATATCCTCACTCATGTACCATGTATAAAAGGGTTTAAAGAGTTAAGACTTGCGTTCAGTATCCTCACTCATGTACCATGTATAAAAGGGTTTAAAAAGTTAAGACTTGCGTTCAGTATCCTCACTCATGTACCATGTATAAAAGGGTTTAAAGAGTTAAGACTTGCGTTCAATATCCTTACTCATGTACCATGTATAAAAGGGTTTAAAGAGTTAAGACTTGCGTTCAGTATCCTTACTCATGTACCATGAATAAAAGGGTTTAAAGAGTTAAGACTTGCATTCAGTATCCTCACTCATGTACCATGTATAAAAGGGTTTAAAGAGTTAAGACTTGCATTCAATATCCTCACTCATGTACCATGTATAAAAGGGTTTAAAGAGTTAAGACTTGCGTTCAGTATCCTTACTCATGTACCATGTATAAAAGGGTTTAAAGAGTTAAGACTTGCGTTCAGTATCCTTACTCATGTACCTAAAAGGGTTTAAAGAGTTAATACTTGCGTTCAATATCCTCACTCATGTACCATGTATAAAAGGGTTTAAAGAGTTAAGACTTGCGTTCAGTATCCTTACTCATGTACCTAAAAGGGTTTAAAGAGTTAATACTTGCGTTCAATATCCTCACTCATGTACCATGTATAAAAGGGTTTAAAGAGTTAAGACTTGCGTTCAGTATCCTTACTCATGTACCATGTATAAAAGGGTTTAAAGAGTTAAAACTTGCGTTCAGTATCCTTACTCATGTACCATGTATAAATGGGTTTAAAGAATTAAGACTTGCATTCAGTATCCTCACTCATGTACCATGTATAAAAGGGTTTAAAGAGTTAAGACTTGCGTTCAGTATCCTCACTCATGTACCATGTATAAAAGGGTTTAAAGAGTTAAGACTTGTGTTCAGTATCCTCACTCATGTACCATGTATAAAAGGGTTTAAAGAGTCTCACCCATATTGGAGTTCACAGCCAATAATCTATTTCAGGAGACCCAGATTGGCAGTACAGTACACTGCATGTAATCTTGCAGAGGGGTCACACCATGTAATTTGCAGCAGAAACACTGTAAGATGTCATTCATTGCTTGCAATCATAGCTGGGGGGGTTTACACCCTTGAACTGTTACTGGAAATATTCTCTGATATGGATCACCTCATGTAATCTTATACAGTGTGTTGAAGATTGGCACCCTGTGAGAGGCCTATAAAATAATGTCAGATGTAGGTCACAGCACATATTAGCTTGCACAGGGAGGTCACACCCTGAAATTAAGACTCACTGTTGTGATGATTAACTAGACTGTTTTTTAATATGTCCATTATCTGATTGTACCGTTGATTTTTTCTGATATCATGCAATAATACCATTTTCTTCAGATCAGACATACAGGCGAATATGATGCACCAGAAAATTAAATGTATATATACATACATATATTTCTATCATACTAATAAGTCAAACAAAAGATAGGCAGTAAATACGTGTATAATGACAGATGTTTTCTATAATAGCAACAGTGCAATCTTCCTGACCTAATGTGCAAACTATGCATATTATAAAATCATTGTAACTGACTACCTATTGACATACTGTACATTTCCACATAACAATGTATTGTACTGCCACTTTGCAGTGCTACTAATGTGCCATTATTCATCATAATATATCATTTATTAAATATTAACATACACATTACACTGTTTGGTTATCACATTACAAACAAAACATAGAAATGGTTACAAATAACATTGTGAAGTTAAAAAGGTAGATATGTTACCCAAACTGCCTACTTTTGTAGCTACGACCCTACATAGTAGTATTTGGGACAAAATATGCCATGCAATAAATCATTCCTGTAACTATTCACACATACATTGCACTGTGGGTCTTTAAAAGAACCAAACTCACGAATCCGACCGAGAAACACATACTTCTATGCACAACGTCCTTAACTGTACGAGAATCTGACCACGAGAGAGGTGTCTTTATCGTATGGCACAAAGGCTGTGAGAGGAAATACAAACCCATTAATAATCAAAGTGGGCGTGTATATGTCTGGGTAGCACAGTTAACATGCAACAGGTTGCTATGGCCGCCCATTACAAACAAATGGGATGGATGCGTCAACAGTAAACAGGGGGTCACAATCACAGATATTGGTTACCTGCTGACACAATATTCAGTCAATATAGATACACAGCGTTTGCCTGGAGATAGCTAATGTTCCCATACAGGTTGCTAAGGCCGCCAGGTACAAACAAATCAGATTGGATGAGTCAACATTAAACAGGGGATCACAATCATAGATATTGGTTACCTGCAGGCACAAGTACTCAGTCAATACAGATGCACAGCAGCTGCCTAGAGAAAGTTAGTGTTCCAATACTGAGCGAGACTGGGTCGTGTAGCTATTTGACAGCTACAGGCTTATATTTATTCTGCCATCTTTACAATACATACGAGTGAGGGAATACATTTAAACTGACACTAATTTGAAAACTGTGCCACACGAGCCTGGTTAATAATACTTAGCACTTGGAAATGTCAATTTCATCACCAAGTAATGTCACTTGTCACCCTAGTCCCCCAATCTGGCTGTGGGCAATGTCCAGACATAAAGACACTTGAGAACAGTATGACACTTACTAGCGGACAGAAATCCTTCAAGGCCTAGGGTTTAATAGGCTATGCAGTGATAGAATTAGAAATAGGAACAAAAAATCACTTGTCTGCAAAGCAAGTCAATCTTGAAATGTACTTGTCTGCCAAAAATGTTCTTGTCTGAGCTATTGGTGAGGGAAAGGAAAAATACAAGATTTAAGAAAAAACAAAAAAGGAATGACTTGATTTTAGATAAAAACAAAATAACCTTGACCACCAATTACCAACTGTTAACACAAGAACGGCAGAATGAGAACAGGGCACTCAGCAGTTGATGGAGGCACTATTCTGCATGCACGTAGCGGAAAATGTACATATTACACACCCTGTCAATGAAACAATAAAATGCCACCATGCTACTTTGATCACAATGAGATGATCGCTTGTGAACTCCGTCTGCATTGAATTTCCTCAAATAAAAAGGTTGCTACCATTAACCATATACTGTAAATGTTATACATACCACGTGCCTAACATATAACTATAAAGGGACATTCTGTTTGTATGAGCAGATTATCACTTGTCTTGGACAAATGGACAAGCGTTAGAGTGTTAATAACTACAGACTAAGGAAATACTATCTGACAGCTGAACACGCGAATTCCCAGAACTGCAGATCTATCAGGGAATATGAACATGTGGCCTGTAATAATATCTAGCCAAAACATAATATTTACAAGTAATAAACAATGTGAAGAATCCATAAGCCACAATATTTCAAATAAAAAAATGGGGTGAAAAGAGTGTTGCCCCAATCCCTATCTGCCAGTGACCTGCATTCAATTTCTAATTTATAGGGCCGCACATTGAAGCAGCTGCACTGGCCACTAGTTGCATTACACTGTCAACAAACTCGTGCAACCCCAACGCCTGGCATCAAGTCAGAGATAAACAAACCACGATACCGCCACTGTCACTGACAGCACTTGCCTCTCAGACACAGACATTACAAAATACAGTGGGTCAAACAGATAAAACTACTGTTCGTCAAAAATATGATTAAAAAGAACGGATGAAGTGCTAGGAAATTATTCTAGTTTCACTGTCAACTGTCTGTTGCCATACACGCAACGCCAACAGGACATGTAATGCCAGTGGGCAGTCCCAGCGGTTGTCAAAACGAGAGCGCCTCCGTGAGCAACACGGAGTGATAAACATTCCGTTTATTACACCTTAGCGCCTACTCACCCAGCTTCTGGTTGAAAATGTTGTCAAAGGTCACCTCTCCCATTTTCTCTAAATGTTTGTGCATAATGCTGCGAACGCTACAACGAAGAAAAACAGAAATCAGCATCTGACAGAACGAATGTCCATCGTCGTGGATTTATAATGAGACGTCCATTGCGCGAGGTAGAAGCCTCTCAATAAAACGGCAGATCAATGTCGGAGACAATTCTCGCAAGAAACACATACCTAGGATCCGGGAGAACAATTTTCTTGCTAGCTCTGGCCGCTGGCGCTGATTTACTTTTCTCCATGGCCATCAGATAGCTCACATCCGCTAGTACAGCCTCCAGGTCCGCCATCTTGTCGGTCTTGTCGAAAACAGCGGTGCGGCTGTTCCCGTTATTAGCGTCACTCCTTGCGCCAGTTGTCGCTCATATCCTCACGACCTTCCTACGTCGACCTTGACGAGCGCGGAGTAAAATACTCGTCGTGCACGCTGGTTATAGGATGTTTGCGCTGCGCAATCACCGTGGAATATGTCCTCGACGTGGCCAAGATATGCTTTAGTAATAATGGGGTGCGATTCGGGTGCTTAAGAGGGGCGATCCCGACGAGACCCCCCCCCCCAACGAAGATGCTGCCACGCCAAGCATCAAATAAAGCGATGATTGAAACATCTTGGATCGACCTTTCTTGGATTTTAGATATTGGCGTATAGCGTATTTAGGATCTCGGGAGGGGGGCTAAGGGGGGGGGGGGCGACAAGCTTTAATAAATAGTCACCCATTATTTTGCTATACTACCATATAGAGCGTTGTGGCGCTACATGTTATTCACGGAAAAAATAATACCACAAAGCTTGCAAAAGGGGGACCATGGCCCAACCCCCTCCCAATATGCCATTTTTTATGCTAATGTTAATATATAATAATAGCAGTAATACTAATAACAATAATAACAACAAAGATAATACATTTTAACTGTCCCAAATATATGTATATGACTACACATGTGACACGTATTATAATTGACACTCCATTGATAATACAACTCACTTAGGGCCACAAGCATCGGAAATTGTTGAATAATAATGGGCAGAAGTTGGTTTCTGCGAGTATATGGGGGGGGGGGCGTAGGTACGTTGTACTTAACATGGACCTAAAATCAATGTAAATGGTTTATGCAGCCAGCAGGTAATCTTCTCACTGCGTGTGAAAAGTGAATTAAGATCGTGAATGCATTTTACTTACATTATTAGACTTATGTTTTCACATAATTAACTAAGTTCGCCGAATATTTCCAAAAGGTTTCAGTAATGTGATACATAAGCGCCGGAAGCTATTGGATTTGGGGGAGGGGCGAAGTTGTTTCCTACGAGCATAATGGGGGGGGGGCTAAAATAGGCTCGGCCCCCGGGGCAATAGCATAGGACATCACCAATTCAGCATACGTAAAAATAACTAATTAGATATGATCGCTTGAGTGTGCAACAATAATTGTTAAGTTCGTTCAACTAGCTGCAGGTTTAATGACAAAGCCGCAGGCGTGCATGCATGCGTCTGGGCGACGTTCCTGCTGAAAATGTATCGCTTTAACACTGTTAGTCGTGCATTATGATGGCAATTTAAGTTGCCACATTGGAATCTACCCCCTGCCTATATTCATTCATTATGCATATTTTAAAAAGAAAACAACGAGGTTTAGTTTGCATCAGTCACAGTCTGTAGTGTTTGTCTTCCTAATAAGATTCAATTTTCTCTTGTGGTCCTGCAAAATGTCTGGTGGTCCGAACGGGTTTTAACGAATTAAATTGAAGATACCTTTGTTACATCAAACTCGACAGGACGACAGAATATGCATGCTACCAGTAAAATGTTATTTTCATTTAACTTCTCATTGTCGTGTACAGCAGGCAGCCGACGTGGCCGACGTGTTCGCAGCCTCCCAGACGACAAAGCCGGGAGCCGACGTGTTCGCGGCCTCCCAGACGACAAAGCCGGCAGCCGAGGTGTTCGCGGCCATCCGGACGACAACGCCGACGGCGTAGCACTAACTCAGACATGGTAACTGTGATGGTACGGTTGGTACCTAGTAGTAGTGGTGTTACGGCCATTTAGGGAATAGGAGCAGTTTGGGAATAATCCCACCTTGGGTAGGTCCATTATTGGAATTCTAACAACGTACAGCTATAAATCGGAATGCCGTCTGTCTATGTTTTTGAATGAAGAGTGCAAATTGAAACAATGCCAGTGAACTTCACATCACATCACCTCAGCATCGGATATCTAGCTGAAGTGACGCGTTGCGGGATTGAAGTCGGCGTTTCTCGTGTGCTCATTTACTTACTGACACCAACCGAATGTTAAATAAGGCAACACCCGACCGTCTTCGATTACTCATTTGCAAATCGAGAACGCTACGCACACAACCCGAAATCGAATGACCAATAACGAAATGCCCAGATAGACTCGCCAAAAACGATGCCTTCTTAAAAAGGGACTTCGCACTGCATTATTGCTACCGGTACACTAATTCTGAACAAATAAAACTTATAATTGAGACTACACAACACTAAAAATACACTTCACGCACGTGGCACATATGTTAGCAGGTTCGTAACCCACGAGGTGGCGCCACTATTGTGACCATTATCTCCACTCATGACGAAAGCTATTCGTAGTTTTCGGTCCATTTAAATAAACGTAGGGAAATTCATTGAATATAGCATCACTCAAAAACGACGCTAACATAACGCTTAGTCATAATAATTCTCAACTTGAGACAAATATAGTGACATTATTACGTTTGAGTGCACTTTGACCAGGGGCGGATCTAGGAAAATGTGAAAAAGAGGTAGGCCGGTAGAACAGAGTATTATTTGGAATTATTAATTAATGGAATTCTAATGAATTTTTCGGTGTTGTGGAAATATACTACAACATGTAATATAATATGATTTCAAGCAATCGATGTTGTTATTCCCTCTAAAGCTTCTTGCTCCACCTAACCCCACCAGATGGAGCTCGCGTTCACTCTTTATATCCGTTTGTTTCCTGTGTGTACCCTGGAAATTGTTGAAGGTTCTCAAATAGCTATGGCGTCCGACAGAGGTAGGTGGGTCGAACGGACCCTTCGAGCCCCCTCTCGGTCAGCCGCTGACAATGTCCAACATATTATATATATATATATATATATATATATATATATATATATATATATATATATATATATATATATATATATATATATATATATATATATATATATATATATATATATATATATATATATATATATATATATATATATATATAGTGTCAGACGACGCATAGCGCAATAGGTCACGTTAAGACGGCCAGTTTAATGACCACCATTTAATTGGATTGCTGTCTTGGTCTCACAATCAATTATAATTATAATCCGTGCGGATCAGTGAGATTACTTGGATTACATGTGATGCATGGGCGGTCGCAAGGTGTCAATAATTAATTAGTATCCGTCTTCTTAACGACACATGACTGGTACTTTTTGTTTATCGCAGCAGTGGCTTAATTAGATTAACTATGTGTCCAAGTACACTACTCTGGGGAGTTAGAAACGGAAGTGTAGAAAATATGGATCGGAATAAACTCCAAACATCAATATAGGCAGTCGGTCCATCTGTTCGGTTTTAAGAAGATTTTGAAATAGGGATTTGTCTTCGTTCCAGTTAGCTTAGAAGAAAAGCATCGACCCCCAACTATCAAAAGAATAAGCTTGCTTCAGACGTGGAAAGTCGACAACAGATCAAATGACGACAGCTTCCAAGCTAAGGGTAAAGAAGACGACGATACCGAGTGGCACCGTTTTCAAGTTACTGCAGGTCTTGCCAGGTAAACGAATGGTCAGGTTCATCATGCAACTCATTCCCAACTGAAGAATCATACTGCAGACCATCGATGTATAGCGAAACAAACTTAAACGGCGAACACACCTGCGCGCTTCCGTCTTCCGGCCGGCATGGGAGCGGTTTGTGCAGAAGCATATGACGTTGTCTGTGTTAAAATGCAAAAACAACGGACGAATAAAAACGGTGTTCCGTGGTTCTTTTCCGGCACCATTTCTTCTCTTCATGTACACCTATGACCTGCCCAAAACTACCTCAATGAAGTTCGGATGTGTACGGTGGCTGATGTGTACGGTGGCTGATGTGCGGCCAAACGTCTAAAAAAACTTAAAATAACAACCGGGACCAAACTATATGCATACATTGTATAATTTAGGAATTTTACCAACCGAAGGAAAGACAAACTTAACAAAACTGAAACCAGACAAAGCTAGTAGTCCAGAGCTATTAAATGTAAATGTTTTAAGAAATTGGCTTAGCTTTTGATATTTCTCAGGATTGGAGGGATGCTAATGTAACACCAATCCACAAAAAAACGTTCACGAAACAAGTGCAATAATTACAGACCAGTGTCACTCACCATCCAAGTGATTAAACTACTAGAAAGAATAATAAAAGACAAATTGCTTAAACTAGTTGACATAAACAAAACTATTAGTTATGACCATCATGGTTTCCAAAAAAATTACATGCATACAAATGCATACAAATTAAATGTAGAAATCATAGAAGTTGTTGAAGAACAAAAAAGATCTAGGAATCACCATATACGATAACCTAAAACCAAGTAACCATATAAAATATATTACAACTAGGGCAGATCAACTCATAGGACTAATTAAACGATGTTTCGAAAGTAGATCGGAAAAGATAATAAAGACCTTATATGAAACAATGATACGACCAGTGCTGGAATATGCATCGCCAGCTTGGAACCCTTTGTAGAGAAAGAATATAGACGAATTAGAGAAAGTTCAGAAGAGAGTCTGAAACTCGGCATAACACCTGTCGAATCAGTTCCTTTGGAACAGAGACGACTTGTGGCGGACTTCTCTGAGAGATATATAAATGGCCTAAATAGGAATAACCCTGAAAATTTTTCTATCAATGTAGCAGCAATCTGAGGGGCCACAGCTTAAAGCTAAGGAAGACGTACCCCCGCACAGAGATCCGTAAACACTTCTTTACAAATCGTGTCATCGATTACTGGAATAAACTTCCTGAAGAAGTCGTGTCAGCTTCTACCCTGAACACCTTCAAGAAGAAATTGAGGTCTCTAGCCGCCGACTGAAAGAGACTACACAACCAAGTATGCCAAGTATGCCAAGTAAGTATACGTAAACATTGATCATAATTATCGTATGGTGGCGCTACTGTTGGGAGTAGTATGTAAGTCTCTCAATGTGATTTGTGGTGGATATCGATACCTAATCGATACCTAATGGATATCTAATCGACATTTATTTATAGACAGGTTTTGATCAGATCACTGATCAGGTGTCTTGGTGATCACGAAGCTATCCGAGTGATTGACGGGTGTGTTAGATCGCTATCAGGCTTGTTAATAAATGCAAATGCATTTGAATGCGCGTTTGAATGTTGAACATTTGAATACGCATTCAAACGCCTCCATAACATTGTAAAGGCATTTGCATTTGCATTTGAATGCGTACCTTAAATATTTGCATTTGCGTTTGAATGCGACCCACACACATTTGATTTGTCAAATGCACAACCAAATGCGCAATCAAATGTATGCGTAATTCTTTGAATAATTATTATTGTTAGATTCATTTTCACAAATTCACAACATGCCATTGGAAAAAAGTGCTCTGCAGTGAGCAGTATCCTCAGCAGATTATGAAATCATTGTCTGACCTGTGAATCCACTTTCACAATGTGCTCTTTGAAAAAGTGTCTGTAGGTGAACTGGTCAATGCATGAGCTGTTAATCATACAACATGAAAATGCCAACTGGTCTACAAGCTCTGGTGACTTCTGAGATTACCTGTTCATTGAAACATATCAAACAATGCAGACACATGACTCCCTTGTGTTGTGTTGGCAATGTTGGGGTGGGTTGGGGTGGCAGCTAATTGGGGGAGTAAACATTAGCAATGCCAGCCCTAAATATTTACAGCCAGAAAGAGTGATTAGTGGTAGCTGTAATTATCCACCAGGTTATCTTCCCAGTGATCACACCAGTGAACAGTCTATTATCTTGTGTTCCCCTTCCATTATGGCTTACCTAAATGATGAGCATTTTCATTCTCTGCCATGGTTCCCAGTAAACTGTCAATTATCTATTCCCCCCTCCCATTTCCACCACCTCTGCAGGCCTGGAACTGTGTGACTCACTGTATGACTCTACAACATGTTCATGTAGTGGGACTGATATGTAGTACTACTTGGTGGTTACAATGATGTACTACTGTATGTATTAAATTAATAATTTGTCTGTATACATTACGTTGTTTTTTCTCCAAATAAAACAAAACGTTAATATAAAGCCACATTTTAAAATGTGTAACCAACACATTTGAATTTGCATTTGAATGCGACCCAAAAATATTTGCGTTTGAATGCATTCCTGGAAAATGGCATTTGCATTCGCATTTGCATTTGAATCAAGTGAAACATTTGCATTTGCATTCAAATGCGTTGACATGCATTTGTTAAAAAGCCTGATCGCTATTTGACGATGTATCGATGAATGCGCGTATTGAACGCGTATCGAGTGAGGTGAAAGTTGAACGGGCGTGGTTGTGTGGTCATACGTTATTGGTCTGTCAATTGTGACAGTTAAATTGTAATTGCATTTTCGTGTCGTTATATATACATTTAACGTGATGAAGCTGATACACAGATGCGCGACTGTAAATGTCATGCCTTAATACGTATGCTATTCCAAATACACGGTAGTGACAAACAGTGTATTTATATATACAAGGCGTTGCGTAAATTAATGTGACCATAATTATTCCTTCAGTTTGACTATTATACTGTCAAAATGTATGTAGTAAGGACATTATGTTTAATCTTGTGTCTATCTACAAATGGTACGATAAGAATCCACGACCATGCTGTCGGCAGCCGTATCGCGCTGTGGCAGCTCCAGGGTCGATAATAACAAACGTGATACGGGGCACATAAATACGTCGCCAATTTAACGTGGATGTAGCAGCTAGCTAACGTGCCCCTAGCGGCTGGTTAATGGTGCGCGTGTGCAGTGTGCGTGTGTGTGTGTATTGTGAACTAAACTGACGCAACAGTGATAAAGCTAAGGGTTGCATTGCGTCTTCTCACATTCCTGGTGATACAGGGCACATAAATACGTCGCCAATTTAACGTGAATTTTGCTGCTAGCTAACGTGCCCCTAGCGGCTGGTTAATGGTGTGCGCGGACGCGCGAGTGTGTGCCTGTGTGTGTGCGTGCGCGTGTGGGTGGGCGTTTGCGCGTGTGTATTGTAAACAATACTGGCGCAACCGTGATAAAGATAATCGTGATGTTGCTAAATATATGTGTAGAAATGGAAACACAACGTGAAAGTATATTTCTTTTATTAAATAAAGTTTTTTGTGGGTCGTTTTTCTTCAGACTGGTCCCGCAGCTTCTGAAAAAAGAAAGAAAACAAGACCAAGCATCAGAAACATATGTGGGAATGTTACGTATTTATTACGAAAGCCGGGCGGAAAGGTTCACATACGTTAAAGGTTATTTACTGTTGATTCGGAAATTTCGTTATGCCATTTCACCGCAGGTTGGTTGGAAACAGACTGCGTTCGTCTGAAAAAGATGGAATGTAAGGGATAAGCGAGATTTTACCTTACTTGTTTCCGATCGAATTTGACAGTACAGAAACGTATAGAGTAAATATAATAATAAAACGAAATATAAAGTAATATCATAATCAGGTTAGTAATATTAAATAAGCGGGAACCGGGTTTAGTAACATGAGATACTATCCAACAAGTTAGGCTTTGCCTCTAAAGCGGAAAAGTACTCCCGCTATCGCGAATTTCCCGTGCATTTATGTGAGTACACGCACGAAGTGTGTGTAAGCTGGAGTTTCTTCATCGCGTCTAGTCCAGTAATCTTCTCGGGTTCTCCAGTCGTCGTCGTTGAGAGTGTACGTATTACAACTCCACTGGAGTTAGCAACATCACCATTAGCTTTATCACTGTTGCGCCAGTGTTTTCTTACAAGCTACATTATCACGAATACGTGCGTGCGTCAGCATATTTTTCTTTCATTCTCATTGTCTGCTTTCAGAGGAATCAGAGGAATGTTAAACACCAATGATTACACAAACCACGCAACTAAGGAGAAACGGACAAGTGCAAAAGTTATTTCACTGAAGAAAAACGACAGACGCGTTGAACCAGTCCAGATGTTGCCACCAAATTCGCGGTGTCCCTACGTGTCGACGAGCGCCGCCATTGTTTATTGTCGCATAAACAATGGCGCGCCATTGTTTATTGTCGCTGAAGCTGCCACAGCGCGAGATGGCTGCCGGAAAAATGGTCTTGCATACTTATCATACCGTTTGCAGGTAGGACAAGGTTGAACATAATTTTCTTACTACATACATTTTGACAATTTAATAGTCAAAATTAAGAAGTAAGTGTGGTCACATTCATTTACGTAACGCCATGTATAAATACACTGTTTGTCACTACCGTTCAATTGGAATAGCGTGTAATGGTTTAACTAGTATTGTGTCAAAACTTACAATAGTTTCCTGGAATGTCTTGCTTTGGTTGGCAATCTTACTAATATTTGTTAATCACAATCACAGCAGTAATAACATATGTATGATGGCATGATATTAACAGTCACGCATCTGTATATCTGCTCCAACACGTTAAATGTGCATAAGGCCATAAAACAAATTAGTATAGATTCTGGTCACCTCAGAACGCCCGCGTCGATGTTTTCCCACTGAAAGCGATGGTGGCGTCACATTGCGGATCAGAGCTGAACCTTGCATGTGGTATATCTGGTTCAATCCCAATGTAACACTCGTGTTTTGCACGATTTAGTGGTTACGCGGTCGGTCAGTTTGCGAGGCAATGCGTACGCCATCTGTTTCGTTACATTTCAAGGACATTCGGGTAAATGTTAATTTCGGCTAAAATTCGCTGCAGAACAAAAGAAGTAAGAAAATATGGCCTTGTTGAGGTCAGTCCATCCATGTCAATGATATCTGTATTTGACATGTTACGCAAAGCCAAGGTCTGCTGAATACCGGCGACAGTTTCGTTCTGGAAGAACAATATTTGGTAATCATGAAATAGATTGGCCTAAATTATTTACGCCGCCGACATTCTTACCACATTTGTTCTATGCTGATTCATTCATTCAATCATCCCACGTAAAAAACTCACTTTTTCGGTCCAATTAGCACCGCGACGCATCAGCGTCTTCTTCGGTGAGCGCTAGCGGCTTATATTTTCGCTCACCGCGGATGTAATCTGCATCTGTGCGACCAAACTCGACCTGCTGGCAGACGCTCTGGTAGAGGGATACTATTCCAGTCTGCACCAACTGCATGTGGTGCTACTAAACCCAGACTTCTTCACAGGACGCGAAAGCTGGTGACTTAAACCTAGAGAAAGGTGAACTCTTTCATGCTGAAGCCAAATAAAAAAGTGTTACCATTTCATACTCTCCTTGGTTGTTTATCTTACTATGATTTCTACAAGACACTCAAACTGAGACTAGGTTGCATGGGATAGTAAACGTTGCGATGTTGACAAAAGAAAACAAACAAAAAAACCAGCGCCATAGCGTCACTTTTGAAATTGTTGGTGACCGGGATCTATAATATTTTTTATGGCCTAATGTATAATGCAATTACAATTTAACTTTCACAGTTGCGTCGTGAGTAGTTATATGGGGCATCTCGATCATCAAATGTGGCACGACTTTTGAGTCCCGGCATGCAACAGTATACGGTCTATCTAGCGTACGCAACGTTGATTGGTTGATAATGGAAAGAATAATAGCCAATCGTATATCTTGCCTGGTGACCAAGAACGAAACTAACTTAGTAGTAAATACCTGGTGAATAAGAACGGAACTAACGTGGAGGGATCGTGGTATAAAAACATACAGGGATAACTTTAATTAGAGTAGAGTCGTATCATAGATATAGGAGGGCTGATGTTTAGGAATGTGTGTAGGTGTGGGTGTGTGTGTTTGTGTTTGTTCGGTATGGCACTCTGGACAAAATACGCCTGGCATGGACATATCGACCGAAACGTTGCATCTCCTCTTATGAATTCTATGCTGATAAGAAACGAACACATGCCGTCTGTCGTGTACACGTGTTTTATTGGCATAATAATAAGTACGATATACAATGACGAAGAAAGCTTATGGGTGTATGACCACCACGGCAGAGGCCTCGAGCTTAGGGGTGTACGACCATCGCGCCAGAGGCTCCAATGATGAGAATTAGATACTTGCAGAGATTTCTCTCACGCCAGATGTCTCGAACTTACGGACGTGTCCACCTCGGCAGAGGCTCTTCCGATGTATGATGAATGATACTACAGTCTACCCTCTCTCATGGTTTTAAGCTGATCAAACACGTGACAATAGTTAGCGACTAAATCTCTACCAAATATGCTTGTGAAAGCGTTCATCGGTATGTTCATTCAGAAACGTGCGGAACGTGGCGTGTAGCGGCGGTAGTCCGCACGAGCAGAAGTATTCCATGTATATTGCTATCCAATGTTGGCCGGGTCTATCACAGTTATGAGTATTGCACACGAAAGCAACCGGGAAAGCATCGATCATTGTAGGCAATCCGTCTTTGGGTACGACGTCGTGGACGGTCGAACGAGTTCGTGCATTTCTCGCCACGTGTTGCGCAATCTGGTCCGTCTCCATCAGAAATCATAGACGATGTTCCTGCTCTTGTCGACTTCCAGCACCGATTCGAATGCGGTATACGCGACAAAGTTCACGGTCCTTGGGGGTTCCGCGGCGAAATGCATATCGATGCGAAGGTTGCCCTTTTGTACCAGATGGAAGCACGAACTGTTACAAGCGTCCAGAGTCAGATCGAACCCGAAGATGTACCCGTTATGGAAGTCGGCGCGAGTCAGACTATTCCCTTCATCTTGCGACTTCTTACTGGTCAAGGTAAACAGGTTAAGGTAACTTCCGGTGTAGCGATTGTCGCCGAAATTCGGTTGGAGATGTTTGTCCACGTACACTGCGAGGAAGTTGAGGTCGTTGTGTTTGACGTAAACGGGTTCTTGACACGTTGTTGTCAATGCAAGCAGCACCAGAGTGCCGAAGAACAGGTTCTTGTGTTTGTGTGTGTGTGTGTGTGTGTGTGTGTGTGCGTGCGTGCGTGCGTGCGTGCGTGCGTGCGTGCGTGCGTGCGTGCGTGCGTGCGTGTGACCTGGCCCCCTGTGGGATGGAGTACACTTTGCAGTTGACGGAACGCAGCGGGTACTTGGTCGTGCCCTTGTCAAGTGCCTTGATGTGTGCCACCTGAACGGTCGGACTGAGGGAGGCACTTCTAGCGAACATGGCGGCGTCGACAATGTGTACCTTGTAATCGAGGTTATTGCCGCCAGCGCGAACGTGTCCTTTCTTCGCACCAGTCGTATCTTGACGTCGACGCCGTTGACCAGGAAAGGATCTTTCATGAACAGATCGACGTGTCCCATCACCTCGACGACGCGAATCCACATGACGTGCGCTTGCCGATCCACCAACCCTTGGTTGGTCTCGGCATCGTCGACGATGTTGACGGCATCCATGTGAACAGCGGCGTCTTTGTACCACCGTTGACTCGTCAGTTGCGTCTCTTTGTCTTCGTTGAAGTAACTCATCAACATTTCGACGTAGGCGCGATACGGGAATGTACTTATTGGTCGAAGGGGTCACGAGGGTGCCGCTTAGGTAGGCGTCGACTTGACTGAACTGCGATAGCAAGCAATTGTTCACTGGAGCCACCGCATTTTGTCCTTGTATAGGAACGATCCTCAACAGCGGCACGCTAGCGTGTGATTGATCATTCGTATCAATTGATCGGTATCGTAATAATAACCCGTCGCTATCCCACCAACCGCATGACGGTCGCTAGAGCTTTCCGAGAATAAGAACAGGAATCCTTCTCTCTGACGTTATACTAGTTGTCTTGTCTGAAGCTCCGTCTTATCATGCACAAATCAGCGTCATCCATTGCACAACCTTCATATGTCCTTGTTGTAGCCATTCAGATTATATATATATATATATATATATATATAAGTATTATTGTTATTATTATTTATTTATTAAAATTGAACTGCCTATTTTAATGTAATAATAATAATTTTTTTATTACGCTTTTGGACGTTATCTTATCTTTTTTATTTCTCCTTTTTAGTTTTACACCCTCGCCACTCGAGGCCCAACTTAGCTTCACAACGATACTAGGAATATCATGGTTTAATCATATCTCGAACGTCAAGAAAACATAGGAAACCCGGTATAAGTCTGCTTAACGTCACTACACAGTCAGTCAGTGCAAAGAAGCTTGAATTCCAGCATATAGTAGAGGACGCAAAACCTGATATCGTAGTTGCGTGTGAAATTTTTTCAATTCCAATAGTAGCGAATTCGTTCCACCTGGCAATGTCAGAGCGGACAGGACAGTTATAATGTCACCGTGCTACCTGGCAATGACAGAGCGGACAGGACAGTTATAATGTCATCGTGCCACCTGGCAACGACAGAGCGGACAGGATAGTTATAATGTCACCGTGCCATTTGGCAATGACAGACCGGACAGGACTGTTATAATGTCACCGTGCCACCTGTCAATAACAGAGCGGACAGGACTTGTCGCAGAATGCACAGTTATAATGTCACCGTGCTAGATGATAGGAGTGAACATTCACACCGCACATCCACACCCTGTCTTAATACTCGGAGTTTACAGACCAACAGACAACAACTCTTATTACACAAACTGTATGTGTGATGCCATATCAAGCATAGCCAGGAAATTCTCAAACAGCCTCTGTGGATTGCAAAAGAAACATCAGTACATTAAACGGATAAATGAACTCTTCATCGAAATATTTGCCATATTGGGCTTATCACAGATGGTCACCTTCCCAACAAGAATTGACAACATCCTAGATGGCTTCCTAACAAATCGACCCTCCCTCGTCAACATGTGCGAGCCAATTCAGGGGGTCTTCCCAGCGCTGGGCCAACGGCAAGATAAGAAACTTGTCTAGAAAGAAAAAGAAATACTACACGACGGCCCAACGTACCAAGTCTGACCAGGGAATGGCAAAGTACCGGACTACAAAGAAGCTTGTCCAATCAGAGTGCCGCAAGGCGTATTACCAGTACACCAACTCCACGATAGCAGAAAACAATCAGAATGTGGGCAGTTTGAAGAAGCTTTGGTCTTTCATCAAAAGCAAGAAAAACGACAAACGCGGAGTAGCCCCACTCTAGAAGAATGGCATTGTCAACAACGATAGCCAATCTAAAGCTGATATTCTTAAACCCAATTCTCACCAGTCTTCACGAAAGGAGGCAAGAGCAATGTGCCGAACCTTGGAACTAGCAAATACAATGTCTTGCCAGATATCACAGTATATGAAACAGGCGTGAACAAACGTCTCGAAGCAGTTAATAATATATATATATATATATAAGTATTATTGTTATTATTATTATTTATTTATTAAAATAGAACTGCCTATTTTAATGTAATAATAATAATTTTTTTATTACGCTTTTGGACGTTATCTTATCTTTTTTATTTCTCCTTTTTAGTTTTACACCCTCGCCACTCGAGGCCCAACTTAGCTTCACAACGATACTAGGAATATCATGGTTTAATCATATCTCGAACGTCAAGAAAACATAGGAAACCCGGTATAAGTCTGCTTAACGTCACTACACAGTCAGTCAGTCAGTGCAAAGAAGCTTGAATTCCAGCATATAGTAGAGGACGCAAAACCTGATATCGTAGTTGCGTGTGAAATTTTTTCAATTCCAATAGTAGCGAATTCGTTCCACCTGGCAATGTCAGAGCGGACAGGACAGTTATAATGTCACCGTGCTACCTGGCAATGACAGAGCGGACAGGACAGTTATAATGTCATCGTGCCACCTGGCAACGACAGAGCGGACAGGATAGTTATAATGTCACCGTGCCATTTGGCAATGACAGACCGGACAGGACTGTTATAATGTCACCGTGCCACCTGTCAATAACAGAGCGGACAGGACTTGTCGCAGAATGCACAGTTATAATGTCACCGTGCTAGATGATAGGAGTGAACATTCACACCGCACATCCACACCCTGTCTTAATACTCGGAGTTTACAGACCAACAGACAACAACTCTTATTACACAAACTGTATGTGTGATGCCATATCAAGCATAGCCAGGAAATTCTCAAACAGCCTCTGTGGATTGCAAAAGAAACATCAGTACATTAAACGGATAAATGAACTCTTCATCGAAACATTTGCCATATTGGGCTTATCACAGATGGTCACCTTCCCAACAAGACTTGACAACATCCTAGATGGCTTCCTAACAAATCGACCCTCCCTCGTCAACATGTGCGAGCCAATTCAGGGGGTCTTCCCAGCGCTGGGCCAACGGCAAGATAAGAAACTTGTCTAGAAAGAAAAAGAAATACTACACGACGGCCCAACGTACCAAGTCTGACCAGGGAATGGCAAAGTACCGGACTACAAAGAAGCTTGTCCAATCAGAGTGCCGCAAGGCGTATTACCAGTACACCAACTCCACGATAGCAGAAAACAATCAGAATGTGGGCAATTTGAAGAAGCTTTGGTCTTTCATCAAAAGCAAGAAAAACGACAAACGCGGAGTAGCCCCACTCTAGAAGAATGGCATTGTCAACAACGATAGCCAATCTAAAGCTGATATTCTTAAACCCAATTCTCACCAGTCTTCACGAAAGGAGGCAAGAGCAATGTGCCGAACCTTGGAACTAGCAAATACAATGTCTTGCCAGATATCACAGTATATGAAACAGGCGTGAACAAACGTCTCGAAGCAGTTAATAATATATATATATATATATAAGTATTATTGTTATTATTATTATTTATTTATTAAAATAGAACTGCCTATTTTAATGTAATAATAATAATTTTTTTATTACGCTTTTGGACGTTATCTTATCTTTTTTATTTCTCCTTTTTAGTTTTACACCCTCGCCACTCGAGGCCCAACTTAGCTTCACAACGATACTAGGAATATCATGGTTTAATCATATCTCGAACGTCAAGAAAACATAGGAAACCCGGTATAAGTCTGCTTAACGTCACTACACAGTCAGTCAGTCAGTGCAAAGAAGCTTGAATTCCAGCATATAGTAGAGGACGCAAAACCTGATATCGTAGTTGCGTGTGAAATTTTTTCAATTCCAATAGTAGCGAATTCGTTCCACCTGGCAATGTCAGAGCGGACAGGACAGTTATAATGTCACCGTGCTACCTGGCAATGACAGAGCGGACAGGACAGTTATAATGTCATCGTGCCACCTGGCAACGACAGAGCGGACAGGATAGTTATAATGTCACCGTGCCATTTGGCAATGACAGACCGGACAGGACTGTTATAATGTCACCGTGCCACCTGTCAATAACAGAGCGGACAGGACTTGTCGCAGAATGCACAGTTATAATGTCACCGTGCTAGATGATAGGAGTGAACATTCACACCGCACATCCACACCCTGTCTTAATACTCGGAGTTTACAGACCAACAGACAACAACTCTTATTACACAAACTGTATGTGTGATGCCATATCAAGCATAGCCAGGAAATTCTCAAACAGCCTCTGTGGATTGCAAAAGAAACATCAGTACATTAAACGGATAAATGAACTCTTCATCGAAACATTTGCCATATTGGGCTTATCACAGATGGTCACCTTCCCAACAAGACTTGACAACATCCTAGATGGCTTCCTAACAAATCGACCCTCCCTCGTCAACATGTGCGAGCCAATTCAGGGGGTCTTCCCAGCGCTGGGCCAACGGCAAGATAAGAAACTTGTCTAGAAAGAAAAAGAAATACTACACGACGGCCCAACGTACCAAGTCTGACCAGGGAATGGCAAAGTACCGGACTACAAAGAAGCTTGTCCAATCAGAGTGCCGCAAGGCGTATTACCAGTACACCAACTCCACGATAGCAGAAAACAATCAGAATGTGGGCAATTTGAAGAAGCTTTGGTCTTTCATCAAAAGCAAGAAAAACGACAAACGCGGAGTAGCCCCACTCTAGAAGAATGGCATTGTCAACAACGATAGCCAATCTAAAGCTGATATTCTTAAACCCAATTCTCACCAGTCTTCACGAAAGGAGGCAAGAGCAATGTGCCGAACCTTGGAACTAGCAAATACAATGTCTTGCCAGATATCACAGTATATGAAACAGGCGTGAGAAAACGTCTCGAAGCAGTTAATCCCCATAAACCCACTGGACCTTATGCGATTCATGCCGTGCTCCTGAAAGACTGTGCCGCTGAAATTGCACCAGTACTGACGCTCATCTACCAGGCATCCATTGGACATGTATATTGGAAACATGCCTGGGTTATTACAGTTTACAAGAAGAGAGATAGAGGTACACCATCAAACTACATATCTATCTCTCTATCTATCTTTCTAGCACATCATACACAGCAACTTCATGGACCACCTGGAAAACCTCAACATACTAAATGACTATCAGAATGGCTTCCGAAAACGAAGATCTTGTGAAGCGAAGCTCATCCAAATAGTTGATGACCTAGCCAAGGGCTTCCATGATGCTGGATAGATCAACGCTGTGCTGCTGTATTTTTTTGTAAAGCATTTGACAAAGTGTCTCATCTCCATCTGGCAGCCAAACTATATCATTACGGCTTGCGATGAAATACATTGAACTGGATCCAAAGCTTCCTGAGTAACCGTACCCAAGAAGTAGTTCTCGAAGGCAAAAGGTCATTCACAGCTGCTGTTACCTCAGGCGTTAAACAGGGCACAGTTCTCGGTCCCATTCTCTTCCACCAATGACCCCCCGGACCAAATATCCTCCGCTGAACGTCTGCTTGCTGAAGACTGCCTCCTGTACCGGAATATCAACGCATCAGCTGACGCAGATAAATTACAAGATGACATCGACAGGTTGCAGAAGTCGGAGGCAGACTGGTTGATGGAGTTCGATTGAGACAGATTATCAGAATCACCAACAGAAGGAAGAAGAAAGTAGTCTGCTGCTACTCGATCCTGAAGGAGGTCACTGGCGCCAAGTATATTGGAGTAACCATCGACAGGAAAGTAACATGGAATTATCATACCGCCAACATAACAAAGAAGGCCAACAACACCAGGGCTATCTTACAGCACAACAACAGCAGCTGCCCCCAAGCCATCAAATCGCGGTGCTACCAGACCTTCGTAAGGCCTATTGTGGAGTATGCGTCGACGGTATGGGACCCATCCACCGAAAAGTACACCATATTAGTTGAGAATGTCCTGAGACAAGCAGCCTGCTTCGTAATGAGCGACTACCGGCAACGCAGAAGCGTAGGGAACATTCTTGAGAATTTGAAATGGAAGTGACTAGAGCGAAGATGAACTGTTGCCAAGTTGGTGATGCTGTACCGCTTCAACCACAAACTGGTTTACGTGACAACTATGTCACTCGCCGCCGCACCAGCACCTACCAGAGGCAGCGCAAATCGCTTCTACCAGACTTTCACACGCGTCTATGCTTACAAATTTCCCCCAGCGTCGTCAGATTATGGAACAAGAGCACACAAAAATTAGTTAGCCAACCATCAGTAGAAGTGCTTTCTCACCATGCCAACATAGAACAATTATATATTCCTTATTATTATATGTCATATAGTCCTGAACTAATATATTGCTAAACTACGCAGACGCGCCATATTCTGACCAACACGGACTCGAGCCAGCGCTACACCAGCCGCTGCCACGCAGTAGTGATCACGGCTCGAAAATACTCTAGCCACATTCGTATGTGGCTAACATAGAGTTCTGAGCTTAAATGGAAAAAGGGAGGTTGGAAATAAAAAGTTAAAAAATTGTTGACGTTTGGTTGACGTGGGGCATATCCAAATATCTACCTGAAACGATTTGAGACGAATGAAAATTACGAAATTCATTTGTATTTCTGTTACGTAAAATAAAACCTAAACTTAAATGAATTTTAAACGCATTGATTTGTTGGTGAAACATGTCTCGTAATACAAGGTGAAGTGAATTGAGGTTGGTTTCCGTGAGTATTACATTTAAAATGTTCTGGGTGTGCCCCAATCGATATTTTGAACGAATACTTCTCCATTGCGATAAATACTTTTCCATTGCGATAAATACTTCTCCATTGCGATAAATCGGCGTTACTGCCATCTAAGTAATCAACGAATGGAGGAGGTACTGAAGAATCTTCCACGATGTGATTCGACGCCTGTCCTGACGATGGTTGTGGCGGTGCCGACGACATCGATGGTTGTGGCGGTGGGGGCGGTGCCGACGACATCGATGGTTGTGGCGGTGGGGGCGGTGCCGACGACGTCGATAGTTGTGGCGGTAGGGGCGGTGTCGACGACGTCGATGGTTGTGGCGGTGGGGGCGGTGTCGACGACGTCGATGGTTGTGGCGGTGGGGGCGGTGTCGACGACGTCGATGGTTGTGGCGGTGTGGGCGGTGTCGACGACATCGATGGTTGTGGCGGTGGGGGCGGTGTCGACGACGTCGATGGTTGTGGCGGTGGTGGTGGTGGTGGCGGAGGGATGGCAGAGGCGGTGGTGATGGTGGTGGTGGTTAAACGCTCTCTTTCTTGGCACTGCAACAAACACAAGACTTACCTCTATCTCCTTCACTTTCTCTTGATATGTCTGTCTCTTTTGTAGGATTCTTTGGCAAAAGCCTTTCTTTACTTGGCTCTGCCAGTCGTCTTTCCTTGTGAAGGTACTCCCACACATGCAGCAAGCATAGCGCGGGAGTATCTTCGGGCGCTTGGCAGCCGTAAAAGAAGCCCCTTCAGACGGTGGTGATGCTGGTGGCTACGTCTAAGAGGCGGCTGAAAGGGATTGTGGTGACGACGTCCGAGGGGCGAACGTAAAGGGCCTTTTCTTTGAGAGGGGCAATGCAAATTTATTTTTATAATTCCATTTCACTATCGACAGCTTCTACCAGCAATTTTTTTATAAACTGAAGTTTTATTACTTTGACAGGAAGTTAAACTGGAATGTACGCCATCTTGGAAGGCAGGACGTGGGGCGGCCATCTTGAAAAGCAAGGTGTGGGGAGGCGGCCATGTTGGAAAGCAGGACGTGGGGGCGGATATCTTGGAAAGTAACACGAAATTGGGGAGCTGACACGACAGTTTTTTCGTGTACATATACATATTCACAGGATTATTCCATTAAAAAATGTATTCATTACTCGCAACCAAAGCGTTCAGGTTTTCCTCCTACGCTTGTCGTTGTTTCTTTCTCAGGTATCGACCATCGGCGACGTGTCGTTGTAAAGTGCTCCATCTGGAGAATGTGGTGCCACAGTCGCCACACGTCGCCGTTGGTCGAGTCGCATTCCTTTACTTGGGTGCCGGCGGGTCTTCCGCAACTATCGGTGCTGACGCCGCCGCTGCTGCCGGCGATGTTCGGTTTTGCGTTTTTATTTTTAACATACTGCATACTACAATGTTTCTAAGTAATCAATTAAACAAATAAATAAAGAACTTCCCACTCGTGGTCGGTATAGTTCGATAGCATCGAGTTCCGTGATGTTCTCCGTACGTGGTTGTTGGGGTACCCTACGTACTACATCTGCGCGTTGTGAAGAATCCATGCTAGTTATCACTTGTAGTGTGAGCGATGGAATGACAGAAAGGCGGTTGAAGGCCAGCGTCACTCTGGTCGGTCACGTGTTTTCTTATGGACAGGTCAACCAATAAAATAGCGTGTAACATCACGAGTCTACCAATCAAATCCGAAGACTAAAACCGTTTCTGATGTCATCGCTTAAACACCTGCTGCGTTTATATTGCTACATTGTTGTAAACATGTCTAAAAATAGCATAAAACTGACGCATTTGCGTTGTCTGCTGCCCATTAGTTCAAGAATACTTTACTCACTACAGGCGGTTTTTTGTAAAAGTGTGACACTTTTGGCGAAGTAGCGAGGCAGCGTCTACGTAGCTGTATACCAGTCTTAGCAGTCTACGAAGCTAAAACTGGTATACACTTAGCAAAACATTTAAGTGCAACATCTACAGGCACCATTATTAACCAGCTGCTAGGGACACGTTAGCTAGCCGCTAGATCCACGTTAAATTGTCGACGGATTTATGTGCCCCGTATCACTTATTATTTTCCCTGGAACAGTTGCCACAGCGCGATACGGCTGCCGGAAGAGTGGTCTTCGATTCTTATCGTACCGTTTGTAGGTAGACACAAGATTGAACATAATGTCCTTACTACATACATTTTGAGAATTAAATAGTCAAATTGAAGAAATAATAATGGTCACATTAATTTACGCAACCCCCTGTATAAATACACTGTTTGTCACTACCGTGTGTTTGGAATAGCATGTGTATGACGGCATGACATTTAGAGTCGCTCATGTGTGTGTCAGCTTCATCACGTTAAATGTATATAATATAACTGTCACTGTTGACAGACCAATAACCACATAACCACGCCCGTTCAACTTTCACGTCACTCGATACCTGTTCAATACGCGCATTCATCGATACATCATCAAATAGCGATCTAACATACCCAGCAACCACTACGCGGCATGAAAGTCGTCTTGCCACACCCCGTCGGGCCGGCGTTAATACGTGTAAAAGGATGCATCAATCGCGTGTCCATCGCGTCGAGTGAAGACACACCCCGAACGTATTCGTTTATACGACAACAACGACAGGCTCGACACTCGTTCAATTCATCGATACATCATCCAATAGCAATCTAATACACTCGTCAATCACTCAGATAGCTTTGTGATCACCAAGGCATCTGGCCAGTGACCTGATCAATACCTAGACATCAATCAATATCGATTGAGTATCGATCTCCATCACAAATCACATTGAGAAAGACCTAAATACTACTGTTGGGGAGTGTGGACCATAACCAGGTCACCGCGCGCTGGGTATTTTTGGAAACATCGACGAATAACGCATTGTAGGTATGCCTAATCAACCACGTGATTCAGAAATGTCTTCATCTATCTATTCTTGGGTTTGTACTTGGATGCCATTATTTGAACATATAATTTAGTATATAATGTGCCAGTTTTCGTAGGGTAATATATCATGTACACAGATAAAGAGATAAATTGAAGGTACGACATAAGCATTGGTATAAACGTACGACAACAACTTCAGTAAAGGATAATCAAGCAGAACTTTATTAAAATTAATGAGCGAGCATTGACGAAACGAACAGAGTCACCGGATAACGTTCTCGTGGTGTATTGTTCAAGTACGCCAATGTAATAATCAATATGGCAACATAATAATTGCCCAATATTTTTTCAATCAAACGTTAACCACCGACAGCGTCAGAGAGAATATAGCCTCGCGTACACGCCAAAGTTCCCGGCGGCATTCAGTGTTCAAAGTTACGCTTTCTCAGCGAAAGTAGAATGTTTAACGGCGTCAACGCCAAGTTTCACGTAATCTTCGCCTCGATCGGCGTTGATCACGTAACGTTCGGAGTCCGAGAGCGTTCACTGGTGGCTATGTTAAATGTTTCAGAAGAACGAGCGCCTCGATCGGCGTCGACGTCGGACGTTTTGTGACGACCGCCCGTTCGTCCGAGACCGTTCGTCTGCGGTCACGATAGATGATCTTCGTTGATGGCGTTACGTTGATGGCGTAACGTTCCGAGCGCGTTCATCGGTGGCAACAGTGGTAGATATTTCCGATGACATTGGACAGTTTCGATTGGCGTTCGCCCGTGTCGGAGTTAACGTTGCCGATCGCTAGATCTCGATCTTATCGCTGCCGCTTGGAATCCTCCCAAACACGAACTAAGTACTGAGCAAATTTAATATTAACAAACATGATAAGAAATAAAATATAAAATAATAGATACTAAAAATATAATGTCGTCACGTCTGGATAAATCATAAACGCTCGGTACCACCGTACACGTGTGCATCTCCCCGGAGGTTCCCCGGGGCAACACCTCGTCACAAAACTAAAAAAATATAAAGAAACAAAACGAAAAGCGAATCTTGATACCAACGCGTCGTGTCGCCTACAGCCGCAACAACAATCGGTCAAACCGGAAGCACGCGCGAGGCACCTGAAATGAAACATCACCGACGATTAGTCGATTACCATTTAAATAACTTTACCGGTTATCTACATACAACCCGATAAAACTAATATCATCATCTTGAACGCACACAATATTGCATACATGCTTACAAACTTGTAAAATAGTTATGCACTTCGGAGGGTTGTGTTAAGCTTACCTCGGAAATGAGGGCGTCCCTCCCGACCACCCCGACGGGCAGTCTTGACTGTAGGACACCCAACCGTGCAGTGCCTTCACGCGTCACTTCCGGTACCGTGTAATCATCTGTTGCGTCTGAAGACGACGTGATAATGTTTACGCTCAGTGCCTAGTCACGAATGAGGAGTTCCGCCGACCCCAGGAACTTTGGGACTTGAACTGTTTGCGTTGTGAACCCGTAGACATACACATCTTCAGTTTATCTTCATTTGACTTGCTGGTGACGAAGCGTTTGACATCATTGCTCGGGTTGTGTTGCCCAATCAACAACTTTACCTCCGAGATTGTTCACCCTCCGTTGTGACGTATGCCAACAACTAGTCAACAACAAAAACAATAATAAGATTTATTATCTAACATTACACAACGCTGCAGGAGATAAGCACACGTTAAGCACACTATCATGCACTTGTTTTTCCTATGTTCCGTCTAGCCTCAACGTGCTGAACATACAGGCATGTCGGTAGGCGAACACACAAAAATAACGTATGTACAGTGCAAATAGGCCTACTTGTCACATATTTAGGTCAGAGAACAGGCAATGTTAGTTAAACATACCATTTATATGTTGATCCATCGTGAAGCATTGTCCAGAGATCCCTGTGTTTAATTTCCTGTCAAGATGCCTTCGAACATTCACGATCGCAGCCCGTTAAAAACGCGTCCGATTTCATTAACATCTAGCTTGCAAAAGATTGCTACGAGTTACCGCGCCATGACGTAGCGATATCGACGCATTTCATTGGCCAATCTATTAGACTTACGTCAAAGAACAATCGTCGTTAGAAATTTGTAAAAACCGGCGTTAGTCGGAAACCTTGCTTTCTAACGTAGGCCTACGCAAAACGTCGTAAGCAAACGTTCAACGTCCCGCGTGCGTTTATTCTTCAGCTCCGCGAAGCAATGCTTTATACTTATTTCAGGGGTGAGATTTAGCGGTCGCCCGGTCGCCAATGGCGCCCAAAAATGGCTTCGGGCGACTTAATTTTTTGGCTACAGTAGCCCGCATGGCGACTCGAAATATTTACGGAGCTGCATTATTTTAGACCCAGCAAAAATATACGGAATGTTAATAAACATCTCAGAAGTGTTGTCTTGGCTATATCGCATTTATGTTAACTATAAATAGTGTTTTTGTGACACGTTTGACATTGCAAGAAATGTTGCTAAACCGTAGCCGAAGCGATATCAATAGGGAGCATTCATTGTATTTTTAATCAACCACATCGACGCTCAACATGTTACTGAATGGTCATTCTACACTGAAATAATAACCGGTCATGTTAATAGTCTTGGTGTCGCGTGGCGCAAACTTTATATATATTAGCAAAATGCTCGTCCCCAGGACGGGATAACGTGTTAGTTTATACGTGACAGTCATGATAGCAATGTTTACCAAATGCCTCAGGCCAATATGCCATCAATACGCTTGAACGTATTACCAGAAACAACCGCGTCACGCACGTGATGCAATACTCGTTGCATGTTCAAAATGTTGAAGGTTGCGTGAATTTAGACCCATGGATACTTGTGTTGGCTGCTTTCTACTGTCTTTTTATTGTGTACTGCGACCCCGGGCCAATACGTGGGTGCGTGATTTCTACTATAATTAATAAACCGCCGATATATGGCGCTACGTGCTCTCAAACGGTTTACGTACCGAAGTATTCGCGCGCGTGGTTTCTGCGATCGTTGGAAGTTAACGTTTTACGCAGCGAACGTTTGATTTACCATAAAAAAACCACTAAGAACCTTTGATATATGGGGTATTTCGAAAAAAATTAAGGCGTTTCGTTTCATTCGTGGGGTCGTAGATTAATCCTGAAGGTTTGGCGCCCGAGGTGTAAGCCGTCTAGGAAGAAGATGTTAACATAACCACATATAAACATACATACAAACATACATAAAAACATATGCTATCTCCATTATAGTTAGATATATCTACATGGTGCGCGGATCGCTTCTGGTGAATTAATCGGGAAACTGGTTAAAGTTTCTCTAGGCTAGGGTAAAATCAGGTCCTGTAAAAAAATCAAACAGCAAAACTGTTCTGTTCACAGGAGCTGATGTCCTGTGACGCTTGGAGACGTTTCGCGTAGACTGTTGGTGCACCATGTTATGAAAGCAAAACAACCTGTCACATGTGTACAACTTATACTGTATTCTATTCAGTATTATGTATCACATTGTATTGATCCTGCCTTGAAAATAAACATCTTGCCAGCCAGCTTTAGTTCAAAGCAAACCCAGTTTTGCATAGATGACATGGCGAATCTCACTAGGCTCAAAATATCGAATCTAGAAGAGTCAAGTATGAATCATGACACCTTGCGAATGGCTATGCCATGCAATAAGTGTTACCTTCGCTAAAGGCATCCGTGTTACGGTGTAGATTGTATATATAAGAGTCATTTGACATATAAGGCGGGAGCAAACCAGTAACACTGCCATTGTTAGGGGATATTCTCAAATAGAATGAAACTGTTTGTAAGCTGATTGTAATACATTAGATATTAAATTTAAATGATTTCTTAAGACGCGGGATGACTTGCACTTATTTTAAATTCTTCTTCCATTTAAGTTCAGAACTCAATGCTAGCTACACATAGATGTGGCTAGAGTATGTTCGAGTCGTGATCACTACTGCGTGGCAGCGGCTGGTGTAGCGCTGGTTCAGGTCCGTGTTCAGGATGTCAGGGAAAAGCCAGAGCATTTCTAATATTTTTATTGGGTAAAGTAGTGTATCAAGACATGCTTTCAGCAATGGATCAAGATCACAGGACTTATTTGGGGAGGACATGATTATTTCCTTATTTCATCAACTGTGGCTTGTGAAAATGAAGCAAGTAGAAGCTCTATAACCGAATGCACAGACGTTCAACGTAATTATTAATTTGGTCCTGTAAATAAATAGTTTTTTCTTTTGTATGCCTTTGTTGTGTTTGTTTTGATTGGTCATAGACATAGGCCAGGCTAAGTGTGAGCTTCTGTCACTGTTCATGTAAATATACACCATATGGCATATTTCGCCTACTTTATCGGACGAAAATATACGTAGATATTCGTAATAATACAGGAATACTACAGGAAAGAACGGCCACTCGAACACGCCATAAACATTATAACGATTTCGTCCGCAGGCCTGTCCTATTTCACGAAACATGTTTTCGTCGTTCGATAAAAAACATTGTGAAGTGGTGGCGCCATCATGTGGATAAAGTCAACATTCGCTTAGACAAACCGGCATATATATTTTAGTCCCGCTCATCCTCGCTAACCAGGGGTGGTACAATGTAATACTACACTACCCCTGGCAGATCGAACTGTTGAAAAGTGGATTTGTCAATTTATCCCACAACATGGGCGGATGCACGCTGAATCATTTGTACGTCGTCCCACTTCGTGTCTTGGTCGACGTGTTTCTGGGCCCGCTCCCAAACTTCGAAGAGCGTTCCCAGCGACGACGGGTTCACCACCAATTAAAGTTAAGTTCCTGTATGCGAGCCCCCTAAATCCCCTAGGAACGGCTGCTATTGGTTAACTCAGCAACAGTAGGTCACGTTTCAGCAGGGTTATCTGCCAGGGGGTATTGATGTACTGGCGGCGAGGGTGGTATAAAAATCACGATACTTATTTACACACGAATAGTCAGTCTTTAACAGTATTATATGAAAATAACAGCTAAACATGATGGGAGGCGAAGATGAGTTTTCTGCTGGACAAATTTATAAATTCCAACAAATTTACCAGCGTTTTACACGCATGGTATGCAGGAACACAGAACAGTTTAACCAGGAGTGTAGCTGGATTCTTGATGAATTGAATGCTTTAGACTTCTCGGGGAAGATTGTTAAAGAAGAGGTAATGGAAGAAACCAGCACCGTCACTAACCTGTCAACAATTGTTTACATGTCTCCCGTGACAAGCAACTGTCAGACAATGCACTAAATCAATATGTAGTGGTCCAATAATTGTACAGAATACGTACATAATTAATGGTTATAATACTACAGCCTTGGTTTGTGAGCAGAACGAATACAACTCGCCAGTGACCTATTATTAATCGTCTCAATTATTAATTAAGCAGCGAGCGATAATGAATAGATTTCACAGTGTACCACGTGAAATTAAAAGGCCACATGTAGCATTTTAGCACAGTTGGTAAACTTGGTATATCATAAATGTTTCTGTGTAATTAATACATATCGCACTACACTATCGTACACTACAGACTAAGTTTGAACATGGTTGCTTGGTCGAAATGTTCCAATTGCTTGGTTGCAATGTCCCACTGTCACTGATCGTTGCGATGTCCAACTAACTTTGGTGGTAATTCATTGTAATATATTCGAAAATAAAACTATTAGGTTATTTGTGTTGTTACTGATGATAATATTGGCCAGACCACCCACATACCCCATAGGTACACAGGGCAGTCGTGCTGCGTCATTCTTTTGATTAGTCATAGACAGTGTAGTATCAGTGTGAAATATTTAAATTTGAACAAAACAAAAATAGGTATAATTTATAATAATAATCATAAACAAAATATAACTCTGTAATTAAAAAAAAAATGGACACTAAAAATGCTGAAGGACATCTATAAAATGGTTCAAAAGTATTAATTTTGAAGTAAGAGAAGTATTGTTTTGGTGCAATATACCTATATACATAGTTTAATTATTTATATGCAGGGTTGTTTGATTTAAATCATTTGATTTAAATCATTGATTTAAATCACTCCAAAAAAATCATTGATTTATGATTTTTTTTACTTTTGGTTATTTTAATCGCTGATTTATATGAATTTAGCACAAATAATTGTTTACAAGCATCGAGATCAACAAAGTTTTGTGTGTTTTTTAATACAAAAGCACAAAGTGCGCACACTTGTGTAGCTGTATTGACACCAGATAGCCTGATAGTCAAATATTTTATGACATTGTGTATACCAGATTTAAAAAAACAAATAAATAAAAAACATCTTATTTAAATTAAAAAAATCCGATTTTTTTTTTTAAATCATGATTTTTTTTCAACCCTGTTTATATGCATGTTTGACTGTAGTGTAGGGCATTCCGATTAGGGTTGGGGCATCCACACCTCCTTCTGTGTAGTCACTAGCTTCATATATGCACCATGCTGTGGTTTGTGGTTAACACATCTACTTTACATGCCAGAGTTCTGAGTTCAAGACCAGGATGAGGTATCGTATGTTTAATGTAAAAACCTGTCTCTACACCAGGGACCACTTCCCTTGTGGCTGGAAGATCACATTAATGTCAGTCCCATCTCGTTAATTGGAGACATAAAAGAACCACTGAGGACGACATGCACCCTGGCAGTGATCACCCCTAGTGCCATTATATATATGGGCATTTCCACATATAATGGGGTATTTTGTACATGTCAAGACATTTGAATAAATTGACCATACCTAATTTATTTTGTGTGGATTAAGTACTATAATCTTATGAAACACAACCAAGAGACATAGTTATGTTAATTTTGTTAGAAGAATGCGACTTTAAATATTCCTAGCATAAAAGTTCACATTTTGTGTGAATTCAGTTGAGTTGCCAATAAAATTGTGTTTTAGACTATTGTATTGCACCATAGAGCACTACCGGTAGGTGATTATGATGCTATATAAATATCATATTTTTATTTATTTATTTTAATCTGTCTTTGTAGGATGCCAGTGCACTTCTACGGCAATGCTGTTACTTGGTGCAGTTGAAGCATGAACACCTTGTCACTAAAGTCTGTCTCCTCACAGTCAACTTGCTGTCAGTACAAAAGGTAATCAGCACAGGACACATACATATACAAGTATATATTGTATAATTTATACCAATAACAAATTATGTCTACCGGTACTCAGTTTTATTTCTATATAATATATGCTTATTTACTACCACTAATCATGCTAATCATTTTATTATAATATATGGTTGACCTTATTAAAATACTTGGTTGCAAATCTGCCTACACATGTTCCGATATAGAAATATTATCACACCTTACTGTTGGCTGTTGGGCTTATAGCGTGCCCATGTTATGACTTGTGCCTTCATTCTAGATGGTTCTGCTGAATGGCGCAGAGCCAATGACTGAGTATTTAGTCGAGGCATTACAATGTTGTTCGGCCCAAGTGACTCCGCACATCCTCCATGCCCTCGGTGCTGTCCTCTATGAGAATAGTGGCAGACTACTTAAGGTGGGTAAAAAAAAATGTTCAGCCTTAGAGGCTGAATAGTACATGTAGCCATAGCATATATATTTTTTCAATTCATAGTATAGTATGTTTTCAATAAAAAAATTAAATGTATATATATATATATATATATATATATATATATATATATATATATATATATATATATATATATATATATATATATATATATAATATATATATATACATATTAAAGTAGCATTATAATAATATATTAAAGTTGCATAATAATATGTAGTTTTCCACTGATATCCCAGATCATAAAAACTTAATGTAGGCACACGGTTGGTAATGTTAAAAACCTGAAATATTACAAAATGAAAGATCACAATAGTGACCCTTAATATGGATGTTATTTGTAACCAACCAAGGTGGTATGAATAAAGTAAGCTCAGTGTCGCAATGTCCCATACCAGTCCTTTGAACTGTTAACCAGTGAAAATCATTGAACGTTCCTTTTAAACAGTCTTCTGCTTTTCAACTAATGGCCATTCACAGTTGTCAGCATTTACATGTTTGTATAAAAGCAGATAATGCTCATACCCCAGCTCCGAATTACCACTTTAAAATGTTGATAATTTTGCAGATTGAAAAATATATTGCTGTAACAATGTGACGCAGTGCACGTATATAGGACATACAATAATGAATTAGTAACCATCAGAATATGTTTACAAACATTTATCTCCAATAATTATGTAGTCGTCGTGTTTTTCGTCTTTTTTTTCTCACAACTCTACAAAGTTTTGAATTTCCAAGATGTTTTTTCCAGGTAGCATGCAGTGCCGTGAGCGGTTACACGATTTTAAACAATAGTAGTTCCATAAAAGTTCACCATGTGACACTGCATGATGCAGTGGTGTTCATATTTTGCATGCGACCAACATTTAAAAAATTAATATGTGGGTCATGACCCCCCTCCCCTTTACACCCCCTCCCCCTTTACACCCCCTCCCCTTTAGTACAATTTGTACAAATAGATAAATGTGAACAATTGTGACAGGCCCCTAATATTTAAAATGTTGTTTCAGTTCCACGACTTGTTGCTGGGCCACAGTGGATTGTTGACACAGATCATCACCTGTGTGACAGATGTTAAGGTCCTGAGGGGAGCCGTCCAGTGTCTTGACAGCTTCACTATCAGGTAGACCCATGGGAAATAACAACCCTGATCATATTCGTGTTCTGACTATTCTGACTAAACTGACATATTTTTCGAAACATTTTCGTCTTCCCCCTGGTCCCTTGTGGGGTGGGGGCCACATCACTTAGTCTGTTCCGCCCTCTCGACGAGTCGTCTCCTTCCATCGTGCCATTTTCTCCCACTCTTAGCTGTTCACCCCTGACCTTTCAAGCTCTCTCTTACCGCCATCTTAATTTCGGCCTTCCTCTTCTCATTTTGCCACCCTCTTCTGTTTTTTTCTTGGTCAATCTCTCCTCACCAATTCCCTGTATGTGTCCTGCCCATTGCAGTCTGCTCCCCACTACCTTCATCCTCCCCACTACCTTCATCCTCCCCACTACCTTCATCCTCCCCATTACCTTCATCCTCTGGTGTATCTTCATTCCTTCATTCATTCTTAATTCCCCAATCTTCCTTCATTCTTCTCATTCTCCGAACCCTGTTGTTCTCTGCTACCTTTTCCTCCTTATTCAATAAATGACACTTTAAGATGAATTTTATCTCAAGCATATTTATATTCTTGTTGTAGTTAATTTTAGCGTAACTTATTAATACAATTTTAATTAATTAATTGTTTATAGCTTTACAGAGTTAGGTTTTACTTAAATAAAAAAATATATATATACAGCCCTGTATATAATATAATATATATATATATATATATATATATATATATATATATATATATATGTATATATCATTATTTTTACCTTTTAAATCAATTGTAATGGATTTAGTTGGTCCTAGAATGTGTGTAAATTCTATTTATTATTTCATGCATTATATGTTAAGCGCATTGCTATCGGGCTTGCAAAAAAGTGGTCTGCCCCATATAAAATTTTATTATAATTATTTCTTACTGCAGTATAGGATTTACTGCAGTATAGAACAAGTTATAAAGGCAGAAGTTACACAATCCATTTTCATTATTTGTTGCACAGAACGTTGTAAAATTATCTTTATGAAAGTTACATTACGAACATGAATGTTGTCTTGTGTAACATGAATGTTGTCTTGTGTAACATGAATGTTGTCTTGTGTAACATGAATGTTGTCTTGTGTAACATGGCATGGTGTTTACAGGACACTCAACTTTGCCTACATGAGGGACGAACTTCAAGGTGAGTGTCTCCAACTCCTGTTGAGAGTTCTGCGGACGTCGTGGCCTGACACCATGGACGATGTGACACACAGCAAGGTGCGTAGAGTTGTCACAAAGAGAGAACAATTCTGTTGAGTTTCTTGTTGATTATATCTTATATGTCATCGAGCAGCCATTCTTGGGTTGACTTGATGGCGATGACGTTGCGTTGATGACGTGATCTGCTGTTTGTAGCACTGCACCGCATTTACACTAACCGGGCTGGACCGTGCATAGCATATGCACGGTTAGTTCGGAGCTTGTTTTTAAAGTTTTATCAGCAAGTCTGCGACGCACTGTTTGACTACTTAATATGCCTCTGTTATTTATTTTCCGGGTGATTTCAGTCATGTTTTGCATTGATCACCCGAGGTTGTACAGTTCGCAGCCTGATCATTTGCGATTCCAGCAGCGACTGTCACAAGAATAACAATGATAGCACTTGTGGAGTGGAGTGTTATTCCTATTGACCATATCAATAATGTTTACCCCTCAAATTTCACCTTTGCATCCCATGTCCACAAGCTAGTCCTGAACTAACTGGGCTGTTGCGCCATGCACGATATTTTCAACTTTAGCGAGACACCACATATAGCTGCGTCATGTTGCATTGACAGAAGTTGGGCGAGTTCATTGTGTCATGACAAAAACTTATGTTCAAATGTTCACGTTTCTTTTGTTGTTCAGTATAGCTATTGATATATTTCACCTGCACAATTAAAAGTTGTCATTGTGAAATTCCAGATCTTGATAAATGCTATAAGGGGCATCCAGAACATGGTGTTGGCAACAAAGATGGTGGATAACCAACACCTCGGATCTATTCTCGCAGCACTCAAGGTTTGTGTTCTTATTGTCATGGCAACAATCAGCAGCTCACAAGATTGAGACTTTCTGTGAAGCAGACATTACATCAACATATCCTGCTTGTTTCTAGCCATACATCACCAGCATAAGTATTTCTGTAGAGCTGATGCCTTATGAAAGAAGTAACCATAACTACACCGACTGTGGTTACAAAAGGTAACCAGGTAAGCTGCACAATAAAAACCAGTCGCTGATAAATATGTAGCCATATAAACTCATATGAGTGATAATACTTAGTTTGGTAGTTAGTTAGTTAGTTAAAAAACTAAACCAGTAGCTAAGTTTGAAGAAATATTTATAAAATAATTGTCTTCATAGCATTTATACAATATGCTATTTTATCCGAAGTTATAAGTTTACCTCGTGTAAATAATTTGGATATAGTAAGCTTCGTGATACATGTTGTGTCATGTGATATACAGGTCTGCTGTTGCAACATTTTGTCTTCCCTCCCTCCTCCAGGTGTACATGGTGCATGGCCTGCCTGGTGCCCCCGTTGCCATGCCAATCGCCCTCCAGCCAGTCCCAGGTTATGACACCCTAGGGGGAAGGTCCACTGCTGGCCCCTCAACTTCCAACCCCTCAAGGTCTGGGGGCAACACCCCCCAATCTGTTCACACCCCTCAGTCTGACAGCAACGTGTCCAAGCCAGCCAGCAGGGGGAGGAAGAAAAGAGGAAATAAGAGCAAAGGATCGTCAGTCGATGACACATGTGACCAGATGGACCAACTGAGCATGTGTGGTGACCCTGTCCGGGGCGCTTACAGCGACCCTTTTGCACTGTCGGTGTGGGGAAACATGAGTAGTTCTGAGTCAGAGTTTTCCGACACAGAGGGCGCCACAGGCAAGGCAAAGGCTGTCCACTCCAAAGTGAGACATTGTGTGTTGGCGTGCTTCCATGCCGTAATTAAGGTATGTGATGGAATCAACTTTTTGGTGGTTTAGCTCATTCATTCAGAGTGTCATTTAAACCCTGGATAGTCATGGATTTTCTAATTAAATTTTCCTTCATGGAATGTTATGACATTTTATTAAAAGTCATGGAATTTAAAAAAATAGTTTTTTATTTTATCTGTGAGGTGGTGATATTTCGGTGAATGTTAAACTACCATTCAGCAATTTTGTATGAAGACAGTAGATTACATTCTGTAATCGTGCTTCTAATTGGGCAGGCTGTAATCTGAAATGAAGCATGAATTAAAAACGCTAAAACATTACATAAACAAGTAAACATAAACAAGACTGTAGCCATTGCAACTTGGACAAACCCTCATGAAATGTGTGTAAAAAAAATTTCATTCAAAAATGCTAATTTACACATTAATTTTCGTAGCTACTATGTAGTAATTTAGTATGGACAAAATAAAACTCAGTTGTTTGATGTATCTTCACTTCTACAATATTCTGAGACAATTTTTTTTTGGAATTGGCCACTTAATAGAATCGAATTGCTCTGGCTTGAAGCGATTCTATTAAGTCCACAGCATAGTGGTGTTTGTGGGCCTGTATAATGGTGTTTGTGGGCCTGTTGTTTACAGGCGACAGACAAGAGGACTATGTTTGGCTACTGGTCGTCTTTCATTCCAAACACTCCAGGCATTGGACCGCTGCTGCAGGCACACACGCTCTTCACAGTCATTATAAAGGACCCGTCACCAAAGGTAAGCGTTGACTATGGAAGGACCACTTTGTTGACATTGTGTGCGCAGTAACTGGAGAGGTACATCAAAAGTCACTAATAGCTATTTGGGTCACCCTCACCATAGCCAGGGGTGGTAGTAGTACTACAGTACCCCTGGCAGATCAACCTGTTATAACGGAGATTTGTCAGTTTATCCTCCCACATCAAGTGTGGATGTACACTGAATCACTTGCTGTCTTGTACACTGCTGTCTTGTACACTGCTGTCTTGGTTGATGTACTTCCGGCACCCGCACCCGCACCCAAAAAACAAATTTCGAGGAAATGCCTATCATCCGTTCATTCAGCGATGATGGGTCCACTACCAATTAAAGTTAAGTTCCCGTATGCAGGCCTCATAAATTCGAGCTCGCAATCTCATTCGTTAACACAGCAACTGGAAAATCAGCGTTTCGACAGGTTGATCTGTCAAGGGTACGGTTATAGTCAGAGACCATAGACGGCAAGGAGGATTTTGATTATGTTGTTAATTCTTACCTACCCCTCTTCGCTCCATTTTTTGTGACTGACCCCCAACTATTTGTTATTTTTGGCAGGCACGGACTGGGTCACTGGCATTGCTGACCGCCCTCTTGGAAGGCTCCAAACAATACCTGATGGTTGCAGAGGAAAGGTAAGCAAATTTGACAATTATTTTCGTGATCTTAATAAGATATTATTTCTGTGCAGTAAATTTACTTTATCAGAAACAAGCATGAAAATATTACCATTATGATTACAAATTAGGAACTTAAATTAAAATGTGTATACCATATCCCTATAACCTAAAAAATACTGCATCTATTCAGTAACATTGACTATTCCATACCATGCTGTGTGTTCTCTACAACAGATATGTGGGTTCAGTCAGTGTCTTTGAAGGTTCAGCTCATACAGGCAGTGCAGGATTTCATACTGACAAAACCTGTTTTTTGATAACCTGTTTATATAGCTCATAAGATCAGAAGTGCTGAAGATATTTTTTTTATTAAGTTTGGAAAATTTCCTTAATAGAGCAAGGCCTTAAAAAACACTGGGCTAGCTCTGTAATAATTTGTCAGCGAATCGCCACATAATACAAAAAAACTCGTCATGTAACTATAGTTATTCAACTACAGGAATAGTTCCGTTTGTTTTTGTTGTCTTTGTAACAACGTAGAAATGCTCTTTGTTGCTGTATCTAGTGACCAGTACCGCACGGCGCCCTTCACCCCGTTCTCTGTCACACTTGGTCACATGATCAAGGAAATACACCGGTGTCTGTTGTTGGCGCTGGTTGCCGAGAATTCTCCCCGCGCCATCACACAGATAATAAAGGTATATGATCCCATTTCTCAGACGAAGGTAAAGATTCAAAGTGCTTTAGACCTGTTCGTTCTTAATCAAACTCGACTTCTCTGAGAAGCATTCAGCCATGCTGCAATTAATTAATACGCAAAGACTATGCATCCATATGCATCCACTACTGTCTATAGCTAGGTACTCATTTCTACAGCTTTGTAAACTGAGGCAACGTTGAGTGAACAAAATTGCCCAAGCTTTGAAATGGCAGCAAGAGGATTCAAACTCTGGTCATCTGAAGTGATAGTTTGATGTTCTTACAACTGTGCAACTGTACCCCATAGGCAGGAGGGTAAGGGAAGGGGTTTATGCCATTCCCACGTCAACTGTTCCCCTGTTCTGCTGTCCTCAGTGTCTCGCAACACTCGTGCCCAACGTCCCGTACCAGAGACTCAAGCCAGGACTGCTCAGCAAACTTGTGAAACAACTCAAGCCATTTCTCTCCCATAGAGGTAGGTGTAGTCCTGGTGACACTGCCAGGCACTGGTGTCATGTCCCAGTGTCATCCTGTCATTGTCAAGTGTGTCACACCTCAATATCACAACGTTTGTTATCAGGCAAGGTTGTCATACTTCAGTGTCAATATTTTAATGTTAGTGTGTCATGTAAAATAATTAGCACACAGCATGCTTTCCTTTCCAAGACAGATTATGCAACTACAGCGGGTGAGGCCTTGTGGCCATTTTCTAATGTCTTTATATAAGCAAAAATCATGTACCCTCTGTTAAGACAAGTACCCAAATCGATTTGAATAGAACATGTTTGAAAGAGTTTATAAATATAAACATCTATATAAATGTCCATATTCCAGATAAAAAAAAAAAAAATACAATTTAAATAAATCCAATTTTTAAAAATTTTAAATCATAATTTTTACAACCCTGGTCCCTGAGCTACCTTGCCATTCATGTCTATGTGTCATTGCTATCATCAGGCATTGTCATTTATCACTGTGTGTTGCTGTCAAACAGTGTTGTGTCATGTCATGTCAAGTATTTTGTTATTAGAGAAAATAGTATTCATGATTTCAAGATGCGACATGACCTACCTTTGCAGCATTTTTTTTTTAAAGAATCTTTATTATTGGTTGAGATGTCATGATTGTTTCAGAATGTTTGTTCCAAAGTAAACAAAAGTATGATTTGCCATAGTGCTACATTAAAAATGCAATGAAATTGCTCAGAGCTTGAATAGCAGCACGATTTGAACAGCGATGTTAATGTGCCCAACACAGTAAACATATCACATGGGAGGGAAGAAATTGGGAATCAAGTGGGCTTAATCAGAAGAATAGTACAAAGCTGGATGATGTGGCCTGAACCCTTGGTGTGGATGGAGGTGGGCCGAAACACTTGGTGTGGATGGAGGTGGGCTGAACACTTGGTGTGGATGGAGGTGGGCTGAACACTTGGTGTGGATGGAGGTGGGCTGAACACTTGGTGTGGATGGAGGTGGGCTGAACACTTGGTGTGGATGGAGGTGGGCTGAACACTTGGTGTGGATGATGGTGGGCTGAATACTTGGTGCAGAGGGAGGTGGGCCAAACACTTGGTGTGGATGGAGGTGGGCTGACTACCAAAGGAAGCAGACGCTAAAACAGCAAGGCTGCAGGAAAAGGGTCAGACCACATTTAAGATGGGCAGACTGCATTAAGAGGGATATGAGGGGGATGAAAAGTGAATGAAAGATCCACGGAAAAGAATAACAGCTAAAGCTGTGCAGCTGTGTAAAAACCTCACCGTCAAAGGGGACTTAGCAAGACCTATTAAGTGTACATAACCTAACTAGCGTACAACCCCTTTTTTAATCAGCAGGATCCATATTTGTTGTAATTTGACTAGAGTGGAACAACTGAAAAGTGTCGCCATCTGGTGTTAAACAGTTGGCACCACTTTTTAGTTGTTCTACACTAGTTACCAAATGACACAACTACTGTTAAACAGTTACCTTATTGTATAGAGAAAACACTTTTTTGTATGCTCATTAGAACAGATTCCTTTACATTTGTCCCTGTCCCAATTTTTTTCAAGCATACTCTACATGTAATAGGTTGAATACGGTATATGGAAATGTTTGTAAGATTAATACGTATGAGGTGATTGTTTTTCAGACCCAAACATCCGCGTTGGCTGCCTCACTTGCCTTGGGGCGATAGTGAGCACCCAGAGCCCTCTACTGGAGGTCTGTCACATCCTCCAGCCCCATTCCCTCCCCAGCCGTCTATCCCTGTCCTCTTCCCCTGCATCCAACACCAACCACCCGCCTTCCCATACCGATCCCATGCTCCCAGGGGACAACATTAATGGGGCATCGCCATTGCCATCCCCTAGTGGGTCATCGGGGAACCTCACACCGATGTCAACACCTGCCGAGGGTGGCAACACCTGCTGGCTAATGCGGTTGTGCATTGGTAACGTCGCACTCCACCTGATGGATGAGACAGAGGGCGTTACGAGTGGGAGCGATTCGCTGCAACCACTGCCTGTGAGATTGGAGTCTCTCCAACTGCTGGCCCAACTCGCCAAGGGATACTTCCCTCTAGTCAGGTGAGGCTGTCATGTTTATTTTTACTTTCCTGCTGATTAAAAAAGGGGTGTTTGCTAATTAGGGCATGTATGCTTTATAGGTCGAATACGGTAATACCAGGGTGTGTGTGGAGTATTATCAAAGCATAAATTGGGTGTTGCATTTTTAAGGCCTTTGAAAGGCCCTAGTCTTGGTTAACCGATTTCTTAGAACTATGCAGGTGTGTTTATTTAGAAAACTATGAGAAAACCACTAGCGTGGTTTTCTTGATTATAGTTGCAAATGATTGGTTTTTATAACTGTTTTACGTGCATTGCCCCCAAACCATGACTTTTGCTTCACTTTAATGTTTGTCCTGTACATCCTTCGGTATTTTTAATGTGGACGTCTCAATAGCCTTTGGTTTTTTCTGCCAACGTAACAACATGCTTGCTTGCACAACTTAGTTGTTTTGATAGTGTGTTACTGCTGCATACAGAACCAGTCTTCTATTGATTCGGCGTCTCATAGAGTACTGCCTGAGGGACCAGGACACGGCCATTCAACTACATGGAATGAAGGTCTGTAGACAAACATGTTATGCCGGGAATAAAGGTCTGTAGACATACATGTTATGCCGGGCGTACATTGCTAAAGTTTTGTTGCAAGTCATGTGTTTGACTAAAAACGGATCAGTCGTGCACTGTATGCTGGTCCGCAATTCACCAAACTTGAGTCGTGTTGATTTAACCGGCACAACAGTTGCAGAATCGATTTGAAAATTAAATCGCGGCAGCACATGTCGCGCAGTGTGCGCTTTTCTCTGACACAACATCATGCAGAGTCCGGCCATGTAAGCTAGTCTGCAACTCAACAAAACTTCAATCTCAGCAACGGGTGGAAAACGCTGCTACTTGTGTGTCAGATTGAAGCCAAACAACAACTCTAGGAGGCACCGATGAATGCAGTTCCAGAAAATGATGTTAGGATCACGGTAGTGCGCACATGAGTCGCGACAACATTGGTGCAATGTACAGTGATCAGTTGAAAAAAAGTCGTGCAATGTGCGGTGACCCAATCACACAACCACAGTATGGAACATTTTTGCTACCGTGGACTTGCAACAAAAGTTAACAATTAGAAGATCAACGATCTCTCAAAATCTATTCAGATTCCCCTAATTGTGCAATGCAAAAAAATTGGTATGCCCGAAAAATATGAAGTTGACAGCATGCATAAAGTCAACTTGTCATTAAAAGAGGGAGTTGTTCCGTTTGAATGGAAAGAAGCAAACATCATACCATTATTTAAAAAGGGTTCGAGAAATAAGTCAGAGAATTACAGACCAGTGAGTTTAACGTCAGTGATTTGTAAATTATTAGAAAGGTTAATTAAAGACCATATGGTGGACTTCCTCGTTAAGCATAAATTATTAAATTCATCTCAACATGGATTCCTTAAAGCGAGGTCATGCTTAACAAATATGTTATGTTTTTTGGAAGAAATCACTAAGTGGATAGACGTGGGATCGCCAGTAGATATTATCTACTTAGATTTTCAGAAAGCTTTTGACAAAGTGCCACATCAAAGATTACTACTTAAATTAAAAGCCCATGGTATCGGGGATAGCATAACTGACTGGATAGAACAATGGCTGACTGACAGAAGACAACGAGTTATAGTAGACGGAGAAGTTTCAAATTGGAAATCGGTTTTGAGTGGGGTACCTCAAGGATCAGTATTAGGACCTATATTATTCTTAATTTATATCAATGACTTGGACGACAGTATAACAAGTAATGTACTGAAATTTGCGGATGACACAAAACTGTTTAGAAAGGTTAATACTGATGGTGATAAACAACATTTACAAAACGATCTAGACAGATTAGTGAAATGGTCTGAGAAATGGCAGATGTTGTTCAATTTTGGGAAATGTAAATGCCTACATACAGGACATAGGAACTTGAATGTAAACTATAGAATGGGAGATACTGTTCTGGGTACTACTGTAAAAGAAAAGGACTTAGGAGTTACAATAAGCGCTGATATGAAAGTTTCAGAGCAGTGTGGTATTGCAGCTTCAAAGGGTAATCAAATTCTTGGATTGATTAGAAGAAACATAACATACAAGGGAAAAAAGTTAATTATACCTCTTTATAAAGCAATAGTTAGACCTCATTTAGAATACTGTATACAAGCATGGAGACCATATCGTAAGAAGGATATAGATACGCTTGAACGCATACAAAGGAGAGCAACTAAAATGATTCCAGAACTGAGAGACCTTAGTTATGAAGAACGCCTGAAAGAATGTGGTTTAACAACTCTAGAGACAAGGAGGTTAAGAGGAGATCAGATTGAAGTTTTTAAGATATTGAATGGGTATGAAAATATTGATAGAAATATGTTTTTCTCACTCAAGAAGGATAGCAGAACTAGAGGACATGAGGTAAAATTAGTAAAGGATCAATGTAGATTGGACATCAGGAAGCACTCGTTCTCACAGAGGACAATAAATGAATGGAACAAATTGTCAACAGATTGTGTAACTGCTAGCAGCGTGAATATGTTTAAAAACAAGGTTGACACATATCTCAGGAGGGCAGGCTATAAGTAGATGAACATTGTTGGACTCTCGATAAGCCAATGGCTTCCTTGTCCACTTGCCATCTGGGCCTTTGGCTTGGATGGCAAATCTTGTTAAATCTTGTTAAACATGTGTCTTACTAATGTTATATAATAATAATGTTATAGTGTTAATGCTTTCACTTGGATTCTGAGGATGCAAAGTACAAAATGTTCCATTTTATATACTTGCATTAAATCGTATCTTCTTGGGAGGTAGTTAGCAGAATTATTTGAGCTGCGCCATAAATACTTCTGCTCATGAGAGATGGAGGCCACAGCAGGTTACACATTTACCCCCTGTGTGGGATCTTTAACTTCCCCTGGCATGGGCACCAGGTAGAAGGGACCAACAGCTTTTAGCATCTCTTACAAGAGGCACAGGTAAAGTGAGGTGAACGAAATTGGCCAAGTTTCGAAATGGCAACAGGTGGTTTTGAAACCTGGTCCCCTTGACCGAAAGTCCGACGCTCTACCATCTAGACCACCGTGCCCCACACTCTACCACCCCACCCCACCCCACACTCTACCACCTAGACCACCACACCCCACACTCTACCACCTAGACCACCACACTCTACCACCTAGACCACCACATCCCACACTCTACCACCTAAACCACCACGAAATGGCAACAGGTGGTTTTGAAACCCGGTCCCCTTGACCGAAAGTCCGACGCTCTACCATCTAGACCACCGTGCCCCACACTCTACCAACTAGACCACCTCACCCCACACTCTACCACCTAGACCACCACACCCCACACTCTACCACCTAGACCACCACACCCACACTCTACCACCTAGACCACCTCACCCCACACTCTACCACCTAGACCACCTCACCCCACACTCTACCACCTAGACCACCTCACCCCACACTCTACCACCTAGACCACCTCACCCCACACTCTACCACCTAGACCACCACACCCCACACTCTACCACCTAGACCACCACACCCCACACTCTACCACCTAGACCACCACACCCACACTCTACCACCTAGACCACCTCACCCCACACTCTACCACCTAGACCACCTCACCCCACACTCTACCACCTAGACCACCACACCCCACACTCTACCACCTAGACCACCACATCCCACACTCTACCACCACACCCCACACTCTACCACCTAGACCACCACACCCCACACTCTACCACCTAGACCACCACATCCCACACTCTACCACCTAGACCACCACATCCCACACTCTACCACCTAGACCACCACACCCCACACTCTACCACCACACCCACACTCTACCACCTAGACCACCTCACCCCACACTCTACCACCTAGACCACCACACCCCACACTCTACCACCTAGACCACCACATCCCACACTCTACCACCTAGACCACCACATCCCACACTCTACCACCTAGACCACTACATCCCACACTCTACCACCTAGACCACCACACTCTACCACCTAGACCACCACATCCCACACTCTACCACCTAGACCACCTCACCCCACACTCTACCACCTAGACCACCACATCCCACACTCTACCACCTAGACCACCACATCCCACACTCTACCACCTAGACCACCACACCCCACACTCTACCACCTAGACCACCTCACCCCACACTCTACCACCTAGACCACCACACATCACACTCTACCATCTAGACCACCACATCCCACACTCTACCACCTAGACCACCACATCCCACACTCTACCACCTAGACCACCACATCCCACACTCTACCACCTAGACCACCACACCCCACACTCTACCACGTAGACCACCACACCCCACACTCTACCACCTAGACCACAACATCCCACACTCTACCACGTAGACCACCACACCCCACACTCTACCACCTAGACCACCTCACCCCACACTCTACCACCTGAACCACCACACCCCACACTCTACCACCTAGACAACCTCACCCCACACTCTACCATCTAGACCACCACACCCCACACTCTACCACCTAGACCACCACAACCCACTTTTATTGACATGCCAGCACCTGATTGATTTCCCCACCAATTTCATAAGGTCCATGTGAAATCTATATTTTTGTTAAAATTAACGATGTTTATATTTTTTTAAGATTAGTGCTGTTTAAATTTTTATTATATATTTTTTTTAAATTAGTTATGTTGATATTTTTTATTTTGTATAATAAAGAAACTTATTTTAAATCAAGTTTGTCATAAATGCAGACTATAAAATCCCTATCTTCAGCTGCTGGAGGTGACAACTGCTTCGTTGCTGCTGCAAGTTCAAGACACGACTGACTGCACACAGGTCAGTGATGCAGGACACAGGTCAGTAGCGCATGACACAGGTCAATGACATATGACAAGTCAGTGATGCATGATGCAGGTCAGTGATGCAGGGCACAGGTAAGTGACACATGACGCAGGTCAGTGACATATGACATAGTCAGTAAGACATGACACATGTCAGTTACATGTGACACAGGTCAGTGACATGTGACAGGTCACTGACATGTGACACAGGTCACTGACCTGTCACCTCATTACAGGTCACTGACACCACATGACACAGATCAGTGACACACAACACATGTCAGTGACACAACAGCACATATTGGTGATACAATAACTGACATGGGTTGATGACACACTTGACAGATGCTAGTGACACCATACAAGGATCTATGTCGTCATTCAAAGCCTCGTTGCAGATGCATGACTTCTGGCTGTACGTGATCACTGCGATGCTCCCCCTGGCCACACAGCCAAACAACTACTACGCCGTCCGATCGGCCGCCTGCGACTGTCTTGCTAACATCGGACCTGTCTTGTTTGAGAAGCTTCCTGTAAGTTTGCGCATAGATTTTTTAAAACATCTCATTAATCAGTCAATATTATACAGTTACTGAATGATACTGGGTTTATGCACGAATTGCTTCAGAATGTTGTATTGAGCGAGGTTGGGAGCCCAGTACAACATTCTGAAGCAACTCGTGCATTAATGAACGTTGAGCTGGATGAAGTTATAGTATCCCACTTCAATGTTGTATATTTCACAGGAAATAAACATATTACATATTTAATATAAAGTTGTTTTTGAATCTATGTATGTCTGTACGTACGTACGTACATACGTATGTACGTACGTACGTACATGTATACGTATCTACGTACATATATGTACATGTATACGTATGGATGTTCCCTCATATTTCCGTCAGTTTCACATGTATGGAGCTGACATTTTGTTGGTGTGCTTGGGGGCCCATGGAGATGGTTTGTGCATTAAAAAATATTTGAAATTCCCAGGGGTGAGGTATTACGTCGAAGGAACCAATGTGAACGTTTGACGTTAATGACATAACATAACAATAGTTACGTGCAATTGTCAACAACACTATGCATGTTTCAACCATTGTTGCGTGATCTATGACAAACATCTACTGAATGCCTCGTGATAGCAGCAGTTGTATGTTATTTTTGTGACACAGAAATGCCATTCACATTGCAAGTAACAAAGCTTGACTGGGTGGTGCAAGGAGTCATAAGCACTTGCGTTTTCTCCGTGCAATGCCAGACAACTGGGCTAGTGTATTGTAAAACACAATACAGTATTGTCAATAGATTTGGCGTTGTTTATGTAGGTAGGACTTCCTGTTTCACAATAAGGTATCACTACAAGACTCGCATCCAAGGCCTCTCGCACCAGGCGCCGAATTGTGGGTCACTCAAAGTTAAATAAGGTTTGCCAATAGCTACTCACACAGCTGGACGAGACTCAACGTTTCAGTAATGATGGGTATCTGAATTATTAAAATCCGGGGTGAGGCTGGCACTGATACTTGTCATCGATTTTAATTTCCCCTTCTTTGTCACTGATCCCATTTAACTGCCGCTCCACAAACCGTCTCCACTCCCCCCTATCCCTTGCTCTCATTCTCCACTCCCCCTATCCCTTGCTCTCATTCTCCACTCCCCCTATCCCTTGCTCTCATTCTCCACTCCCCCCATCCCTTGCTCTCATTCTCCACTCCCCCCTATCCCTCGCTCTCATTCTCCACTCCCCCCTATCCCTTGCTCTCATTCTCCACTCCCCCCTATCCCTCGCTCTCATTCTCCACTCCCCCTATCCCTTGCTCTCATTCTCCACTCCCTCCTATCCCTTGCTCTTATTCTCCACTCCCCCCTATCCCTCGCTCTCATTCTCCACTCCCCCCTATCCCTTGCTCTCATTCTCCACTCCCCTCTATCCCTCTCTCTCATTCTCCACTCCCCCCTATCCCTCGCTTTCATTCTCCACTCCGCTCCCACTCCCACCAAATCTCTCTTCATGCAGTCCTCCCATCTCAGTCTCGGTCTTCCTCTGCTCCTTTCACCCTCCACTCTAAGCGCATCCACCCTTCCGTCCTTCCCTCATGTCCAGCCCACTTTAACGGGCTGCTCATCAGCTTCCTCCTGAGATTCGCTTTCACACCATATCATCCAACTGTCAGTCTAATCATGTAGGTGATGCATACTTCGCACATTGTATCATACAGATTTAGCGGTTAAACTATAAACCTGCATGTCAAATTGTGTTGCCATGGATACAGATGGATAAACAAGTTTTGTGTATCACGTGGTTGCTGGGAATGACACATGATGATAACCACCACGTGAGGGCAGCAGCGGTGCGAGGACTCGGCATCTGCGTCCTCTACCCATGTCTCAGAGAGGTACGTATGCGTAAACAATTTTAAAAGTTTCTTCTGAGTTCTCAATTTGATTTTGTTGTTTGCCTTATTTCAAACTCATTTCGCAAAAAAAATTAATCATGACATGCTAGCTCGTTTGTAGAATTGTATTTTTTGTTTTGGTAAAATCATTTGAGAAAGTATGTAAAAATCATTGAAACAACTGACTTTGATCATTAGATTGGGTCATTTGTGAAAGTGATCTGGTCGAAAATAATTGATCTGGTCGAAAATAATTTACTACTTTTTGACCAGATCCAGTCAAAATTCGGTGAAATATAAGATATTCACACTTTCACAAGTGACCCGATCTAATGATCAAAGTCAGTTGTTTCAATGATTTTTACAAAGTTACAAAATTTTTTACCAACTGCACGTATCACTTAAAAATATTCACATGCTACAGATTTGAGCATCAACTAACCTGATTCGGAGTGGGCTAAATCAACTGAGATGGGAGTTTTGAGGAAGTTAGTAGAGCTAGAGGACACAAGGTGTCTGGTTTCTCTGGTTTCTCTTTATTATCATAGGCCTACTTCGGCCACTACAGCAGTATTTGAGTTTATTTGGTTTGTCTTGTAGGATGTGTCGTTTGTTGCTGACACTGCTAACACTGTGATCGTTGCTATGGAAGAAACCAGCATAGTTGTCAGGGCGAAAGCTGCATGGTCGCTAGGCAACCTCAGCGATGCCCTCGTTTTGAATAAGTAAGTACTTACGTTGTTTTTCATCAAGTACATTGGCCGAAAATTAAACTTTGCCAGATTGTTCAGTGCCTCATGTGTCAGTGTACACTCTTGTATGGTAGTTGCTTTAATGATTGTAATATCAGTGCACTGAGCCAGTAAATATATTATAGCTGTTTGGCTCAATAATAGACAGCCATTTCATATGAAAATATTTGAAATAAAACTATGACGGAAACATTACAGATACATACTAATTTAGAAATTACACTAATTAGGCATATTTATTTGCTGCACTGAGATTTGTAAAAGATCAGTCACTGGTGACACATAACTTTTCACTGGTCATGCAAGATTTATCATTGGTCACACGCGACTCGTCACTGGTCATGCTCTAGTTTGTTCTAGGCAGTCCTCTTTCTCTCTTCCCATGGGGGTTCCAAATGAGTGCTTGTCCGGTGACACAGGAAGAGGGTTTCCTTAGGAGCAATTCACAATTGTCGATATTTACCTATTCGTACAAAGTGTACTAAAGGGGTCAGAGGGGTCAAAGTGTACTAAAGGGGTCAGAGGGGTCAAAGTGTACTAAAGGGGTCAGAGGGGTCAAGGCCTAATTTAACTAAATGTTCATTGCAGCATCGCAAATTGTTATAGAACTACTATTGTTTTAAATTTTTTAACCATTCACAGCGCCGTGCTCTATTATTGGAAATAACTGTAAAATTAATCAAATCTGATGGTTATACTGGTGTACTCTACACCTCCATATATGCACTTTTTACATCTTATCATTGTTACATTGATATTTTTCATATGGAAAATTATCAGTACTAAATCATGGAGAATTAGTATGCTCTATAAATGTTGATAGTTATAAACGGCCCCTTGGTGTGTGACCAGTCCACCTGCATTTTCTCTTTCTCTGGTCAGACCTGGAGTGTCAATATTGTTTGTTTCCAGGGATGGCGGTGACACAGAGTTTGTCGACGACTTCTCCGACATGCTTCTCCTCAAACTGTTTAACCTTGCTATCGCCGGTTGCCATGACAACGACAAAGTCAAATATAACACAGTGCGAGCGCTTGGTAGTTTACTTCACTATCTGCCTGCAAGGAGTGTAGGTGAGTTCACCTCTCAGTACCACAGTCTGTCCTCTGACACATCACCAGAAACTGATATCACATCTGTCACTGCTACTGCATCGATACTAAACATTTCAAGAGATAAGAAAAACAGCTCTTATCACATTGTAATAATGATCTGGTGAAATCGGAAGACCCAAACCAGGAATAAGGAAACACAATTACAAAAATCTAACTATTTTCCTCTCGGTCAACGGCTACATTTTGTGGTATAGTGTAGTACTAAGTATGACTAGCCGAGTTGCACGGGAGAAAAGGCAGCCATTGCAAGAGTTGATGACACCTTGGACTGGCCAGTGAAGCTTTGTAAGGGCCATAGCAATGAAGGACACCACAAGAGTTTATGACACCTTGGACTAGCCAGTGAAGCTTTGTAAGGGCCATAGCAATGAAGGACACCACAAGAGTTTATGACACCTTGGACTGGCCAGTGAAGCTTTGTAAGGGCCATAGCAATGAAGGACACCACAAGAGTTTATGACACCTTGGATTAGCCAGTGAAGCTTTGTAAGGGCCATAGCAATGAAGGACACCACAAGAGTTTATGACACCTTGGACTGGCCAGTGAAGCTTTGTAAGGGCCATAGCAATGAAGGACACCACAAGAGTTGATGACACCTTGGACTGGCCAGTGAAGCTTTGTAAGGGCCATAGCAATGAAGGACACCACAAGAGTTTATGACACCTTGGACTGGCCAGTGAAGCTTTGTAAGGGCCATAGCAATGAAGGACACCACAAGAGTTTATGACACCTTGGACTAGCCAGTGAAGCTTTGTAAGGGCCATAGCAATGAAGGACACCACAAGAGTTTATGACACCTTGGACTGGCCAGTGAAGCTTTGTAAGGGCCATAGCAATGAAGGACACCACAAGAGTTTATGACACCTTGGACTAGCCAGTGAAGCTTTGTAAGGGCCATAGCAATGAAGGACACCACAAGAGTTTATGACACTTTGGACTGGCCAGTGAAGCTTTGTAAGGGCCATAGCAATGAAGGACACCACAAGAGTTTATGACACCTTGGACTAGCCAGTGAAGCTTTGTAAGGGCCATAGCAATGAAGGACACCACAAGAGTTTATGACACCTTGGACTAGCCAGTGAAGCTTTGTAAGGGCCATAGCAATGAAGGACACCACAAGAGTTTATGACACCTTGGACTGGCCAGTGAAGCTTTGTAAGGGCCATAGCAATGAAGGACACCACAAGAGTTTATGACACCTTGGACTAGCCAGTGAAGCTTTGTAAGGGCCATAGCAATGAAGGACACCACAAGAGTTTATGACACTTTGGACTGGCCAGTGAAGCTTTGTAAGGGCCATAGCAATGAAGGACACCACAAGAGTTTATGACACCTTGGACTGGCCAGTGAAGCTTTGTAAGGGCCATAGCAATGAAGGACACCACAAGAGTTTATGACACCTTGGACTAGCCAGTGAAGCTTTGTAAGGGCCATAGCAATGAAGGACACCACAAGAGTTTATGACACCTTGGACTAGCCAGTGAAGCTTTGTAAGGGCTATAGCAATGAAGGACACCACAAGAGTTTATGACACCTTGGACTGGCCAGTGAAGCTTTGTAAGGGCCATAGCAATGAAGGACACCACAAGAGTTTATGACACCTTGGACTAGCCAGTGAAGCTTTGTAAGGGCCATAGCAATGAAGGACACCACAAGAGTTGATGACACCTTGGACTGGCCAGTGAAGCTTTGTAAGGGCCATAGCAATGAAGGACACCACAAGAGTTGATGACACCTTGGACTAGCCAGTGAAGCTTTGTAAGGGCCATAGCAATGAAGGACTCCACAAGAGTTTATGACACCTTGGACTGGCCAGTGAAGCTTTGTAAGGGCCATAGCAATGAAGGACTCCACAAGAGTTTATGACACCTTGGACTGGCCAGTGAAGCTTTGTAAGGGCCATAGCAATGAAGGACTCCACAAGAGTTTATGACACCTTGGACTAGCCAGTGAAGCTTTGTAAGGGCCATAGCAATGAAGGACACCACAAGAGTTTATGACACCTTGGACTAGCCAGTGAAGCTTTGTAAGGGCCATAGCAATGAAGGACACCACAAGAGTTGATGACACCTTGGACTAGCCAGTGAAGCTTTGTAAGGGCCGTAGCAATGAAGGACACCACAAGAGTTTATGACACCTTGGACTAGCCAGTGAAGCTTTGTAAGGGCCATAGCAATGAAGGACACCACAAGAGTTTATGACACCTTGGACTAGCCAGTGAAGCTTTGTAAGGGCCATAGCAATGAAGGACACCACAAGAGTTTATGACACCTTGGACTAGCCAGTGAAGCTTTGTAAGGGCCATAGCAATGAAGGACACCACAAGAGTTTATGACACCTTGGACTAGCCAGTGAAGCTTTGTAAGGGCCATAGCAATGAACGACACCACTTCATGCCCCAAACATCATGTACGCTGCCAGCTTCATGAAGCGTTCGTACTGTACAAAGGAACTTATGTAGATCACGTAACTCAGAACAATTGTAGAAGACATGCATAGCATTGCAAACAATTGTACTATGATCTATTGTTTTAAGTTATGTAATCTACGTTAAATATGCACATACGTTGATTTAAGTTCCATCATAAGATCCCCACTCTTGGGGAATAAAAAACTAAATTAAAGTACCAACTATCCCCATGGGTTCCCGAGCAGGCCTAAAAAATTTCAGCCACATGCGAAACTGATGGAGATATGTGGAAACAAACAAACACAGCCACACACTGTTTTGTGGTATAGATACCAGCCATCATCCGATACATTAGGGACGTCTTTGATGTTTCCAGATAACAGCCGGTTCAAGGAGACAGTGCAACTGTGTATTGAAACACTCATCAAGAACATAGGCACAGGATCCATGAAGGTACACACGTGTTTTCTAATGTTTGTATATGTCTCCCAAATCAAATATCTCTTAGCCCTCTGTACTCTACATAACATTTATGATATCTGCGGTGATTAACGTAGTAATGCTGTTGCTTCTTTGATCTGTTCTTGGAATACTGCTACTGATTTATGTATTTTATTGGCCTTATATATATATATATATGTGTGTGTGTATATATATATATATGTATATATATGTATATACAGTATACAGGGTTATATATATATATATATATATATATATATATATATATATATATATATATATATATATATATATATATATATATATATATGTATATATATATATATATATATATATATATATATATATATATAACCCTGTATACTGTATATATATATATATATATATATGAATACCTGACTTCAACAACAGCCCAACTCCACTATTTTGGCAGTATTGAGTTGAATACGTCATGGTGACCAGCTTTCAAGTAGCTATCATCTGCCATGAAAAACTTCCCAATTCCATTGCTGAGGCCGCTGTGGCACCGCCGCAAATCCATGGATTTGGGATGAAGTTGAAATCAGACTGCGAAATCCACTAGAAAGCCAATTCACAGTCACGTACTCGTGGCCATAGCCAACAGCCAGGAGAGGCTGCAGAGACTTGATATCTTGTCTCAGTCACTTTATCCAGACAAAGGTGCCCCAGAGTGTTAAACATTTAGATCTATTCAGCGACGGGTGCAGGGGACAGAACCACACTATGATACGATATCTGTTCACACATGTCTACCTAAATCGATTTCGAAGCACTGACTTCCATCTGCCCATAAGCATACAATCCTTCTTGCCATGCAATCGCTAGTTTGCAGTAATAGAGAGGATGAAACGTAAAAAAGACACAGTGAAATGTTCACAGATTGGCATGCAATGGTCGCTACAAAGTTCGCGATGGTTACAGTGATGGGTGGCATGATACAGGACTAAAAACGCCACTTTGACATGCTTTTAAAAAAAACGGTTACTAAAAAGAAAGAAAAGTTCAAAGTTGGCGATTCCGCTTCACGAGTGGTGACAAACTACATGTGTATGCATAAAAATTAATGTCTGCCACTATCGAGTCGCCATTCCCACTCTTGAAGCCATATGCTGTACCAACCTTCCCAACAGCGCCATACCACACAAGTATGGTACCAGTAAAGAAAGCTAAACTTGACGATGTGAAGTCGCTCTCAAAGTATCTCAGTCAGCCCACCATTAATTACATCAACAACATTCTTGAAAAACTTGGAGGAGCTGATGATGATGAGGAGGAGGAGGAGCACGATGATTAGTGACTTTCTCATCACCCTCGCCAGACTTGCGACTCGCTTATCTGACCTGTCGATATCAACACTAGTTCTGTGCGTCTTGACACCAAGTACTTCTGCTGTTTTTGTGCTTCGGTTTCGCCAGACATATTTGTTTGAATATCAAATTTGTGTTCTGAAGTAATAAAAATGTGTGCACTAGTAATCTGCTAAAAAAAATAATCTATTATAATGATGCCTTGTGTGTGTCTGTGTGTGTATGTGTGCGTGTATGTGTGCGTGCGTGTATGTATGCATGCGTGTATGTGCGTCTGCGTATGCATCTGTGTCTGTCCAAAACAGCCGGGCACCAAAAACTTACACTAAAAATAAATGCCAATTATCTTACTTCAACAACAGCCCAATTCCATGACCTTTAACCTCAGCCAAACTCTAAACTATGACACATAACTGAGAAATAGTCACAGTATGCACAGTATTATTGTTGACAACCACGGAGGACATGATGTCACGTGGACATTGGATCCTGAAATTAGATAGTTATTTCCCTCCTACAAAAAATTACATTCGGTGGAGTTGGGCTATTGTTGAAGTCAGGTATTCATCATTCATATACATATAATAATATATATATATACATACACACACATATATACACATATATATTGGATTTGTGTTGTTGATTGCATAAATGCGATTAGACAAGATATGAAGAAGTGAAAAAGGAAGTTGTGAAAGAGGACATGAACTTGCAATGTTGTACATGTGTTGTAGGTATGCTGGAATGTTGTACATGTGTTGTAGTTATGTTGGAATGTTGTACATTTGTTGTAGTTATGCTGGAATGTTGTACATTTGTTGTAGGTGTGCTGGAATGTTGTACATGTGTTGTAGGTGTGCTGGAATATTGTACATGTGTTGTAAGTGTGCTGGAATGTTGTACATGTGTTGTAGGTCCACTGGAATGTTGTACGTGTGTTGTAGGTGTGCTGGAATGTTGTACGTGTGTTGCAGGTGTGCTGGAATGCTTTAAGATTTTCATTGGAATGCTATATATATATATTGAAGTGCTATATATGAGTTGGAAGGTTGTGTGTATGCTAGAATGTTATAGGTGCAATGGAATGATATATGTGTGTTTGAATGTTGTAGGTGTGTTTGAATGTTGTAGGTGTGTTTGAATGTTGTAGTTGTGTTGGAATGTTGTAGATGTGTTGGAATGTTGTAAGTATATTGGAATGTTGTATGTGCATGGGAATGTTGTAGATGTATTGGAATGGTGTAGGTATGTTGTAATGTTGTAGGTGCGTTGGAATGCGTGTTACGCAGTGGGTCGTATGCTACACAATGAGAATCTGGCAGTCGGAGAAGCTCCTTGGACAGTAAGTAGTGGTCAAACAGCAGTGGTTTGTTGGTCGGTGAAACAGTTTTCAATTATAAATACAGATGCATTTTGTGGGAACTGTTTATTCGAATAGTTTATTAAGTATTTGTTATATATATATATATATATATATATATATATATATATATATATATATATATATATATATATCAGGTAAAGTTTGTGATATGAATAGATTCTGTAATTAATCATAGTTGTTGTAATTACTCAAAAGAAACTAATTACAACAATGACATGATTTTTAATGTGATAAGCATCTTTATTCTATTCAGGTCTATTCTATTTGCTCTCTCTCGCTCTCGTCTCTCCGTGGAGACATATGGTCAGTTTATTTGTCGTAGAGAGGGGCGTAACCATTCCTGGGACAAATAGAACAGCCCAGAGAAGCTCTTTGGGTCGTTCCAGTGTCTTCACCTGCAGGCTATGTTGGGGAGATAATCCATCAAATGACAACCAAGATGGCAAAATATTCGTCCATACTACCCGGGGTATCACCATATACTACAAATAAGTTCTTTCCACTTACAATTAATACTATAATGAATTACTTGAGAATCCACTCAAGACTGTCTGTTTCCATCTCTCAGTAGAGAAACAAATAGAATAGGCTCATTGACTCACATTACCAGAAGTTGCCATGTTACACTGCTTCTGATGCAGCACGACCTCTACACCGCCCTGACATCTGTCGTCAAACAATGCAACAACTTCAAAGTGAAGATCAATGCTGCCACAGCGCTGTCAGTTCCTCGGGTACGACGTTGCTATGGCGATGCACAGGAGATGGCCTCAGTCTGGAGCAGCCTCGTCGAGGCGCTACAGACAGCCGAGTCGATCACGGACTTTGGCGAGTTCAAGTACCGCGAAAACCTGGTGGACCAGGTGAGAACTAAAACCATACCAGTTAGATCATTCTAGTTTTGTCAGAGTAATATTAAACCTTAATGTTTTAAAAGTGTCTTAAACTCACTGTTTCGTAACTTTATGATTTACTTGTAGCAAAATATACATAGTAAAAACTGTTGCAAATTACCAAATAATTTTGTAAAAAAAAATGTTATGCATAAATGTGGCAGTGAAATTGTCCTGTAAATATTGTGCTATGCTAAGACCAGCAACAATTTGTCCCGATTTACAGACAGTATTGTTCTATTGATCCAACGATGTATGTAACACAGAGATTTCACAGTAGGTTTTATGTATACTGCATGTACAACTCGTGCACAATCATGAATCGTCACATAATGTGCAAAAGTTTGCATACTATTGTCTGATTTCTTCAATATGTCATTATTATGTTAGATGTCAATCATTTATGATAGTTAGGCATTGTAAATAATAATTTACATTTTCCATAAGTAAACAAACACAATACAATGGCACTACACTTGTTTTTTTTAATGTTTTTTTCATTTCATATCAATTACCGTGATACATTTCTTTTTTGAAAATTATATTTCTGCATTTAAAATGGTGTCTAATATAAAGGCACTGAATACAATTACGAACGCAGGTTTCAAAAATTTTATGAACTTATGGTAAGGCGCAGTATAACAATATAAATGTTTAAGGTCAAAAGTAGCCGTTCTTATGACAGGACAACTTGATATCTTATAACATGACAACTTGATATCTTATGACAGAACAACTTGATATCTTATGACATGACAAAGAAAATACATAATAATTTTATTGGTGACCCTATATAAATCCAAGTACAAGAAAAGCAGAAACTGACCCAATCTCTAGCTGTCAAAATACTGGAAATATGTTTTCCTTATGTCAGTCTGAAGAACATTTGGGTGAAATATTTGCAGTTTTTTGACTAACACAACACTAGCATCACAACGATATTCCAAGTAGACGACCATGCATGATCACATTGGTGGTGAGATATATGGCATTCACAAAATATATTTCTATGACCAAATGTTCAAGTACATACCTAGTACCTACGATAAAATATGTTCCCCCAAGAAAATATTAAAAGAAAGAAAATCTTTCCTACCTACCTACTCTTAATTGTGAGGGCATGTAACAATAAACGCAGATATTATTTTACTGCACATAAGTGTGGTCTTTAATATTATTTTATACATATGTAAACATTTCTAGTGCCACAACTACCTCTATGATTCTCGTCTCGCACCAGGTCTGTGGAACACTGGTTCATCTCGCAAAGTTGCTGCAGCAGGGTGACCTTGACCTTGTGGGAGCCTCATTCTCAGATGACCCCACTTTGCTACAAGGTTATATGTTAAAATACCGCCAATTGTTGAACTCCCAGACTTCAGAGGTGGCTGAAGAGAAAGGTATGTTAACAAGAGGTCGACCAGTGTAGTGAGACATTGCTGGTTATTTACAAATATAAATTATGATATTTCATCTTGAATTTCTCCTTCCACGAGAATTATATAAATTTACGAATCAAGCGAATTAAAACTCCTTCCTCAGTTGATTTAGCCCATACTGAATCAGGTTCATGGATGTTAAAATTTGTGTAGCGTTTGAATAGTTTAAATAATATGTGCAGTCGGTTTAATAATAAGTGCGCACTTTTGTTGAAGTCTTATGTTATAGTATATACAACCAGACCACTTTTGCCATTTTTAACACGTTTGCACAAACAAACTAGCATGTTGTAGTGGATCTAGGTAGGTTTGAGATTTTGTGAAATGACCTTTAATTGACTGATGTTGCATGCTGGACGTGGACTTTGCTCTGTTGTGTTGAAGGATCTGCGATGTCGGCCGCAGTGACTCACGTCGAGTCTCTGGCGACTCGGGACAACCTAAGTGACAGCGAACTCATCTGTATCCGGTCACTCACACAGCTACTGACCAAAACACTGCCCACAGGTCAGTAGTAGGGTCACTACTATATAATGAATAAACAAATCAAGACATTTATTCCAAATTGCATTTTTACGTAAAAATGTTGTCATGCTTCATAATTCTGCTTTGTTGCAACTCTGAGCTATAGAAGTTTATTATTATAATTTTATACCATATTCGACCTATAAATCCTACAGTGTGCCAAATTTTTAGAGGTGAAAAACTCACAAGATCTGCTCCAATAAGCGTACACAAATGTATGGATGGCACAGACAGATGATGCCACTTTTCAATTGTTTCATACCAGGTGGCGCCATACTGCCCTGTGTGCAATAATGGCATCTGTTGAGAAAGCGTGTCATTCTGAGTAGGAGACAAGCTTTTCAGTCAACCATCTGTGATTACCATGTGTTTAAAACTACTTATGAGCCGAATATTGTTATTAGAAGTTATTAGTGGTGAGGGAGGCGAATAGTCAGTATTACAGATGTGCATTTTCCATTCTAAAATAGCCATGTGCTCTGCAACAATTCTGGGAGGACACTTCTCTACGGAAGTGACTGGCAAGAGATTCAATAAAGGGATTGGGTTGGAGCTACCAGCCATGTATTCATTCACATGTGGTCAAAAGGATTCCAGAGGACTGTGAAGTCTGCTGATATAAGTCGAACTTTTGTTGTCACTGAACCTTGACATCAGTTGAGAGGAAATTACTGTACTTAAAATTTGAGATCACCTTTTTAAAAAATGGTGGTCTACACTTAATAGGGCATGTACGCTAAATAGGTCAAATGGAGTATATTATTAGATTTGTTGCAAGTTGTGATAATTATTCTTTCTGACTGATACATTAAAGAAATTCCAAAAGACCCAAAGCCAGAAAATTTCGGCTGTGCACACACTTCCAGGTTTTGTGACATACCTATATTTATTCCTTTATCTAAAATTCATGTATAAATGTTTTAGTGCTGTAGTGCACCCTTGAAAGGCCACAGCTGCCAAATTTATGGTGCAGAAAAAAGCTGTATTAGTATAATTTATAATTTTCAGTCTATCATGTTTGAGGCGAGCGATCACTCTCACTCCCTGTCGCTACCTATCGCTCGCAAAAATCAATAATCTAGGAGGCGATTTATCGCTCGCTCCAATTGCAAAAATCGCTTAGCGTCTACAAACAAGTGTTCATCTCGACAAGGAGTTTCTTGAGTATCAGACTTACTAGGAAAGCCTAGCCTCTATATATCGCGATGTCCAATATTCGGCGAGGCGCGTTAGGAGTTCCCATATCAGCCGACACCGGAGCGATTAAACAAATGGCGATCATCGCCAGCTGCACCAAGATTGCAAGAACACCACCGAAACCACAAGTGAACTAGCATCAATGCATGCATTATTTTTAAATGTCACACAGTGACTCACACTGTTTAATGTCAAACTTAATAAAATACATGTACAGTTATGAAACAGATTAGGGATCGACAATAGTTGCTACGATTTGATTGATCGACTACTCTAATGGAATCGAAAATAATAACTTGGATCTGAGCAATAAACACGCATATGAGTTGACACGCAGTGTAAAAGTTGATTAAACATTGAAAACAACAATATAAATAATTGTTCCACTTCGTCTTTCAACCACTCTGAACACATAAATTCATGACGCACATCGGTACCACTTAACAATTAACATTGATTCACTATTTCATGTGCGGATGATGAATTCATAGTTTACGCATCAAGTTTGAGTTGAGCGCTTGGCATAGTGATTTATGATGCAATGGAAGCATACCATTTCACCCCAGTTTGTATTGGTGTTGCCTACTAAGCTGCATTTAAGATTATATATATGATTCTTATACAAGACGTATTTGTGAATCTCGATTGCAATTTTCAAACCACCAAGCAAAACCGAACGCGATGCCAGTGCTGTGGCAGTGCACTGCAACGGCACACTAACCTTGCCTAGGGTACGCCTACGGTGATCAATGACATGTTGCAATTCAAAACCGTTTCACCAATTGCAATGTATCGGGTTTACTAAAGTAAACATTTATTTTGTTGTACAAAAGTCATACCGCCAACAAAATACCTATTAAAATTTCATGGCCATGTAATGGCAGAATCCAAATGGGAAATGGTGGTGCCACCACACAGTCAAAAAACCAACCAACCAACAAATCGCTCTCCTAAATTAATTTGGCATATTTGTTGTTTTCAAACGTGAAACACTGAATTATGACTGTTTTGGTTTCAGATGAAAAAATTTCTCTACGAGCCACACCTGCATCACCAACTAGTTTCCTGCAGACATATGACTAACATGTCATGTAGTGTCACCAGCGTCGGATAGTGTCACCAGTGTCGTGTTTGTGTGCAGCGTCACACTTTGCCGTGGCGTGCCATCATAAGTGGACATTTGTCATTGGCTGGGGTTCTTCACAAGTCATGGGATGTCACTAGATTATATAGTGATAAACATGGATGCTGCATGACATTCTGGACATTTCCTCGGGTTGTGTGCGACATTGTTGGGCCGCAGTTTGTTCATAGCAGTCTTCCGGTTATTATAAGAGGTGTCCACTTAATTAAAGGGATTGTACAATGATTTTCATTGGATGATCTATTGAAAGGGATTGTACGATTTTCATTGGATGATTTATTGAAAGGGATTGTACAATGATTTTCATTAGATGATTTATTGAAAGGGATTGTACAATGATTTTCATTGGATGATTTATTGAAAGAGATTGTACAATGATTTTCATTGGATGATTTAGTGAAAGGGATTGTACAATGATTTTCATTGGACGATTTATTGAAAGGGATTGCACAATGATTTTCATTGGATGATTTATTGAAAGGGATTGTATAATGATTTTCATTGGATGATTTATTTGTCTGTCAATAATTGCCATAAAGTGATCTTTATATGTTATCTTTATATGTCATCAAATAGGTTTTGTATGGATATTGTTTTACCAAACTGAGATGTTATAAGTACTAATAAATGATGTGTCAATTCCATGTCGCAATGTCCCATAAAACAGTTGTGCTCAAATTAAAAATAGAAAGATGGCACTGATTGGCAAGCAGGGAAGAGTCGGAAGACCGGTCATTTATGCTAACTTTTTATTCCTGTACAATTCTGGCGGTTGATGTATTACAGCAATAAAGATTAAAACATGAAGTATGTAACGTGTTATTTTATATATACCTCATGATAAAAGTTGAAAGAATTGGAGCACTTTAATTCTACAAAATCCCTTAACGGCTGCATGTCAACTGACCAATGAGAATCGCTGTACACTCCTTTTATTAAGGGGAGACACTCCAAGTGGCTTTTTAAGTTGAATAATTACTGTATTTTTGTTCAGCCCATAACATTGAATAGGTCTTTACAAGAAAAAAATATATTTATCTTTTTGCCAGACCCCATTTTCATGTAACATGCGAAATCACTGGCATATTATTCAGATATAAAATTTACCATTCTTTGTGTAATGAACCAAACTCGACAAGTCACCATTATTCTCATAATACCTAATTAGTTTCCTTATTCAGCAATAAACATTCAACCTTTAGAAATTATCAAGTTTGAGAAGAGAAGATTATGAGAAGGTTCTAATCCAAGGTAGCACGATTACTTTCACACCTTAAGCAATTATGAAATTACTTGTTAGCACACAGCCATGATGAGCCTGTTTAAATGCAGTTTTTAAAAGTTTTATATATAAGTGAACTTTTTTCTCGAAAGTTTACCTGGTTTGACCCCCTTAAAGGGAATGTATGGCGATTTTCATAGGCTAACACGTAAGTGATCTTTCATGTGACTGAAATGCTACAATTCTCTTAACTTATCAACCTCCAATTACTTCTAAATTAAAAATATTATACCCCACATTTTAATCTTTATTGTCATATATTTACCATTAACTATTGTATAAACAGGAATAAAAAATGCAGGAACAAAAAAGAACCATTTTTTTCGGTTCGAGTGACGATTGTTTTACAGACATTGCAAAACATGTTACTTCCGTGATCGTTCATCTCCTTATATATATAAAAAATTTGGCGATAAAATAAATATAACCAAGTTTTATGACAAAGACTGCTGTACCGTCTATTTTGGCATGTTAATAAATCATAAGTTTTTTCAGCATTATGACGTAAATGAACTGTTGTCTCCTGTTTGTTGATGTTTGGAAGCAAGTTTCCTGTTGTAGAAACTGCTTCTGTTGTTGATACACACACTGTATAAGTGCAATAAAACAAGTCTTCAATTCAAACATTGTTTTATTCACATTATGCCTATGTAATAATATTATATAATATTATGTTTCATGAAAGAAGACAATGACAGAAAACAGACAAAAGTGCACCACATTTGTTCAGCAGACTTATCCAGACATACACGAGACAAACAAGTCTACAAGGCATAATAAGTTATTAACAAAATTATCTGCCCAAATCTCTAGTGAACTTGTTTGCTGTTGACATGACTCAATATGACTCCCAATGTGCCTTTCCCTCTCCTGAGTGGGTGCAGTGAAGATTTACAACGTAGTCTTCCACCATAAGTTTCAACCGTAAAACTGTTTTTCGCCTCTCCATTTTATAACGCAACCATTTGAAAATTCCACAATAAATGATCTAACAAATTTTTTATGGTTTATGGCATTACACAATAAAATTGTTACGTGCAAGTTAAAAAAAACATGTAGACCAGCAACTGGTCATTGTCTAAATAGTCCACTATGCAATCGCACGGTCAAACATTCGCTGCCACAGACACATTCAAACTGACCTCTAGGAATACTTGAGAAATTGTAAAACTAATCTCCCTGTGAACCACTGTAAAGATGGCAGTGAAATCCTCCTATAAATGTTGTGCTACGCTACAGTGACAACATCCGGCCACACGGCGTAACAATGTTGTTTCTAAACAAGTGAACAAATTTCCTATTAGAGTGGGAACGACAGAGACTTCACTGGAGGCTCTACAGATACTGCATGTACGAACGACGCACACAACTGTAGCGAGAAACTATTTACACTGTCCTGAGCTGCCATACAAAACGACGTGCACAAACACGTAGAGAACTGGGGCAAGTTGACGGTGAGCCCCGACACACAGCCTACGTTGTAGACCTGGAGACATGAGGTACGTATAATCAGCGAAGTGTAGGAGAGATGACCACAGATAACCAGCACCCACTGTAGACACCTCCCATGCCCTAGCCACAGCATGGGGGAGGGGGGATGCACACAATGTTGCAAGAATAATTAACTAATGTAAACAGAACTTTGCACAGCCAGATTACAGATGGGGGACACACTGAGAACAATTGCACTGGGCTACAGAAGATTGTAGGATTACTGTACATTGCTACCTACATATGTCCAGTTGACCTGCCCTCATAACACACTTCTGTACAACTGAAATGCCCCCACAACACACTTCTGTCCAACTGACATGCCCCCACAACACACTTATGGTCCAGTTGACCTGGCCTCATAACACACTTCTGTCCAGTTGACATGCCACCACAACACACTTATGGTCCAGTTGACCTGCCCCCACAACACACTTCTGTCCAGTTGACATGCCCCACAACACACTTCTGTCCAGTTGACATGCCCCCACAACACATGCCCCCACATGATACATTTGTACCTGGTGATGGATATGTAGTATAGTAGTAATGTGTCACACACAGGGCCTGACCCCGACTGGTGACGAGACAGCAATATGTTGTCACAGAACAGTCAAGATAACACGAGTCAGTGGTGTCACAAATCCACGTGCCACATCTCCACAATGCCGTTGAGCTTCACCCCTGCGATGAGTTGTAATGTTCTATACCACCAGGTGGCTCTGCTCACAAGAAGTAGTCCGCTTGTGGTTTCTTCGAAGGTATCCCCCTTTGCTCCTGGAGAGCGTAAAACATCTGTTATACATCAAATTCACATTTTTTAAATGTGGTTCATTAAACACATTTGGGCAGCTAAGAACACATGTAGTTTATACTATATAACATAATTTTTACGATAAAAACAATCTGAATTTGTACATGGTGGTCCCATGACGAGGTGGCTGTATTACTGAGGTGACCGAAAAACGAGGTTTGACTATAAATAGAAATTAAATGACGAGAGCTTTATAAAAAAGTATACTGGACCCAAAAATTAAGTTTCATCTCTCAGTCAGGCTCCGTGCCACGGAATAGTTACAAAGGAAATAATTGTCAGATGACTGATGGCGGAAATGTGACCTGGCCAGGAGATTAACAGCCTGTAAACTGATGAGGATCACAAGGTGAAAAGGGCGAGATGGGAAATCGACTGGGAACAGAGGATAAATAGTGGATACAAAAAGTGGACTCATATGGGATGTGCCTCATTATAATACTACTGGATGAAATTCCATGTTATGGTGGGGGATGATCTCAAAACATGGATGTACGGCGCTACACAAAATTAGTTTTATGGGGGAGTGGGCGGTGGCATTGCAGCCGTTTCATTTAGAGACATATATTTTACTCAAAACCGTTGTTTATTTTCCGATCACAGGCTCGTTTAATTCGGAGTTTCGTGTAGGATGGGAAAGGGATCTGAGGTTAGATGATATCGGATTTGTATACCTCACTGATTTGAGAGCTTCCCTACACAATAAGTCGACACGTGCAATGGCACTGCATGCATAACCAGACCTACCTGTGGCGCTGCCTCAAAAACAGTGAAGTCTCGTTGTAGGTGTTCGTCCAGCTCCAAGATGGCTGCCACGTTGCCGCACCTGTAGTCACATGACAGACCCTTCCAACAACGGCTCTAATCACAGCTAACAACTAGCAACACTACTACAACCAAGATTACAGTCAACTTTATCATAACAATATAATTATAATTCTTAAATAGAGCTATATCCTTAGAAACCTCAAAATGCTTTACGTAAATAAATAATTATAAAATTGTAAGTAATTCATAAAATGAATATCTATGAAAAAACCTACATGCACTAACTAGGAGTGGGTTGATATAAACATATCTATGTGTAAGCTACCTTTAACTGTATATAGGCATAGCTAGGAGTGAAATATAGCTGTGTGCAGTAGCTATATGTAAACATAGCTAACTTTAACAACAGATAAATATAGATATTGTTACCTATTGCATATATATCTATAAACATAGCCATGTGTAAGCTACATGTAGCATAGCTATAATCATAGTATTCATAAGCTACCTGAAGCATCAACTGCATATAGGTGTAACTAGCGTAAAATATAGCTACATGAAGAAGCTTTATGTAAAGTAGCTATTAGAGCAAGAGATAAACGTAAATCTAGCTACCCGTAGCAGTAGCTTTATGTCAATATAGCTGAGCCTATTGTAGCCACAGATAAATGTAGACATAGCTACATGAAGCAGTAGTTTAATGTAAAGTAGCTATTAGAACAATTAGATATAGTTACCTGTAGCAGTAGTTTGGTGCTGACCAGACAGTGAGCACGGTGTCATTGAAGTGCCACTTGTAACCCTCCATCACGAGCTGGTGGGCACGACAGATCAGGTCGATGCTGTTGGACGCGTTGAACTGGGCGACCACGTCACTCCCGAACAGGTAGCCTGCTCCCCTCGGGCTCACTCCCCAGCCCTGGGTGTCTGTAAGGGAACAGGTAGTAAGGTCAGACCACAGTACTTAAATCTCCTACTGCTATTACATTTTTTTGCTTGTCTTGTTTTATGATCGTTTCACAAAAAATCAAACCTATCTAGTATCCACTACGACATGCCGGCTCTAGTATCCACTAAGACACGTCAGCTCATTTGTGCAAATGTGCTATTTTGTTTTGATGAAATCATTGGACAAACTATTAAACAGTTTTCGATTGGGGTGAGTCAACCAAAAGGGAAAAAAGTGACCATGTCTCTTTTTTTAATAGAAAATCAGGAGTTTTCATTTTAATTCAGGAGATTTTAATAATTTTACTCTGAATTTGGCAGATCTTCATCAAGTCAGGAGGCCACCACTCACATCACCCCATACCCCATCTTTATCCAGTTCAGACACCCCAGCCCCTCCTATAAGGCCCTACACCCGTTCGAGGAGACACGTACCTTCTGGGTCAGACCACAACAGGTCACACATGGGACCGTCATGGGGGACCTCCTGCTTGCGGTCGATGGACCGGATCTGATCCAGGGTCTGGATGGATGGGGACAGACCGCCATGTACGCAGAATATCTGCAAGAAATTTCACACTGTTATTGGATGAGGCCAGACCACCATGCACGCAGAAGATCTGCAAGAAATTTCACACTGTTATTGGATGAGGACAGACCACCGTGCACGCAGAAGATCTGCAAGAAATTTCACACTGTTATTGGATGGGGACAGACCACCATGCACGCAGAAGATCTGCAAGAAATTTCACTGTTATTGGATGGGGACAGACCACCATGCACGCAGAAGATCTGCAAGGTATAAAGGTAAAGGTACATTCTGTATCCAGTCCTTAGGACTGTTCTGAGTACTTTACACATCATCCCCTCTGGGAAGCATTCAGCCACACAATCCACACTGCAATGACTGCACGAAGACTATTTGTTCACATATCCACCTCTGTCTATGCCACATACTCATTTATACAGCTGAGTTACTGAGACAACATGGAGTGAACGAAATTGCCCAAGTTTCGAAACGGCAGCAAGATGATTCGAAACTGGGTTCTCTCAATTGAGGGTCCTATGTTCTAAACACAATGCAACAGCGGCACATACTATTATTGCATAGAGCAACACAATGACACAATGGTTGTTATAGGACTGTCAATCACAGTGGTTGTCGTCAGACTGTCAATCACAGTGGTTGTTGCTGGACTGTCAATCGAAAGGAACGGGGTTGGAATCCTCTTGCTGCCATTTCAAACCTTGGCCAATTTTTTTCACTCCACGTTGCTCCAGTTCACTCTGCTGTATAAATGAGTACCTAGCTATAGACAGCATGGCTGAATGCTTCCCAGAGTAGTTGAGTTGGGGATGAAGTGCAAAGGAACAAGTCTGCCAGGGGATGAAGTGTAAAGGAACAAGTCTGCCAGGGGATGAAGTGTAAAGGAACAAGTCTGCCAGGGGATGAAGTGTAAAGGAACAAGTCTGCCAGGGGATGAAGTGTAAAGGAACACGTCTGCCAGGGGATGAAGTGTAAAGGAACAAGTCTGCCAGGGGATGAAGTGTAAAGGAACAAGTCTGCCAGGGGATGAAGTGCAAAGGAACAAGTCTGACAGGGGATGAAGTGTAAAGAAACAGGTCTGCCAGTGGTAAGTGTAAAGGAACAGGTCTGCCAGGGGGTGAAGTGTAAAGGAACAAGTATGTAAGGGGATGAAGTGTAAATGAACAGGTCTATCAAGGGGTGAAGTGTAAAGGAACAGGTAAACGAGGGTTGGAGTGTAAAGGAACAGGTATGACAGGGGGTGGAGTGTAACGTAACAAGTCTGCCAGGGGGTGAAGTGTAAAGGGACAGGTCTGCCAGGGGATGAAGTGTAAAGGAACAAGTCTGACAGGGGATGAAGTGTAAAGAAACAGGTCTGCCAGTGGTAAGTGTAAAGGAACAGGTCTGCCAGGGGGTGAAGTGTAAAGGAACAAGTATGTAAGGGGATGAAGTGTAAATGAACAGGTCTATCAAGGGGTGAAGTGTAAAGGAACAGGTAAACGAGGGTTGGAGTGTAAAGGAACAGGTATGACAGGGGGTGGAGTGTAACGTAACAAGTCTGCCAGGGGGTGAAGTGTAAAGGGACAGGTCTGCCAGGGGGTGAAGTGTAAAGGGACAGGTATGTCAGGGGGTGGAGTGTAAAGGAACATGTCTACCAGGGGATTAAGTGTAAAGGAACAGGCTTGTATCGGGGTGAAGCGTAAAGGAACAGGTCTGCCAGTGGTGAAGTGTAAATGAACAGGTCTGCCAGGTGGTGAAGTGTTGAGCAGTCCTGAGGACTGGATACCACACTTGTATAAGAACTTATCTTTGTTTTCATTCTTGTTATAACGCAGCCTAGATTCAAAAAGATGAAGTAATTTTTTGCAATTCAAAATGTTTTCCACAAGTTAACCTGCCAAATATGGAAGAACTTGATGCAATTGTCCACTTTACCTTGCCATCTATTACAGCTGAAAGACTGAGGTAATCGAAAATCTCTGTACAGTAGCGCCACACGGTGATGGAGCCGTACTTGCGCAGACACTCGTCGTAGAAGCCGTACACTTGTGTGATCTGTCGACTCTCGTGATTGCCTCGTATTAGCGTTAGTCGGTCAGGATAGCGAACCTGTAGGTATTGCACAAGATGTCAAAAAACATCACAATCCATAGATGATCTCGAAACAGCAATAAGTGAGTAAATCTATTCAATCACTGCAGCCATCAGAATAATAAAAAATATTGTGCATCAAAATTTAAGTGAAACCAAAAGCATTGTTTTGGGTCTTTATACCTATAAAAGTGCCTAAAAACAAACCATTTGCACCTATAATCAAAAATATCACGCAAGTGGTTTATTGGGAATCTGTTCTAGATGTGCGAAATTATAATTTAATTTTTCGTCACTGTTTGCAATTTCAACCAATCAGCAGTGAGCAGCCCCTTAACGTCAACGCGGCTGTGCATATCGCGTGTATTTTTAAGGTGGTTGAGATGTGCAGTTACATTTTTATTTGATTTTATATTGGAAAAACAGACAGTAGTGAAGCACTGTATTCACAATTGTGGGTGGAATGGTTGGAAGCCCACGCGATATGCTAGACTTTGTTCAGCCCATTTTGAAGTTGACATATTTTCATTAACCAATGGATCAAGATCCTTCAAAACATCGGTGGTGGAGAACGGTAAAGCCTGAAGCGGTACCGACAATCTTCCAGCATGTACCTCAGTCGAAGGTTTCGGCACAATGCAAACACTCAACCAAGAGAACTATCAAATCGGAACGCGAGGTGGTTAGTAAACAGTGAATGAATGGACTATCTTGCCAAATAAGTTGATTTTAGATGCAAACAGCATGTCCAAACTTATTGGCAAGTATGTTACTAGAACTGTCTATGATCAGGCGTTTAAAGTTGGAGTTGTGGGAAACCTAGTCAGCACTCTTGACATAGGAATATGAACAAATATGGCGCTGCCCATGCAAAAAAGATTGTCGGTGATCAACGAGGTATATTTAGATAACCACTTGCTTTATATTCTTGATTATAGTTGCAAATGGTTAGTTTTCAAGTATTCCTATAGGTGCAAAGGCCCCCAAAATGCCTTTGGTTTCACTTTAAGCGTGTCTGCAGAGCCAATGTCGACATCTGGGGCGTGTGCCCAAACCTCAACCAAATCAAGGATATTACGGATATCCATCCAAATCTTGCTGCAGTGACCATGCACTATGTGAAGCAAATGCGCACCAAAGAACATGTTATTTGAAATAAAAATAAGGAAGTTATACGAACAGGGTCCAGTTCAAGGCCATTTGAAGACTTTTTAAGGCTACCAAGAAGAAAATTGGGGCCCCTTTTCACAATGGCTGCTACTTGGCAATAATTATTAAATTGACATAAACAAAATTCAAGGCTTTTCAAAGCTACTTGAAAAAAATCAAGGATCTCACGGCCTTGAACTAGGACAAATGAAATTCAAGGCTTTTCATAATTGTCAAGGCCCTGTATGAAACCTGTGTTAAGTTGTACAGATACCTATATTTTTGAGGTCACCCTGTTCCATGTTTGTTCGGGTGGATCAACCATGAATGATAACAATATCATCACAGATTAATGAAGATGAACTGTATCAACTATTGGAAGTGCTTCAATGTGTTCTGTTAAGGTATGTCCCAGTGTTGCTCACCTTCAGTGCCAGAAGTAGCAGGAATGTCTCGACGCTGTAGAAGCCTCGGTCGACAAAGTCACCCATGAACAGGTAGTTTGTGTCTGGGATGTCTCCTCCTACCTTGAAGAGTTCTTTCAGGTCAAAGAACTGACCATGTATGTCGCCACATACCTGCCACACATAAACACCGCTCAAACATAGTTCACTAAGGACTGGAAAGAAGTTCACCTTCTTAAATCCATACAGCAACTCACAAAATAGCTTAACCATTTGATGATGATTTGATGATGATGATACAGTGAGCCGTTCATCATACAAATTAAAATAGTGCAGTTTATGCCAATAATCATCAGGGCTTGTCTCATGTACTAGTGAATTTAGTTTATGGAGGAGGACATATTAGGCCAGGGGTCGGCAACCTGCGGCCCGCGGGCCATCTGCGGCCCACGTAGCTATTTCATGCGGCACGCAGACTGACAACGATATTGTGCAAAATACGGCCCGCCTCCGCGATATTGGTATACAAAATAATATTTCCACTTGATGAACATAATAATATACCATATGTATGTTTACTTCCTTTAATATTTAATGAATTCACTATTGCGTGTGCAGCATGAAAGTAGGGTAACCTGGGGAAGCGCGGCCCTCCTAAGGAACACACCATTAAACAACTTTAACTTGTATTTAATATGCTCACATTTATGACAGATCTATGCGTTACCCATTGGAAAATTATTGTCAGTAAATAAACAACTTCGCTAAGTTGCATTTGAAAAATAGTAAATTTCCCAAAAAGCAGACAGGTTCTCTGTCTGGGGCAACACGGTCTATAACCCCTCCCCGTGGTTTTTACTTATATGAACAAACTATTGCGTGAAATTAAAATGTATATATACAAATGGTATGACAGTAATATATCAGGCCATTATGGTTGTTGAATTTAAATGGGAGTTAACATATAATACATACCTTGCAATCCATGCATAATGTAATATTGGTTTAGTAATATTCCATCATAATTACAGCCTACGGGATAGCAGAATGTAAATTATGCAATGGTCGTATTATAGTCAATGTATTAAACATAATTGGTCATGTGTAATACATTTGACACATTGTGATCATGTATGTGTGTGGGATAAGACATAGGGACTGTCTTGCCCAACATGCATGGGGACCGCCTTGCCCCACATACATGGGGACCGTTTTGCCCCACAGACACAACGATTACGATGTATACAAAGCACAACATACTATTCACCATTTTGTATTGTTTGATCTGTTAACTGATTAATAATATTATCATGTCACCAATTAAGTCAATGATTCATGATTCACACCGCTGTAGGAGTTTCACCATTTTTCTATTGGCAAAATATTAGATCAATGCATATAATAGTGCATACAAAAGTGTAAAAACACACTGATTTAATTACGTCTGTCTCGTGTTGCTGAGCTTTCAGACTGGTATCAGATAGAATTAGTTTCATTTTACACCAGATTTGGAACTTTCAGAGTTTATAATATAGTTTAAGTACGTGGTGGGGACCGTATTACCTCCAGGGACCGTGTTGCTCCAGGTTACTCTACTACCTTATTTGTGTATAAACGATAATGTGTTGTTTTGAATAACGTTTGTCGCCTGCCAGCGAAATGGCGAATGGAGTTGTACGCTGATGGAAAAGGTTCAAAACTAAACAGGTGCCAAGCAAAGCTCTTCAGGGCACACTCCATCCATCCAACGGGAAAGCCCGACTAAACTGTGTTCGCTCTCGCTGTCTAAACTACCGGCAGTTCCAGCACCTTATGGCCGAGATGAATGCACGATATGAAGAACTCCTGTAGTACACCGAAGTGAGCTGAGGCGCGCAGGAACAAGTCTGCAGCCAGGTGTGGGCCACTTAAATTGGTGGTGCAGCAACATCACCAGCAACATGCCTCAGTGTCACACAGGTCAACATGACATCAGCGGCATGATAAGAACACATAATGTTATATATATATATATATATATATATATAACTTGAATAATGTGTTTTTGAATAGTCCAACTGTTGTTCAAAGTCAGACGTTGATGTTTGATGATAATCTGGCGCGCAGGAACAAGTCTGCAGCCAGGTGTGGGCCACTTAAATTGGTGGTGCAGCAACATCACCAGCAACATGCCTCAGTGTCACACAGGTCAACATGACATCAGCGGCATGATAAGAACACATAATGTTATATATATATATATATATATATATATATATATATATATATATATATATATAACTTGAATAATGTGTTTTTGAATAGTCCAACTGTTGTTCAAAGTCAGACGTTGATGTTTGATGATAATCTGGCGCGCAGGAACAAGTCTGCAGCCAGGTGTGGGCCACTTAAATTGGTGGTGCAGCAACATCACCAGCAACATGCCTCAGTGTCACACAGGTCAACATGACATCAGCGGCATGATAAGAACACATAATGTTATATATATATATATATATATATATATATATAACTTGAATAATGTGTTTTTGAATAGTCCAACTGTTGTTCAAAGTCAGACGTTGATGTTTGATGATAATAATAACCCATGTTCGTGGACGTGCTATTTACAACAGTGGTCAATACAACTGCTAGACACAAGGTATATAATTGCATTGTGCCAGTTACCAAGAGTATGCGTGCGTGCGTGCGTGCGTGGCCCGCTAACCTATTCAAAGTCACTTATTTGGCCCTCCATTCAAAAAGGTTGCCGACCCCTGTATTAGGCACTCAAGATGTGAGCCCAACCATAATGGGAGAGCAACTACTGACAACGGAAGGGTAACTTACTGTGACAGGTGAGTCGACTCGTTGTACATTGCTCTCCTCTACGAGAATCTCCCTCACTTTGGCACACAATGCCTTCACTTCGCTCTCCTTGATCACCTCGCAGTTCCTCAGCTGTTCTATCTGTCTGTAAACCACAGAATGCGGGCGATCACAACAGAATGGATCTGAGACGATAGTTTTGTCACAACTGCCAAAACTGTATTGCTGAAGAATGGTTTACATGAGCGATTTTTGCCATGATTTGACATTGTATCGCAAGATAATGTGCAACTAAATTGTGTGTGTGCATGCATGCATGTTCGTGTTTAGATGAGCAACATGTCTATGATTATAACTCTCATCACTACTGCTTCGATAAAAGGTCACAATGGGTCACCTGCCATCGTTTGTTGATTGGCCATTAACAAAATCGGTGTCAACTTTTTGATCATATGAACTAAATATGGAAAGGATTTTAAGTTCAAAGTAATAGAAAACATTTAGTAGAATGTTGTACATACTAGTTGTTATACTTAAAACTGCATCCTCAACTGATTTAGCCTATCGCGAATCCGGTTCGTTGACGTCCTAATATGTAGTGTGTGAAAAGTAATATCTGCAGTCACTTTAATTAAAAAGTGTGTATTTTTGTTAAAATCATCGAAAGAATTTACTTTAGTTGTTAGATGTGGTAAGGCTCAAAATAGTGGATATCCAAAATGGTAAACACTTTATGGGGTCAAGGCTGATCATGGGCATGACTTCCATCCTCTCACCAATCTCAGCAAAGTTATGAAGTTTCACCAGTTTGTGAGTTTTCAGCATTTCCATTTTCACTTCAATAAATTCTGCATGGAGAATGAAATAATTTAATAGACTTTGTGTGATTTAAAAAAAAATACATACAAAAGTTGCACAAATGAGCTAGCATATTGGTCACTCCATATCAACTCAGCCAAGCACCATGCACTTTGGTCTCAGATTCACTTGAAATTTTTACCAAATATTCCAGTCATTTAACCAGTTGGATTTATATATACTCAAATAAATGCATTTTGTAAAACCGCATATATGTATATGCAATGTTTACCCTGATTTCACAAGGGTGTTGCTCCATAATTAATAAGTACATAGTTGTAATATTCAATAGTTTTACTACAGCAATTGTGGTGGACTTCTTGGAGACAAAAAGTTAAATAGTTGTAGTAAATGTAAGACTATGTTTCAGAGTCTCAAACATGGCTGCTTGTAAGCTAAAATTGCAATTTTCAGACTTTTCAACTGCCTCTGATCATTCCATGTGACTACTGAACATTTATACACTGCTATATATCAGACCTTTAAGACCTTCTTAGTTACTACAGAAAATTCCACGCCTCTGTGTACATTATTTCCTGAGATAATGGAACTTGAAATGTAGCATGAAAATGACGACCGGCAAAATTCGACACCTACCAGACTTAGTAAAATGGCAATTACTCAAGAACTACTAGGAATAAAGAGCTAAAACTTCAGATTTGTCCATGAAAATGACTGTGGAATATTTGGTAAAAATGTCAAGTGAACCTGAGACCGAAATGCGTGGGGCTTGGTTGAGTTGACATGGAATGACCCATATCGTAGTGGTTACTAGGTCGGTTTGACTTTTCGCAAAATGAATTTTAAATGAGACGAGCAAAAAATTTAATTGATGAGGCACCTTTAAGGGATACCATTTAAAAAAAATCTGAAGATTCTAAATCACTAAAAATTATTTCATCGACAAAACTTGTTTTTACTTAAATTGTTACGATTATCAGTTAACGGGCAATCATTACGAATAGTTGCATACATTTTCATCTGATAAAGTGAAATGTGATGTATGTTTTTATGAACAATCACCGATGTGTCCTATTAGTGACTTCTCTAACGTGAGACCAAGTGAAATTTCAACAGGTAGCAATTTTTTGTGGCTGGTGAATTTGACTTAGTTGACTATAGTCTATACACTTACCTGTCTAGATCACTGTTGTCTGACATGGTGACAATGTTGACTATAGTCTATACACTTACCTGTCTAGATCACTGTTGTCTGACATGGTGACAATGATCCTAAAAACAAAAAATTCCCAGTTACAAAATTAATACTAATAATTTTTAAATAGTAATAATATTAAATTAAAAAGGTAGGCTAGCATATAAATTCTTGCATTTTCTTTCAATATTTTCTTATCATTAATCTTTAATTATATTTTTATTGTTTCACTTTTAGTAGTAGTTATGTTTACAACTTTGTTTGAACATGTACATATCAATTATGCTGAATAAAATTCAATATTCTTTTAACAGCAATTTACTTCCTTGTATGACTGATCTGGAAAACATTAAAAACACAAATCAATCGGCGCTAAACTTGACAGTATAATACTGATTCGTATTAATATAAGTCGGTAACTCAGAACGTCAATGACCGTGTAAACTACAACGTGATTACAGTTTACACATTACAATCAATGAAGGCCAATCCTGTTAGAACTCCCCAAGTCGACCAAAGAAATTACGTTTTCGGATCTTAGTTTTGTATTTATCATATCGCAAAGAGTTACATTATATAAGAAACTATTACAAAAACATACCAAATAAAGAAACTATACCGCTGTGAAGTTCGTTGATCAATGAAACGACACAAAACAACTAAAATTGCCTCCCCCACTTTTTCCAAATTTGTCTGTCTGTGCGGACTTCTTTGGGTGCGCGTCGCTACGGATAGTGTCCCCTACAAATCTAAGGGAGAAATGCACTTAGAAAAAGGCTAACTTTGTATCTCTGAAATAATACGTCTCTCAAGTCTCAAGTAGTTATACTCCAAACAGCCCAATCTTAAGCTAACGCAGGAGTTTGGACCAACGGCTTTTAGTGTCTCTTCCGAAAGACACGGGCAAAGTGGGGTGAACGAAATTGCCCAAGCTTCGAAACGGCGGAGGTGGAATCGAACCACCGTCCTCTCGATCGACAGGCGGGTGCTCTAACCATTAGACCACCGCTCCCCACAGACCACCGCTCCCCACGTGAACAAAGATGGTCATACACTCAATATAGCAACGAATACACGCTGAAATAGCCTATGATAATATGCAAATTATGCATAGTTGCCAATGGTAGCAATTTGTGTGTGTGTGTGTGTGCGTGCGTGCGTGCGTGCGTGCGTGCGTGCGTGCGTGCGTGCGTGCGTGCGTGCGTGCGTGCGTGCGTGCGTGCGTGCGTGCGTGCGTGCGTGCGTGCGTGCGTGCGTGCGTGCGTGCGTGCGTGCGTGCGTGCGTGCGTGCGTGCGTGCGTGCGTGCGTGCGTGCGTGCGTGCGTGCGTGTGTGTGTGACCGAATTGGTCAGCCGATACGGATCACATGGTGTTGAATGACATCACATTACAAGAATCAGTTGTGTAAACACCTACGAGACCGACTAGCGAGGCCAATGGACGCTTAGATAGATAGATAAATAGATGTTTATTGGATGGGTGGAGATGAAGATGGATCGAGTTGATGAGCTTAGCTTTGGTTTCGATGGGGATGTTGGGGTGTTTCGGGAGAGATGCAAACTGGTAGCTGACGTTGTTTGCTTTCGGGACTCTTGTTTCGACTTCTCTCTTCTGTAAATATGCTGCCGAGGTACTTGAACTCAGTCACTTGCTGGAGTTGAGTGCCGTTGATGTTGATGTTGAGTTTGCTGGGTGTTCTGCTCACCTTCATTGCCTCGGTCTGGCTGATGTTGATGTTGAGTTTGCTGGGTGTTCTGTTCACCTTCATTGCCTCGGTCTTGCTATGTTGATGTTGAGTTTGCTGGGTGTACTGTTCACCTTCATTGCCTCGGTCTTGCTGTGTTGATGTTGAGTTTGCTAGGTGTTCTGCTCACCTTCATTGCTGATGTTGAGTTTGCTGGGTGTACTGTTCACCTTCATTGCCTCGGTCTTGCTATGTTGATGTTGAGTTTGCTGGGTGTTCTGCTCACCTTCATTGCCTCGGTCTTGCTGATGTTGATGTTGAGTTTGCTGGGTGTTCTGCTCACCTTCATTGACTCGGTCTTGCTGATGTTGATGTTGAGTTTGATGGGTGTACTGTTCACCTTCATTGCCTCGGTCTTGCTATGTTGATGTTGAGTTTGCTGGGTGTTCTGCTCACCTTCATTGCCTCGGTCTTGCTGATGTTGATGTTGAGTTTGCTGGGTGTTCTGCTCACCTTCATTGCCTCGGTCTGGCTGATGTTGAGTTTGCTGGGTGTTCTGTTCACATTCATTGCCTCGGTCTGGCTGAAGTAGATGTTGAGTTTGCTGGGTGTTCTGCTCACTTCCATTGCCTCGGTCTGGCTGATGTTGATGTTGAGTTTGCTAGGTGTTCTGCTCACCTTCATTGCCTCGGTCTGGCTGATGTTGATGTTGAGTTTGCCGGTCTTGCTGATGCTGATCTTCATGTCGCATTCTTCACAGGTGGTGTTCAGACTATTTGTATGCTTTTGCAACTTCTTTTCATCTTCATTTGCAAGGCTTTGGTCATCGGCAAGCAACATTTCATTTAAGGTTTCTGGTTCTGTGTTTCCCTCCTTTGTTATCTTGTCCATGTATACAATGAATAGCAGTGGTGATAGGACACACCTTTGTCTTGTCCATGTATACAATGAACAGTAGTGGTGATAGGACACAGCTTTGTCTTGTCCATGTATACAATGAACAGTAGTGGTGATAGGACACAGCTTTGTCTTGTCCATGTATACAATGAACAGCAGTGGTGAAAGGACACACCTTTGTCTTGTCCATGTATATAATGAACAATAGTGGTGATAGGACACACCTTTGTCTTGTCCATGTATACAATAAACAGCAGTGGTGATAGGAGACAACTTTGTCTTGTCCATGTATACAATGAACACCAGTGGTGATAGGACACACCTTTGTGTTGTCCATGTATACAATGAACAGTAGTGGTGATAGGACACACCTTTGTCTTGTCCATGTATACAATAAACAGCAGTGGTGATAGGAGACAACTTTGTCTTGTCCATGTATACAATGAACACCAGTGGTGATAGGACCCACCTTTGTGTTGTCCATGTATACAATGAACAGTAGTGGTGATAAGACACACCTTTGTCTTGTCCATGTATACAATGAACACCAGTGGTGATAGGACACACCTTTGTGTTGTCCATGTATACAATGAACAGTAGTGGTGATAAGACACACCTTTGTCTTGTCCATGTATACAATGAACACCAGTGGTGATAGGACACACCTTTGTCTTGTCCATGTATACAATGAACAGTAGTGGTGATAGGACACACCTTTGTCTTGTCCTTGTATACAATGAAGAGCAGATGTAATTTGGAACCAGTCTGTGAGTCCACTCATCCTGTTGGCCTAAATGTTGTCCAGGAGTTGTCCTTTCACGTTGTACGTTTCAAGTACTGTCCAAAGTTTGTCTCTGTTAACCCTGTCGAAGGCCTTCTCTTGGTCTATGAAGACAAGGTTCAGTTCTCGGTTGTACTCGATTGCCTTATCGCTTAGTTGCCGTAGAGCAAAGATGACATTTGTGCACCCTCTTCCTTTTCTGAAACCCATCTGTACATCTCTCAGCAGTGACTCTACCTTGTACCTATTTCGCTGCTCGAGGATTTTTGCTAAGATTTTGCCTGTGTGGCTGAGAAGCGATATTCCTATGTATGTGCCACAATCTTTCTTGTTGCCTTTTTTTCAGATTGGTACAACTACTGCACGTTGCCAGTCTTCGTGGACTTTTCTCTCCTTCCAAGCCTTCTGAAATATTGTGGTAAGCCATATGATCCCGGTTTCTCCACTTGCTAATATGGCCTCAGTTGTTATTTCATCCACCCCGGCTGCTTTGTTTCTTGGTCTTGTCTTCACTGCCTTCCTAACTTCAGATTTCAGGATTGTAGACTCCTCGTGATCTGGGTGTCTTGGGGTGAACTGATAGTGCAAACCATGCAGCACACCTTAATTGCCGGTCCAATGTGATAGGCAAGCCATTCAAATTGTTTGTTGATGTCAGAACTATATATCCGACCTCATGCAAATGTTGATGCAATGTTCACGAGCTAGGCCTACCTGCCGACGTTGGCTATAACCAATGTTGGTTCTGTACGAGGATTTATAAAGGGATAATAAAATGTCCTGCTTTGTCTGTTGGTAATTCCGAGGGCTTCTCATGTTTCCAAGATTTACACGAACTAGGCAATTTGCCTCCTTGTAGCCTTTTCTTCGGATTCTTTGCATAACTATGGAGATCTCGATCTCCATGCGCCAATTGATGTAAAAGAGAGTCACCGGCACATAACCGTGCAGTAGGTCTAGAAGATACGTGGTATCTTTTTGAAGTGGAATTTTTTTTTTTTTGGGGGGGGAGATTGGGCCATAACACGACACAAATTTATGGCAACGATTGTGTTGGTTGAATTAGGGCTGGGCGCAATTTTGAAGAAGTAGCGAATCAGCGACGGCAGCAAATTAACCGACAGTTGGCGCACACGTCGATCGTGACCTTTAATCGAAGCCTGATTCAGGATTGGCGCGAATCAATAGGTTGCAATCGCAGTTTCTATACACGTCGCTCGTCTAAACGCATACACAATTTACCAATTAATTGTTACACACGTCGTTCTTGTAAACCAGCCCACGAAAAATCGGCTTGTTTAAAATGGATAAACATGAAAGTGGTTCATAATTTCCTTTAGATCATATCTGGAGAAACGGCGTACGTGGGATATATTTGCAGAAACACGCCATATTCGATGTGAACGGAAATATCTAACATAATTATAATAGGACGCGGTTGCACATGTGCAACCGGAAGCAGTGTTTTTGTTTTGGTCCGAATGTACCTGAAATATTTTTTTATTTCTTCGGTTTTGTTAAAATAATACCAACCTTTACACCATTCAGATCTATTACCTAGACTTTGCACTAAACAGCTGTCGTGTCTTTCTCATCTGACACGTTGAGGTATTTAGTTAGTTAAAAGTTTGGGTTAGGGTTAGGGTTACGATGCTCAGACCAAGATGGCTACTGACTGAACTCAAGTCTGTAAACACCACCGACTTCTTGGAGAGACATTACCTCCACCACTCCTGCACTATCCCAGAGTGTGACTTGTTCGTAGCAAACGACAGTGCTTTATTGTTGAGTACTGTAAAACTTATTTTTCCGCATGCAAACGACTTCTAAAAGACAAAAAGACAAAACCCATTACCTCTCTGACAATGGAAACTTGGTCAGCTCTGACGTTACTTCTACTACTCAACCGCCTTACTGCATCTTGCACCACACAGATAACACAATCAGCACCAGCGTCTGTAACAACGCCCAGTCGACATTCCAATAACAATGACTCCTCCCTGACCCCATGTGGCACATGCGATAGGACAGTTGCATGGGAGGATCGCAGTATTGTCTGTGAATCATGCAACCAATGGTTCCATGCCACGTGCCAAAGTGTGGGACCTGCGCCTTTGACAACCTCAATGAGTCTGATGTTAGCTGATACTGGCCTGTCTGTGGCTGCCCCAACTACAGCAGTGTCCTCAATCGACCTGCATGCGGTATCCCCAAAACACACAGACAGCACCGCATGCTCTATTGCGTTCACATATGAAGCTTTCACACCCTTCCACTCTTCCACACCTACTCACACCAGCAAGCAGGATTGGAACAGAAGCAGACCCCTCAGGGTTCTGAACATTAAGTTCAGATCAGCCGTTGCGGAAAAAAAACCAGAAATCAGCTTTCTCATCCAGAGCACAAGGCATGACATCATCATCGGCTCTGAAACTTGGATGGACTTAACATTGAAGTTGGCAAGCGCTGACATAGGCCTCCATTCGTACCAGATAACAGCTTATCTGCAATAAAGGATCTGGCCTCTCCAGACCAAACTGCGTGATCATCTGAGTCAGAGTGAAGAGTAAGAGCAGGGAGAGTCTCCTTGACCTTGTAGGAGCGTACAACATGCCCCATATCGGAGATAAAGCCAGCCTGCGGGCCTTCACACAGTCTTCGAATCAAGCATGTAAATCTAGGAATGCCATCATTCTCCTTGGATGTGACTTCAATCTCTCTGGTTGTGATTGGGGAAGCATGATTTTAAAGAAACGAACTCCCTACCCTCAGTTGCATCACATCTTTATGGATACAATCCATGATCTGGAACTGGACCAGCTAGGTTGTTGACAAGCCCACAGGCTAAACAATCCATGGTCTGGAACTGGACCAGCTAGGTTGTTGACAAGCCCACAGGCTAAACAATCCATGATCTGGAACTGGACCAGCTAGGTTGTTGACAAGCCCACAGGCTAAGACAACACCTTGGACTTCATCTGCACAAACTGTCCCAACACATGATACCTCGGGCATAGACCATACCTGGATTGGCTGATCACGACATTGTCTACACTGAGCTGCAGCTCAACCCCATCAGAGTCCGCCAAGTGCAACGACGCTTCGCTTGCTACCACCGTGCTGGCTGGGAAGCATGAGGACAGCTAAAACTGAGTTCATCCTTTCTACGTATACAGAATACTCCATTGTAGAGGAGATATGGACACCATGAAAGTATATGGCCTGACTGAATGGTACAACAGCGTATACCCCACAGGACAACAGGACACATGGGTGTACTACGAGCTGAAGAAGTGTACTCACAAAAGGGATAGGATCCACAAGAAGTGGAAGAAGACTGGCAGAGAAGAGCTGTACACTGCATTCCTGACACTCAAGGAAAAAATCCAGGGCAGAATGCGACGACAGTATTGAACTCACGTGGACACCCTGATTACAGAAGGAACCCCAGATCAACCCCGACTCACCAATTACGCGTGAAGTCTGCTACGGCAGCCGGATTGGTCTGGCCGGATAACCCAAGTAGTTAATACATTTGTAAACTTTCCCTATCCTCCCCCCTGTTTAATTTATCTTTACATTTTCTCTGCTTATAGTTCTTTATCATTTCGATATGCACTAGTTGCTACCCCCCAAAAGTGCAGCAAAACCTCCAAGCAGATTCTGCTTAATGGCTGCCTATAATAAAGAAGAATATTAAGAAGAAGAATGATTTAATTGCAAGTATCTGTAATAGTTATCTATAGTTTTGCGAAGCATTTGTGATACTTTTTATGGTATTGCAAGTATTTCCAATACTTAAAAATTGCAAGAATTTGCAATATTTAAAGAAAAACATCGCCTAATCGGCCGCCCATACATGATTGTTTTACGCGCAAAGTAGCGTGACAACACGCGTGTTCTGTGGTCTACATTAAAGCCAGTAGGCGGCGCCAGGAACATTGTCAACAAGCTGTTTTCGAGTCGGATTTTTCGTCGTGGTGTTTGTTTTTCGTCAGCACCGTAAAAATGGGAAATATTCACACGGTGGGACCCAACCAAGCGTTAGTCATATCAGGTAGGTGCTAATGTATTATACAATCGGACTGTATTGCCGAGAGTTGCGCATCTTTTAATATGAAATTTGACGAAGCGTGAGGCGTACTTCGTTCGGCGATTCGCAGCACCGCCGCCGCTACCGGGTGCGATGGCCCATATAAATTTAATGATAAATCATGTAGAATTTGGATGTGTGGCAAAACTGTGTGTTATATTATTGCAATCTTGGGACCAAATAGGCATCTTCTGCTGGTTATCCGATTCTCTGTTATGCTACAGTGTATGGTATTAAAACACGAGCTCCAACCATTTTTCTATCGTCAAGCAATGCACGCCCCTATATCTAGGTCAGTTGTAACGGCGTTATAAACAGACCTGTGAAATGTGCTACCATGTACACCATTAATAGGTCGGACTGATAACGCCGCCTGCAAGGGCAGCATTGAACTGTTGTAATGGTGAAATATGATAATATAATTATTTTACAAGATTGTCAGATGTAATAGTAATGACTATTAATGTATCTAATGTCGTTTTAACCCCCTAGATCTTGTTATTCAATAATAATATTATAACAGCACACCTTATCATTATTTAGGCATATATTTTATATAATATGTTTTTAGGACATCTCTAAATTTTAACTCGGAATACTTAATAATTTCATTTAGATAATTTGTTTGAACATTCGAGCAGTTCATTATTGGCATTTCTTCAAGCGTCATCTGACCTTTTGTCCAACCAGTCACTAATGTACTGGGCGTGCGTTCCACAAGGCTCGTTTCTTGTACATGTTAGCACAATTTATTACATCAAACTGTAAAATGTGTAGTTTTGTATGATTTGTATCAAAGTAAATGTCGATATTGTTATCTTCTAATTTCTGTCCATCATTTCATGATTGAGTGTCGTGTCTGCTGCAGACATAGGCAGTCATGACCCTTCATTTCATCCGATCACATGTTTATTCAAACTGTCCTATGCTCTTTCCTAGCCAGGCTGTTAGATAACGGATGACTTTATTTCTTTGCCGACCTCTGCTTCTTTTCTTTTGTACTAGCTGTTTTAATTTTCTCTTTCTGATCATGTGGTCTATACCTATAAATTCTGCTTGTCTTTTCCTGATTTTGCACACATGTATAATATTCCATTTAGCGGTTGCTATTCTAAGAATTTCTTCATTACTTTTCTATCCACATCAATCCGTAGTTATTCTGAATGTTGCGCAGGCATTTACCCAGCTAGGTACTTCAATGAAAACCGATATATGGTGGCAGGGCTTAAAATTCGTCTGAAAATCTAGGGCCAACTGGCCCCTGAACTTTCAAAATTAGGGGCCAGCAAGGAAATTTAGGGGTCATTTGTATATTAATTACTAAATCATATGGACACGCGTAACCCCGGTCTATGTATACGGCCTAGAAACCATGACGATGAGGGAAAAATAAGAGAAAGCTCAAGTTTGCGGAATTAATTACGGGAGTGAAAAGAATCGACAAGTGAAGAATGGAGGAGCTGAGTGGGGAGTTTGGTGTTGAATAGAGTTTCAGGAAGAAGCTGGTGGGGAGTTGGCTAAAGTGGGCTGGGCCCGTGGACTGAATAAAATGGAGAAGTGAAAGACCGCGATTTACATGGGAGGACTGTGTGAAGACAAATTTGCTGGTAGTATGAAGGGGGTGGAGTACATCAGCGAGTGATACGGGAGCAGAGACAAGTGGTGGATACTGTAGTGAAATGAGAACAGTGACAGGAGAAGAAAAACTAAATCAATGACAAGTATCAATGCCAGCATCACCCCAGACTTCAGGTGTAAAGAGGAGAACAACATAATATGTATATACCTCGTACGTAAGTACGTAATGTACAATATGTTTGTAATGTATAATAAATAGTGTGTGCATGCAAGCCAGCGTGTGTGTGTAATATATATATTGACCTCCTTCATCTTTTTATTAAATCATCATATTAGATTTTGGAACGTGCCAAATGCCATGACAAGTATTTCCCAATTTAATAGCTGAATAAAAATACATTTTTAGCATAAAACTGACCATGTACTATTCCTTCTGAAATTCAGAATGATGTGTAATCATACCGCCAGAAAATTGCTCGTATAAACTAGCAGAGAGATTCTGGTAACAGTTAGAATTTGGCAGAAGAATTACAGACAATTTACAAAAAAATGCTGGGTTATTGCACATGTGGAAACCAGTCCCAATACCGTGTCACGGGGCATGCCTATTCCCACCGTTGGGCACCGGCAGTCGTGTTTAACTACATTATCACAGCAATTAAAAATTATAAAATGTACGTTCACAAAGTCATGCCATATTAGTTATAGATCATAATTAAAATAAATGTACGTTCACAAAGTCATGCCATATTAGTTATAGATCATACTTAAAATATATATATGTGTACGTGCGTGCTTGCGTATGTGAAAGGTATAACTTGTAAAAAAAATTACGCTCACTTCGATGTGCACGTACAGCGGTGGCGCGAAGTGAACTATGGCACAGTCAAATTGAGGGCTTCTCCGTCCAGAGGCTGGTAGCGCTACAGTTTTACGTTGGCTTCTAATGGCTTACGCAGTTAAATGTTTCATTTGAATAATTTGCTTAACCTATGCAAGTTGCAACATTGGAGGTCTGACATGAACATTTTGTTGAAGTAATACAACTTACAAAATGTATTCGCCAGCTGGCACCCACTATTAAAACACTCGCCGGGACGATATTTGGGCGCCATTGGCACAGCTCGCAGATTTAAGCCCTGTGTGGTGTTTGTTAGAAAGCCATGATTTGAGACTGATTAGTATTAAAATCATAAGAATTACAGGTACATAAATGAAAAGTATGAAAGACATTGTTGAATCAACGTTATTCTTTTGTGTGGTATATTTGTTGGCAAACAAAGATGAATTCTTGCTTTTTTCTCAAGACTAAGGTTAGTTACATGTTTCTCCCTACAGGTGGATGCTGTGGCTCCCAGACCAAGCGTACTATCGTGGGGGGCTGGGGATGGGCCTGGTGGCTCGTCACGGACGTACAAGAGTGAGTATTGGCGGCCACCTGGTGGCATACAGCAAATATACAAACCCTTGCTTTGAACATTTTATCAAAAACATGTTATTTTGGTCGTTGGAGCCACCCTGTTTTTACTTACTTAGAAAACCTTGACACAAAAACACTTTCCCTAGTATTGCGTCATTATTCTGAACAAATTCTGTACCCACCAATGCTAGTGCATGTACTAAATAATAATATTTCTTGGAAATTGGTATATTATATATTATTATTACAACATGTTTTGACAAGTTGACAATTTAGAATTTCACAATTTCATTAAATATGATCATATATATATATATATATCAGGGTTTTTACTAAGAGTCGGTACCTGTGTAATTTACCTGGCTATGACGGTCCATGTACCCGGTTATCGTAGAGGAAGGCCAATTTTATTATCTCTCGCGTCGGCTAATGACCGACCCGCTTTTGCAACGTCTACATCCCACAGACAGGTCAGCGATCGTTGATGATCACAACCTGTGGCAGCAAAACAGCGGCGGTCATCAAATGTCATTTTGTGTTGGTAATTGGCAGTTTTAAATCATTCGCACAGTCATTTTACGCATTGCCAAAGGATATTTACTTCCCACAATACGTAGCACTACTTGTGGTTTGTGGTTGGTAGACAGTCCATCAAGCGCCTAGCGGACAGATCGACAACCATGTCATGCGTAGCGGACAGATCGGCAACCATGTCACGCGTAGCGGACAGATCGGCAACCATGTCACGCATAGCGGACAGATCGGCAACCATGTCACGCGTAGCGGACAGATTGGCAACCATGTCACGCGTAGAGGACAGATCGGCAACCATGTCACGCGTAGCGGACAGATCGGCAACCATGTCACGCGTAGCGGACATATCGGCAACCATGTCACGCATAGCGGACAGATTGGCAACCATGTCACGCGTAGCGGACAGATCGGCAACCATGTCACGCGTAGCGGACAGATTGGCAACCATGTCACGCGTAGCGGACAGATTGGCAACCATGTCATGCGTAGCGGACAGATCGGCAACCATGCCGTAGTGGCGCTAGTTCAGCAAAATAAGATGTCTAAGAGACAGTCATCCATAAGGCATTTTTTAAAAGCAAACTTATAAGAAAAGGTAAGGTTTGTTAAAGCATATCCTGAAATGTTAAAGTCACTGAACTTTACCAACATTATCCTAAAATAGCATCTGAATATTCCATTATCGCCAGAGTTTTACGGAACTGGTTAGCATACGCTGCTGGCACATGGCGAACCCCTACTAGTGACATAGTCTGGCACTACACTGCCATGAAATGGCAGCAGGGATCAAGTTATTATATTATGTGTGTGTGCATGTGCGTGCTTGTGTACTGCAACTAAAAAAAATTATCAGTTGAAGTTGTTGTAAATTAAATAAATGGTAATGATTACATGTATTAATATTATGTGATGTCTGGGTATGATGCTGTGATCTACGCACATGTGTCTTATTTAATGTTTATTTTCATACTGATTATGGGAGGTAGCAACCGCTGGTCATAGAAATAAGAGAAATAAGTGGTATTAACAGATACATACTAGTAACTAATTTTGCGACAAAGGAATAATAATATTTTTATTGAGGTAATTTGTATTAGATTTGACAGTATGCTTTAAATTGTGCGTTAATGCTGGTGCCAACGTAATTACTGTATCTTAAAATGCAATGCACCATAAATGTGGACAGAGTCCATTCAGAGATAACTTAAAATACATATATAACACAATCTGATGATAATATGAATAAAACTAAGAATATGACATGTCATATATAATGCATACAAAAAATACATATACATATATCATATACATAATTTCACGCAATGAAGCACTCATGCACAATGAAAACACAGAAATACATTTATGCAATCAACAATGCAAGCCAGATGTAAAGATATGAAAAGGCCAAATGAATGACGTTTATTAAGATTATGCATAATGGCATATTATTCCAATTAAGAGCAAGAAATGTGGACCCTGTAACATATGCCAAGCCTGTGGCTGAGCCTCATACAAAGCCGCCTGGACACAATGCTCCCAGAGCCCACACTTCGACATAGCAATACAGTACATGTAGTAATATTTCTACAACACAAGACAATTCATGGCATCGTCACCAGCACATTAAAACATTAACCCAACACAGACAATACTCGACACAATACCTATTTGCATATGCTGCATCACTGGACTACATTACTTGCTAAAATTCCTACTCTATATATTTTTGTAAACTAAAAGGTGGGGCCATAACGCTGATTAGCAATAAACCATCCCAACATCGAGGATGGAAGGGAAGTCATCTTCCACTCCGCACCAAAACCCTACGTAAACGGGCAGATACTCGTCATATACATAATTACACGCAATGAAGCACGTGCACACTCATGCACAATTAATACACAGAAATACATAATTGTACGATGTTTGATTTCAATCAAAGCAGCGCCGCCACACAAGAATTTTTGTGAAACTGAACGACACCTTGCATCGATTTTACAGTAGCCTTGGCGCTACGTGTAGGCGCCGTAGGAGATGGCGATGTTTTGGTTTAATTCTTATGTAAATTTCGGCACAGTAATTATCTATAATTCTACGGACCATTTGACTATGTATATTTATAAAAATTACTTGTATACAGGTTGCTGCATCATTCTCTCTAGCCTAGGCCCTAGGTTATAGACTAGTACATAATATAATTTGTGTCGTTCGATAATCGTAATATTTTCATTAAAACAACTTTTCTAACAATTTGTTTGCACTGCAATGATGAAATAATTGTTAGTGATTTAGAATATGGATGTCTGATTTTTGTGAAAATGGCATATTATATTACGTATAGCGACTGGCTTGGCTCAACGATTCTTGCCCACGTTACTACACTGTTTATGACGTTGATTATTTGGTGACTTAGTGTCACTTGTTTCCTCTCGAAAAAATTTGTGACATAAAGAAGCAGGTGCTATCAAATCAACCTTGAATAACCCCCCTTAACAAACAACAAAGCAGAACAATTATGTGACCAATTGTGGCAAACAATGTACACTTTAACAATTATGTAAGTTTTTTGTTTTTTTTTCAATTTGGAAATGCACAAAGTTTGGACACATGACCATTTCCAATGTTAATTCATGTCAACAAAGTACTATTAGTAACCTTTGCTATTTGTTGCTGTGCAATAATTTGTAATATTTGCAAAACAGTAATTTTCCATTGCTGTATATACTAAACTCCTGAAATATTAAGGTATAATTACATTATATGTAAGTTCCTGGTGTACCCACAGTGGTCTGTGATACGTAGTGACTCGGCCACAGGCTGAGCAAGTTAAGTGTCCCTCTTTTGGGGTTCATGGTCCCTGCTATAACCACACTTAACAAAAACCCTGACACACACACACACACACACACACACACACACACACACACACACACACACACACACACACACACACACACACACACACACACACACACACACACACACACACTACATTTTGGTATATTCCACATTGGGCTAGTTCTGATGTTGTAAACTACTGAGCCATTTTGGCTAAAACTCCACATTTTTTTGTCAAATACAAATTGCTTTAGCTACATTTTTTAATGTGCATCAAGAAAACAGATGCTCATGTATTCTGCAGGCTCTCAACGAAGATGATGGGGGCCAAATTGGCTCAAATGGGTAACTTTTGTTTAGCCAAACCCGATGTGGGGTCGATGTACTCTGTACTCTAGAACATTTTTGAAGTACTCATACTCATGGAAATTATGGATCATGTACTCGTTCTCATGCTCAATGTACTCAGATTTTACTAATACATCCAAGTACTTTTTAATGTGATGTGACAGTTATTTATGATTTTAAATGCAGTTTCACCAAGTATTTGTAGTTAACAGAATGAAAATATTTTTTTATTTAAATACTTCCATAAAGTATCTTAACTGTTTAAATACATTATTTCTGATTAATGTAACAAATTAATTAAATGCTTCACTAAAGGCAGCATCTTTTCCCAGTCAGAAACGCATAGTTAAGCCAGGAAGTCCACAATGTTCATCAGTTAGCCTTAAATACCTTTGTTGCTCCTACAAGGGACAGTGTTAAGAACTAGCTGAGTCTATTTCTATGGTGACCCAAGTCACACAGCACCAGTAGTCTTTATTAAAATTAACACACAACCCCTTTGTTCCAGTTTGGACAAGTCACTATATATACTAGATTCACTACAAATCACTAGTAGACTCACTCCATTGATTACCTAGGTACTTCTGGGACAAGACCAATAAATACAGTCTGTTAAACTATGCTGGTGCAAACACTGAACTGTAGTAATGATGCTAGTGATACTATCACTGTTCCCAAATCTGTCATTTCTTAATGATTTTGCACATGGTCAAGTACTTAATCATTATGAAGATTATTAGTTTCAGTTGTAAAGGTCTGCCTCATCACTGTGATAATATATTTAATACGACCCTGTATTGAGGATATATTGAACAGCAATGACATGGATATCGTTTGCTTACAAGAAACATGGTATAGCAAACAAGACATTGCTATGTTAAATACAGTTGAGTGGCTATAATGTGGCGATCCTCTCTTGATAAAAATGTGACACCACTTAATTTTAATATTGATTGGCTTACTGGTATCCAAATGCAGTTTGGCAACCACGTTTACATTATAAATGTGTTTATATGCCATATGAGTGTCGTGAAAATGAAGATATTGATTTAGAGAATTAGGGTATCTCTAACATTAATGACAGTATGTCTTTATTTGGAAATCATGTCAGAAGTTTCTGCACTGAAAATAATTTATTGTTGTCTAGTGAGATTTACCTTCCATGTGATACATCTACTAACTATAGTGAGGCGTGGCATACAACTTCATGGCTGGACCATTCTGTTTCCACAAGAGATGCCCATGATATTATAACAGCTATGGCGGTCTGACATTTTCTAAGTACTTCAGATCATTTTCTAGTTTGTATTGCAATGCATACCAGAGGTAGACATTACCAATATTATTAAATTGCATGGGATAAAGTTAGCCAGGGTGGTAAAAATTAATATAGTACATTTAAAGATATTAGTATGCAAAATATAAACATTCCTTATGAAGCTATATCATGCTAGGATGTGAACTGCAAAAGCGAATCTCACCGAGTGGCTATAAACAAGTTTTATGGTGATGTTGTGAATGCTATGAGCAATGTTGGTGATTATGTATTTGATAAATATGTAACGGTAGACAATCATGGTGCCTCTAGGTGTCGACTAGGTTGGAGTGAGTATACTGATGAGCTACATAATGTGGCAAAGCAAAATTTTCTTGCTTGGGTTGTAGGTGGAAAGCCTAAACATGACCCAATCTTTGACTCCATAAAACTCTCTAGAGCCAGATTTAAATATGGGCTTCGGTTTTTAAAGCAACATAAAAATCAATTGATCAGCAACTCTCGACTCTAGCCACTAAACTACAAGAGGGTAGGCCTAATAGGTTCTGGAAAGAAGTTAATCGTATGAATAACTGCAAAGTACCCTTGCCAAATAGTATTGATGGGGTTACTGGTGCTGACAATATCATTGCACTATGGAAATGTCACTTTGAGCCGTTGTTTAATTGTATACATGATAATGACATCACATCCTTACATTGTGATGTCACATATACTAATGATATATTCGTCACTGTTGATGAGATTTAATCAATCATTGGGCAGTTAGATAAAAATAAATCATGTGGCCTTGATGGTGTGTATGCTGAGCATCTAATGTACTGCAGTAGACGAGTATTACCGTTACTGGCTATGTGTATGTTATGTGTAGGTCTACCTTTTTTGTCCATGGTTTCCCACCTGATTCTATGCTATCAGTTGTGCTTGTACCTGTTATCAAAGATAAATGTGGTAAAATCAATGATTGTGACAACTACAGACCGATTGCATTAGCCAGCATGATGTCGAAAATACTAGAAAAAGTCATACTGGGTCATATGTCATCCTTTCTGTTAACTAATAATAACCAGTTTGGTTTCAAGAGTTAGCTTGGTACTGATATGTGTATATATGTCTTAAAAAGAAATTGTTGATAATTACAAGTGTTTAAATGGGTCTATGTTCATGGGTTTCCTGGATGCTTCTAAAGCCTTTGACAGAAGCAGACATTCTACATTGTTTAAGAAATTGATTGATAGACAAGTACCTAGTTATATTGTTAGAATTATGATATACTGGTATACAAATCAAACTACGTATATACGCTGGTCCAGGATTTTATCTGAGGGATTTTAATTCTCTAATGGTGTCAGGCAAGGTGGCATACTCTCAGCGTACCTGTTTAATGTACATATTGATGATTTAAGTGCTGCACTAACAAAATGTCACACTGGTTGTTGTATTGATGACATGAATATATAAACCATATCATGTATGCAGAAGACCTGGTTGTATTTTCCCTTCTAGCATAGGTTTGAGGGAGCTGTTATCTGTATGTGAAAGTTATGGTCTAAACCATGAAATTAAATTTAATCATAAGAAAAGTGCAATATTCATAAGTAGTGACTAGTGTAAAATACCTGGGTCATATTATATGCAGTGACTCTAAGGATGACAAAGATATAATGCGTCAGTGTCGCCAATTGTATGCCCGTGGTAATGTACTACTTAGGAAATATTATATGTGTACAGATGATGTCAAGGTCAAGTTGTTTAGTACATTTTGCTTATCTATGTATACAGCTCAACTGTGGTGGAATCATACTGTATAATAGCATCCACAGATTACATGTATGTTACAATAATGTGTTTAGACGTTTACTCAGACTACCCAAATACTGTAGTGTGTCAGCTATGTTTGCAGAGAGACTGACTCTTCAAGAATTGAGTTGAATTGAATTGAAAACAAATATTTGTCTAATGGTTATATTCTTTATTATAATAAATAAATTATTATTGTTAGATTATGCACCTGATGTTCTGTTGATGTACTAACACTACTGTGTATAGTGACCCTACGTTTGCATTGTCTGATTTTTTAATCCAGCTGCACGTTCTTGGTAAAAGTGTTTTCAAGTGAGCAGACCATGGCTCTCTACAAATCAGAAGGTGGTCAGATGATAAATGCAATTAACAGTCGGGTGCTAGCAAAACTGAGTCCGGGTCATTCCCCCCTTGGACATTTGCCCCTTGGTCACTTGCCCCAGAACACCTGCACCCCCCCCCGGACATTAAGCAATTACCCACTCAGTTGGGGCAGTTGAGATCATTACAGAAATATTATTTAAAATTTATTGGCTGTGTTTTTCTGAGACAGTAACTCTAGGTAATGATTGGTTTAAGTGAGTGTACAAGTGTCGAGTATGTCAAAGGTGGATTAATCAGAGGGTGCTCGAACAGTTGCTCACCAGACAAATGCTCACCCGACAGTTGCTCACCCGACAGTTGCTCACCAAGGAACTGAAAAAGCGGACAGTTGCTCACCCTTACGAAAACTCAAATTTCATTTTAAAATGCAACAGCTCACCCTTACGAATTTGTTTGGCATCGTGGTAGAATTATAAATTATTGTTTCAATCTGGAAATGTGATTTAAGCGAACGTAATGGCTTCCCTAAACTGGCAAAATGGTTTTGTGTGACCTGTCTGCCAATAGATGGAATGGCTTCGTTTGGCTACTGGTGGCTGGCTGGCGGATTCAGCTGGCTCAACAGCTTCATTTGGGTGTAAAACTTTTAATCAATGATATATATTACAATGATTAAAATCAAAGACTACATTTTGATTTACATCATTATGTCCAGAGCGTCGCTCTGAAAGTACAAATAACCATCCTATTACATACTACAACTTGAGGCTTTAAGCAATATAGATAATGATAATAAATATAGAAAATGATAATAAATCAAATCGGACCAAACGTAAAGTTTACCCATTATATAATGCTAAAATTAATTAATGACAGTTGTAGTAGCAACGCCGATTACCACAATGCCAAAAACGGATTTTCTGTGAAGCTGATATGTTTGAGTTTTTAAATGTTGATCGTCATGAAACTAGAAGTGTCCTTTTTAAATTGTACCACAGGATATATGTATATACATGTATAATATATATATATTATATATGTACATATATATATGTATATATATATATATATTAATATAATAATATATATATATGAGGGAGAGAAATTTGGTGCCTCTTCGTGGTCATTTTAATTTTAACAGAAACAGAAGGATAGTTGAATTAAGTTGTTTATACTGTCACTTATTTTATTTGTCATTTTTTAGGGGAAGGGAAATTACATTTGTTCCCTCAATAAACAATGTTTCTGCAATTCCTACTTGTTCGTTTTTTGTACATCAAATAACATTAACACACGGTGAGCAACTGTCTACTTTTTCATTTCCTTGGTGAGCAACTGTCCACTTTTTCATTTCCTTGGTGAGCAACTGTCCACTTTTTCATTTCCTTGGTGAGCAACTGTCCGGTGAGCAACTGTCCGTGATTCAATCAGAGTGTCCCTATATATATCGTGCCACATGTCTATAAAAATAAATGAGGACGCCAATGAACATCCTAGTTTCAATGCTTGGTCTTGACTTTCCGAATTTTACCTTACACTTAATGCTCTCGTCGCTCTGTAATTATGTTACTTATTCATGAAATAAAGAGCTTTTTTATGGTTTTCCTCATAAAATGTCTGATCAACTGCCTTTGCATAATAAATTGTTCCTGAATTAGATAAATTAATTAACAAGTTTTATTTCTTTTATATATACTATTACTAATAATTTACTATATCATACAATGTGTACTTGTACTCGTACCCATACAAATGTATTCGTACTCAGCTTTTAGTGATGTACTCCTACTCAGCCATCACCAATGTACTCATACTTATGAAAATGTACTCGGACCCAGGTCTATCCGATGCCATGTACCTATGGCCCAAGTGGCCACCGGCAGCGCTCTAGCCTAGCCACAAATTCATGTAGAATGTATATCAATCTTATTTTTCAGTAATGTTGGAGACTTGGAGTGGTTGGAAGGTTCATTGAAATAGGAAGGACCTCTGCAGTGACCAAGGAAGTCATGCTTCTCTAGAGTCGTAGCCTGTCCTGTACATTTCAGTATTTGCAATGAAACTTGTTATGCTACATTTCCTCCACAACTATTTAGCTACTATGTCATCTTAGACATGTCACCACACGATCTGATACATCCAAAGACTGACACTGATTGACAAGTCCTTACACTGATTGACACATCCCAACATTGAATGACCTCATCTTGTGCTGTCACTAACAGGATCACACTAGAGTTGATGACGCTCAACCCGGTGTGTGAACATGTTGAGACTTCAGAGGGCGTGCCTGTCACAGTAACTGGGGTAGCTCAGGTCAAGATCATGACCGCTCCAGACATCCTTGCCCTGGCGTGTGAGCAGTTTCTCGGCAAGAACGTCCAGTACATCAAAGATGTGATCTTACAGACACTGGAGGGACATCTCAGGGCCATCCTTGGTACGTCTTTATTGGAACTCTTTAAATATTTACTGGTCACCTCTTTCATACAGTAGGACAACAGGGGGGGTGCCTTCAAATGGAACACTCAACACAGGAAAAAAATATATATATAATAAATTATAATTAATTTTCATTTCAATTACACTTCTAATTTTTTATTTACACCCTGCCAATTACAACTGCAATTACACCATGTTGATTACAACTACAATTACACCCTGCCTATTAAACCCTGTCAGTTACAGCTACACTTACATTGTGTCAGTTACAACTACACTTACATTGTGTCAGTTACAACTACAATCGCACCCTGTCAGTTACAATTACAATTGCACCCTGTTAATTACAACTACTATTGCACCCTGTCAATTACAACTAAAATTACATTGTGTCAGTTACAACTACAATTATATCCTGTTAATTACAACTACAATTACACCTTGTCGATTACAATTAACAGGTACACCTTGTCAATTACAACTACAATTACACTGTGTCAATTACAACTACAATTACACCCTGTCAGTTACAGCTATAATTAACACGCTGCAGTAAACAAATGCCCGGATCAAAAACCTCAAAAATAACAAATGTATTTACAATAATGTTATTTTGCTAGTACCATGTGTATTTATTTATCAAACTGTTTTTAAATTCCATGTTTAGTTTGTACAAGCTTGTAGACATGTCAATCTAGCCTAGCCCCAACCTAGCTTGGTTTGGAAGTTGGACCAGCGGCCTACTTTGTCTTTATGTTACTCGGTGGTTTGATTAGGCATATTGGAACACGTGGGGAAATATGTGGACCTATGCAATTTTGTCATAGCACAGTGCATAAAGTGCCTCTTGGTCTACCCTAGCTATTATTTAAAATCTATATATGTTGTAGTGTTTTAATAGTGTTTCAAATAATGAAACTGCTGACAAACACAAATTGACTGTTTTCTGCGGGATTTTGCCCTACTGCAACATATAAGCTTTTAACGTATGCAAATGTTCTGCGTTGCTGTGGAATGACAATGTTTGTTGATGTTCGTTTGGCCAGACTGAAGAACTGTCAAATCACTTGGGGCTTCTTTGCCACTAGCATAATTAGCTTTTACTGAAGAGTAGCCAATAACATTATTTGTTAATGCATTCCAAACTACTAATACAACTGTTTGTTATCATATATCACGATTTCTGGAATATTTGCATATGATCTTTAAGAAAATCAATGAGTATTACCTGTAAACCATAAGAGTTGGCTCACATGGTTACAAGATTCGTACGAAACTATGATAAACCTGGATTTTTTTATGTGTAGATCTTGACGAATCTTGGAGAATGCATTATTTGTTCCCAGCTGATACATGGTGTGAGGCCACGTGGGTGTGAGGCCACGTGGGTGTGAGGCCATGTGGGTGTGAGGCTACGTTGGTCTTTTGTTGTCAGGAACCCTCAGTGTTGAGGCTATCTACCAGGACCGAGACCAGTTCGCACAGCTCGTGCGTGAAATGGCGTCACCGGATGTCGGCCGTATGGGTATCGAGATCCTGAGTTTCACCATCAAAGATGTATTTGACAGCGTGGAATACCTTGCCTCCCTTGGACGTACGCAGACAGCCAACGTGAAGAGAGACGCGGATGTAGGCGTGGTGGAGGCAAACAGAGACGCTGGAATCAGGGTATATTATATGTTCATGACTATTCTCTTTAAAGCAAAACAAAAGTCATGGTTTTAGGCCTAAGCACCTTAAAGAGAATAACAACGACTGCTTGAAATCATATATAACATTTTGTAGTATATTTCCATTTCCACAACACTGAAAAATTCATTAGAATTCCAGCTGGGGTGGCTATTATATGCTTGTCTTGAATTGATTAGTTTCAGTAGAAGTTGTTAAGATAAATTAACCATTTCTTCACAGATTGTAGTTGAAATACTATATAATATACCAGATTAAAAAAAACTGAGTTTTTTATTTATTTGGTTATGTTAAAGGTTTTTAAAAAAAAATTTAAATGTGAAAAAATAGCCAATGAAAATGAAGTTTAAAGAAATAAATGACATACATATAAGTATGTCAGTGTAACTGATAACTTTATGGCAGATTTTGGTTAACATAAACCAATTATGTTGTTATATATTGTTGACAATACATAATGGCCATTTGTAATATTGACATGTACCCTTAATTTGCCGTCACAGTAGCCCTTGGATCTGTACTTGTAACGTGTTGTCGTCTATGGTATCAGGTTACGCCAACCAATTTTGATTGGCCCATTATCCCGCGGGGTCACCAGGTCACATATGCATTGGCATTTCCGTTAGTGTCAAAGCACGATGAACTACGTTAACGCTGATATTTGCTGGTTTAAGTACATGATTTAGTTAGGAAGATATAATACTGAATTGTACTAGCATTACAGTAGCCAGATGATATGTTCCGCTTTCACGGCAAACAAATATAGCTGGTTCGAACATCGTAGCGCATGGAAACATTGTCACTTTTTCGGGAACTCGAAGGGATTTCCAAAAGGGCTGCATTTTTAATGGATGGATTGGCAAAATATGACGTTAGTATTGGGTGATTTTTTGTGGTGTTGACATTTAGTTCAGTATATCCTAGTGTAAATTCTAGTCGTATGTTTAGAAGTATATTTTAGTCGCCATGCAGTTTCAGTAACCATGGTGATGTGTTGCTAGGAGGCTGAGTGTGAGCAGGCTCGGATGGATGCCAAGTATAACGCAGACACAAGCATCGCTGACTCCTCTCGTGCGTATCAGATGAAGAAAGCCAGTTTTGACATAGAGGTCAACGCCAGGGTAAGCTTTACACTAACTGCAATAAGGGTTGATCTCAAGATGTTACAACAGCCATATTCATTATGAGCAGTTTTCAGTTGTAATGTATCCAATATTACAATTTATAATTTGTTTAATGTGTTTAAAAGTAAATTGTGAGAAGTTTACAGTTGTAATGTGTCCGTTATTACAATTGTAACATGTTACAGTTGTAACATGTTCACTTTTAATATGCACTATTGTAACACATCGGCATAGTATCTTAGTGCTGCAGCCGTCATTGCTGTTTGTACTATGCTGTACAACTTTTCTATGCATTAATTTTACCGCTGGGTGAAGTTCTCATTAGTTAAAAATAGTTGCCTTGGCAATGTGTAGTTTTTGTGCAAAACTTAAGGATGATCTGAAACATGGATGGATGAGGGACACTACGTGAATCTGATGGCATTTAGCCTCAGACCCCACATTCCTGTACATAAAACTTAAGGGTGATCTGAAACATGGGTGGTTGACAGACACTACGTGAATCTGATGTCATTTAGCCGCAGACCCCACATTCCCGTACATAAAACTTTCAATTATTTATATACCTGTGACAATATCCTCGTCCTTCCTACTGTAGCCATCAGATACCATTCATATTCAGCCGTGCTAACACAAAACTGCTGTATGCACTCAATGTCAGCACCCGCTTGAACTGTTATAACAAATTAAGCTATGTTTCCGGGAAATACATAAATTTGTGCAGTGCCATGCATTGATGCATAGAGAATCTTGAGATCAACCCTTATTCCTAGGAATAATGAATTGATGTACTGTTATATGATCCATACACTGTTGTATTTATGTGAAATCGTGATGCACACCTGCTGTCTGGGTTGTTTGATTTAAATTATGATTTAAATTTAAAAAAAAATCATTTGAGGATAATAAAAAGAAAATATTCTCATTCAATTGAACTTTTTCCAAACAGACAGAAGTCTAGATTTAGCAAACAATATAAAACAGATGCTAAATCAATATTTGTGTGTCAGATAAAAACATTGATTTAAATGAGAAAATTTATTTAAATCAAACAAATCTGTTTTTTAAATCATGACATTTCATGCCTGCTAGTATTCTCATATCCTCACAACATAACATTGTAGTACACGTTCCAGTACAGCTATTATAATCTTTCAACAGCTGCATTATGTGACCTTATTCTGTCCCGGATTACATAGGTAGGGCATGTGTACAACACAGGTATGTTGTTTGTGTAATTTTTTAATTTTGAGGTGAATATCATGACATTGCATGCAGAGTGTCGTACATTGAGGCATTTTAATCGTCCTTTATCCTCTGGATATGAGTGATTTAACAAGATTGCCATCCCAAACAACAAGTTCCAGATGGCAAGTGGACAAGGAAGCCATTGGTTTATCGAGAGTCCAACAATTTTCTCATCTATGTGTAGCCCGCCCTTATCAGATATCTGTCAATTCTATTTTTAAACATATTCACACTACTAGCATTAACACAATCATTTGGCAGTTTGTTCCATTCATTTATCACCCTGTGTGTATCACCCTGACTGTATAGATAGTTTATTATCTTGTGGTGCCCATTGTAGAAAGCGGAGGCTGAGCTGGCCTATGAGCTGCAGTGTGCGAAGGAGAAGCAGAAGATCCGAAGTGAGGAGATTGAGATCGAGGTGGTGGAGAGACGCAAGCAGATTGAGGTACAGGAGAAGGAGATCCTTCGCAAGGAGAAGGAGCTCATGGCGACAGTGAAGAGACCAGCTGAGGCAGAGGCCTTCAAAGTGCAGCTGCTGGCAGAAGGACACAGGTACGGCATTGGTATGGGGAACACAGGTAGGGCATTGGTATGGGGAACACAGGTGTCAGGTAGGGCATTGGTATGGGGAACACAGGTTTGACATTGGTATGAGGGACACAGGCAGGGCATTGGTATGGAGGACACAGGTGGGGCATTGGTATGGGGAACACAGGTGTCAGGTAGGGTAGTGGTATGGGGGACACAGGTAAGGCATTAGTATGGGGGACACAGGTAGGGCATTGACATGGGGGACACAGGTAGGGCATTGGTATGGGGGACACATGTAGGGCATTGGTATGGGGGACACAGGTAGGGCATTGGTATGGAGAACACAGGTTTGACATTGGTATGAGGGACACAGGCAGGGCATTGGAATGGAGGACACAGGTAGGGCATTGGAATGGAGGACACAGGTAGGGCATTGGAATGGAGGACACAGGTAGGGCATTGGTATGGGGAACACAGGTGTCAGGTAGGGCATTGGTATGGGGGACACAGGCAGGGCATTGGTATGGGGGACACATGTAGGGCATTGTTGTGGGGGGACAGGTAGAGCATTGGTGTGAGGGACACACATAGGACATTGGTATGGGGGACACAGGTAGGGCATTGGTATGGGGAACACAGGTAGGGCATTGGTATGGGGAACACAGGTGTCAGGTAGGGTAGTGGTATGGGGGACACAGGTAGGGCATTGGTATGGGGAACACAGGTGTCAGGTAGGGTAGTGGTATGGGGGACACAGGTAGGGCATTGTTGTGGGGGGACAGGTAGGGCATTGGTGTGAGGGAAACAGATAGGGCATTGGTATGGGGGACACAGGTACGGCAGTGGTATGGGGGACACAGGTAAGGCATTGGTATGGGGGACACAGGTAGGGCATTAGTATGGGGGACACAGGTAGGGCATTAGTATGGGGGACACAGGTAGGGCATTGGTATGGGGGACACAGGTAGGACATTGGTATGGGGGACACAGGTGTCAGGTAGGGCATAGGTATGGGGAACATATACCATATTTGACCTATTAAGTGTACACCCATCTTACTATAATCCAGCTAGAATATGGATGTTTGCATCACGGATGCCAAACTTTCGGGTTGTCACAGTTTAATTTATTTATTCACTGTGGGAACAATTACATATAGTTGTTCTCAATGTCATGCGTCTTCTACGATTGTCCCAAGTTATGTAATACAAGGGAAGGTGTAGCTGGACGTTACTGTAACTGCCAGTGTTACTTCATAAATTCAAGAGTTCAATTTCAAGAAGCCATCAAAATGTTGACTGGCAGCACCAAGTACCAAGGCATAGATGAATATTTCTGTGATTACGTTGTGCATCCTGACTTGGGTGTCCATATTTTAATTTCTTCTTCACCGATGTCAAGGCTCAGCTAAGACAGAAGATCGAAAATTCCACCTATATCAGCAGACTCATTTTTTTTGGATACTGTATGTCTGTCATGTTGTAATAATGGTCTGTCATGTTGTAATAATGGTCTGTCATGTTGTAATAATGGTCTGTCATGCTGATTGTTTGTTTCCTTCACAACTAACTTTTCTCCAATGTAAGTGTAATCTGTTGTGAAACAGTTCCCTAACTTTTCCGAATTTAAAAAAATTTCAAACGTTGTACGTTTCATATGTTGAATGCAGTATGTTATTTGTCAAATTTGAATGTTTTGGGGGCAGATATCATGTATTAAGAAATACAGGCAGTTAGTCAGAACACTTAAGCAAACACGGGTTGAGCAGATAATTCTGTCAGGGATTTTACCAGTGATGGGAAGTAGGATACTGCTTATCGAAATTGTCGGAGAATGGCAATTAACACGATAGTTCAGCAGCTATGTAGGGAAGAGGAAGTTGGATTTGTAGGGATGTTTTGTTGGGAGGGCTGACATGTTCATGAGGGATGGGCTTCATCCATGTGGAAAGGGTGCAGCAGTGTTTGCAGATGAGCTCTCAGTAGCAGTCAACAGTGGCATGGGTAGCATAAAAATTATTTTGGTAGCAAACATTGTTTAAACTAGAAGCGCAGGGGGTTACTTAGAAGTGCCTCAAACAGGACAAGAGGCCACTAGTACACACAAACCAGTAACAAAATGTCTGGAAAACATTTCTGAAGCTGGATATAAATGCGTTTGTTTAAATGCAAGGAGCATAGTAAATAAGAAAAACAAATTAAACATTATGGTAGAAGATATTGACCCTCACATAATTGGTGTAACTGATTCATAGGCCAACAAAGACAGCAGATGCTGAATTAGGACTGACAGGATACGTAATGTTTAGAAGAGATTGAATAGGAAGAAGGGGAGGGGGAGTTATTTTATATATTAAAGAATCTATTTAGGCTTACAAAATAAAATTAGAAACAGAAGCAGATTGCGGTGGAGCTGTTTGGTGCAATATACGTGTAGTTGCAGGAAATTCAACATGAACTATTCGGTTAGTTTACCAAAGTCTAACAAACGAAGAGTATGATACAAAAATACAAAACGATATGAAGGTAAAGGGATATGTATCATGATGGGAAATTTTAGCCATGGACACATACAATGCCAATGGAACATGGTTGACACATACAATGCCAATGGAACATGGTTGACACATACAATGCCAATGGAACATGGTTGACACATACAATGCCAATGGAACATGGTTGACACATACAATGCCAATGGAACATGGTTGACACATACAATGCCAATGGAACATGGTTGACACATACAATGCCAATGGAACATGGTTGACACATATATCAGGAGAGTTTGTTATACATAGATGAAAAAGTGCTGTACTCTCGATAAGCCAATGGCTTCCTTGTCCACTTGCCATCTGGACCTTTGCCTTGGATGGCAATCTTGTTAAGTCTTTTTAAATCTTGTTACATTGCATGTGGAGTAAACATAATTTCACGAGTGTTGATGCCATGACCATGATATGATCCCATGAATGATAATGATAACTATAAGAATCATTTTTTTTTCTTCCATGATGTACCCCGGTAGTTTGTATACACATAATACATAGCATATATCAATGAAAACATTGTCAAATGCCTGATCGCAATAAACTTTGTCCACATCTTTTAGAAATTGTCAACAGCTTTGGTACTGGTTGATATTCATAAAAAGATAATGGACAGATTATATTAAAGATAGGTAATAGATAATTGTTTATACTATACTAGCAAGTTGCACGGGACAAAAGGCAGCCCCTGAAAGAGCCTGTAACTCCTTGCACTGCCCAGTCATAGTTTGTTAGGGTATTGCCACTTGACAATTATCACTTAATGCCCCAAAAATCAAAATCACATGTTGCTAACAATTGTGCGGAACTACAAACTCCTGTTGTTCTGAGTAACGTAATATACATCAAACGTCCGCATAGGTTCCTTTGTAATATGTCCACCCCCAAGGGAATCTTGAATTTTTTAATCTATATATCCCATTGGCCCCCCGGCACACCTACACAATTTCATTTGAAACTGACACAGATATGAGGGGACAGACACACAGACAGAGTCACAAACTGCCATATGGTACAGATCTTAGTCTTTGTACCATTAAATGGTGCAGAAAGCACACTTAGAAATTATATTTGAAATCAACCCTTCAGTAGCCTGTTGTGTACTCATAGTGACCGCATGTGTTGACAGAACGAAGACCGTGGAGGTGGCCCGCGCTGAAGCAGAGAAGATCAAGTTGATTGGCGCATCAGATGCCTCAGCCATTGAGTGTGTGGGCAAGGCCGAGGCTGAGATGATGAGACTGAAGGCATCGGCCTACAAACAGTACGGCAAGGCTGCCACGCTCAGTCTTGTACTGGACGCTCTGCCCAAGGTACACAGCGTTTCTTGTTTATTTCTGATTTATTTGTGATTTATGTATAATTTATTTATAATTTATTTATTATTTATATATAATTTATTGATAATAAATTGTTTATTTGTTTATCATATATTTAGTATTTATGTATTATTTATTTATTTATTATTTGTTTATTTATTTATTACTTATTTATTATTTAAATATTAATTCACAGCCTTGGTGAAAATATATACATTCTTACTTACATTATAAATTATGCATTTTATTTCTTGACATTACGGTTTAATATAAGTTTTATTTCTGCTGTTACTTTTAGTATTTTTTTTTTATCTTTGCGTCATTCTTTGTAATCAGAGCATCAAATGTGAAGTTTATTTGAAAATGGTGCATTTAGCTACCCATGGTTTATTTTATGCTTACAGAAAACAGTTCTGTGGTATCCCAACACCAACCACTTGTTGTAATGGTTTTACTTCATGTATCATGTTTTAAATAATCTCTTGTTTGTCCACCAGGTGGCCGCCGAGGTTTCTGCCCCGCTGGCAAAGACTGATACGATCGTGTTGCTCGGAGATGACCGTACAACTTCAGATGTGACCAGACTGCTGGCCAACATGACTCCAGCGATTCAGACACTTACTGGTGTCGATCTCTCAAAGGTACAGTCCCACTGTTATCATAGTTGTGGCATCGTAGAGTATTGCATCGGTCATCCTGCCATCCAAACGTCTTACGTGATAGATTCTGATCTTTGTCCATATGGAACTGTGGGTCTACTGAAGTTGTTATTTACAGGGGGGAGATTTGAATGTGGAATGCTAAGTTTTTGAAAATAAAATGGCAGACTTCCAGAACATTCGATTCTTCACATATCCACCAGGTGTCGCCATGTGTTTTAGTGCCGGGCGGTTAGAGACAGAACCGGTGAAAAGATCAGCGGAGCCCATGAACTTTTGAGGTCAAACTGTTGTTTTCGTGCTGTTGTGTTAGTGAACACCTTATCTTAAAAAGCGATATATGTCAATAAGGGCATTCCTGACTGTTTCAGTTTCAATAGATGCTATATGGAATGGCGTATTTTATATGCTAGATGGTGAACATGTTGAATGTTGATGGGTTGATCATGAATGGATTCCCTTAGTTCGTTGGTTACAATTATGTGTTGTTCATGGCTGACATAATTTGAATTAAATGAACAATTATACACCTCACAAATTCCCACGGTTGTTTTGCCATGCACTGAAACAATCGTGTATCTACGATCGTATTCGATCGCATTCAAAATTATTCAAACGTGAGATCCACAAATTTTTGCATTCTAATGCTAGTGTTGTTATCTTGGTTAAATATCAGCCTTAAGTGTCATTGTTGGAACGGTGTGTTCTTAGCTAAGATGATTGATAATTTGTTAAATATTTGTGGTCTTGTCATTGTCGTGGATATGTCATTGTTCTGAATCTCTGATTTAAAGTACACAATTATGTGTCATATATCTGTTGATGCTTGCATGAGGTTGGATGTTATATCTGTGTTATATTATGCACCAGAAGTGCCATAAGTTACTTTGGGTAGCCTCTTCAAAGTTGTCTGTGTTTTGAAGACATGCTTAGCTAGCGTGGTCATTGGTGACTGCTGGCGTTGCTGTTCAACTCTCCATGGAACTTCAACTCTCGTCACAAAAGCTATCCTTAAGGTAGCTGGGGTGGCTATTATATGCTTGTCTTGAATTGATTAGTTTCAGTAGAAGTTTTAAAGGTAGATTAACCATTTCTTAACAGATTGTAGTTGAAATACTATAATTATAATATACCAGATTAAAAAAGTTTTAGTTTTTCATTTATGGTTATGTTACAAAGTTTTTTAAAAATTTTTGTAAATGTGAAAAAAAATAGCTACTAAAAGCAAAGTTTAATCGTTTTGAGACAATCCCCAAAGAAATAAATGACATACATAATACATAACTTTACGGCAGATTTTGGTTAACATAAACCAATATGTCTGCTACACCACCATGTATGAATTAAGCAAAAGTTGAATGACAGCTTAAAGTGGCAGTGAATTTTTGACATAAACCCTTCACCAATTGTAATTTACTGCTGTATCACGTTGCGTGCACGTAAGACACGTTCATATGCAAAATTGCAACGTCGTGAGTGTTGTAGTTTTTCTCAAACAATATTTGAAACATCTTTTCCTGGTTATTAATGAAAACACAATCTCAACAAATGCTTGTTTTTGTGTTGAAATTTACATTTTTCACTGGAATTTTATATATTGTTGACAAGACATAATGGTCATTTGTAATATTGACATGTCCCCTTAATGTGCCATCTCAATAGCCCTTGAATGTGTACGTGTAAAGTGTTGTCGTCTGTGGTATCAGGTTACGCCAGCCATCTAACAAACATGTGGCAGGGTGTGTGTATGGTCATTTTGATTGGTCCGTTATCCCGCGGGGTTACCAGATACGCGTTGGCATTTTTGTTCGTGTCAAAGGCACGATAAACTACGTTAACGCTCACTGAACGCTGATATTTGCTGGTTTAAGCACATGATTTAGTTAGGTAGATATAATACTGATGTGTACTAGCATTACAGTAACCAAACGATATGGTCCGCTTTCGTGGCGAACGAATATAGCTGGTTCGAACATCGTAGCGCACGCAGTCATTACTATGGAAACATTGTCACTTTTCCGGGAACTCAAGGGGATTTCCAAAAGAACTGTGTTTTTAAAGGATGGATTGGCAAAATATGACGTTAGTGCCAGGTGATTTTTTGTGGAGTCAACGTTTTGTTCAGTATATCCTAGCATGTTATGAAGAAAAAAATCAACTGACACGCTAGCCGCCCCAGCCACCTTAAGTGAGTTAAGAAAATGACTACAGCAAAAAGGCAATGACATGTGGTGGCTTCATATCTCGTTGTGTCAAGGTCAGATGCAATTGGGTTATAAATTACCAAATGATAGCATTGAAAAGCAATGGTTGGTAGGCTGGCTACAAGTGGGACGTTTTGGGCTGCATAATGTTCTAAAGTTTTATGTGTAGTGCGAGAGATAATAAAATGGACCCGTCTTGATGTTGGTAGCCAAGTAAATGTAGCGCCATTGCTATGTATACTGTCTGGGTCCCTGCTCTTAACATGGAAATATTTTCAAGGAAGTATAGCTGCATTTCTGGGTCTAGAGTTTTAGCCTCACGTAACTTTCAAGACCCTCTCAGTCTCTTCATTAGCGTCAACCTGAATGCAATGAACCATGTTGGAGGTTGTCATGTGACAGCGGAAATTGTGGGAAATTGTGGGAAAGTTGTGACCCCCCATCTTGGTTGATCCCTGCGTGCCTCTCCGCTCTCTCAGTTGCCCCACTGATCCTTCTGCCCCAGAGATTGTTTTCTCTGGCCAGCACTGTTACATGATGATTTGTCCCTTGTTGACTCTGTGTTGACAGTTGTGAAGGGGCTGTCATGTTGATATACTCTTTGGGCATGGCCCCCAGTGACCTGCTGTAGGTTTTACGACAGTCCGGACATGTTTACTTATATATCACCCCTTGTGTTGTTCTTGGAGGTTTTGTTGTTGGTGTTCACCGATATTGATCTTGTGGTGTTGCTGGTTGGTCGTCAGTTTTTCTGATCGGTTGCGCACGTATGGCAGAGATGTTCTGAACTGAGCATCCCTCTACCATAAGTGTGCAACCTATCTGTAGTATATATATTTACCAGATAATTTTCAAACTGTTTTTATAGATATTTTTTTTAATGTTTTTATAGATTGTCATTGATTTTGTAATAATATATTATGATGAACATTTTTAAGAACCCCAATGAGTTATGCTTATGTTCTATGTGTCTGTAACAGGTATTGTCGAAGATTCCGGGTGCCCAGACCGCCCATGCTTGAGGGGCGTCAACGAAGACGTCAGACGTCCGACCGATGGAAATGAGGTTTCTCGGATGTCAGCAGATTTTGGTGATAGTTTCGCATACTGTAACCTATACTTAGCCGGAGAGGGCAGTGCCAAACAAGACAAATGCCAGCTATGTCCAATTCAGTAACTAGTAGGACTTTGCGCATGCTAGACTATTTTTATTTTCGCAGAAGAAGGATATATTTCGAGCATCGACATGGTTGTCAAAAATCAAGAAATGGGTGGTTTTTAAAGGTGAAATTTGCCCAATCGTGAAGTAATGTTTATTTTTTTATGTAGAGTTTGGAGTTTTTTTTCTCATGATTCCAATGAAGACATGTTGTATTATAAGGTTAACTTTACATCTAATACGAAGTTTTAGACCTGAATAAAGTTAGTTTAAATATTCACAATGTTCACGTTTGTACACTTTCAATGTGAAAGTAGGAAATCTCCTGAAATTGGAACACATTTTCTTTCTTATTGCAAAAATGGTAAACATTTGTCTGAAATTTTTTTTTCTTTCAGCATTTTTTCGTCTTTTTTGTGTGCGAGAGCTGGGAAGATTTGTAAATCTAGATGGTAAAGCGCGTTGTATCCAAAATGAGCATTAAATGTGCACCCAACTTTCCACAAGGAAAGCAAAATTAAGCCCAGGCTGGAGTCCGAAGTTCTGCTGGACACTTTTAACGTTATTAGTAACACCTGTTTGGCTGGTGTTGTTATGAGCATTAAAAGTTAAGGCAGCTTCTAATGCGAAGCATGTTTAATCAGAAATTTATAGATGTTTTGTGTACATATGTATTGTAATATAATGTAATTGGTTGAGTTAGACTTGTGTTAAACCCTGTGCTGTTTCTTTTTACATTTATATCAATATTAGATTGTAAGCAAAATATTACATGGATGCTCTTAATTGTAGAACATACATGTCTATTCTTACTAGAACGTAAGGCTAAGACGAGGCCTTACATATGTACTAGTTGCACGTAAATAACACTGCTGAAACTTTATTCACATTGTATGTTTGAATTAAATTTTTTATGTGATCATTGAGGCTATTGTTACAAAAATGGGGGTAATTTAAATATTGCTGTGTCTAGCTAACGTTGATAGTTGATTATCAACTTTGTTCAAATGACTTTATGACAGGTTTTGTTTGGTTTAGCTTGCTACTTGAAAAAACAGTAATTACAACTTGTTAATTCATGCTATTATATTATAAATTGTATTAGATGTGTTACGACAATTGACAGCTTTGATCTTTTGTGCTTTTTGACTGATCCATATTTTGTCATTGTTACCCTAACGTCTTGTATTATTCTTGCAAGTAGTTTGAGCACTGACATTTGTATCCAGTTTTAGTGCGGCCTTAATTTACTTCACGTGTGTCCATGTGATGTTGAGATTGTTTTCACCTTAATATTCAGTCCATCCAAGATACTTACAATCTGCAGCACTGATATATTAATTAACTACTGTCTAACCGACATATAAATGAAATGTTGTACTGTTTTTTCTAGTTTGTGTAGTGATACCGCTTCGATATATCTCTTGAGATGTTTTGTCAATGAAGGTGTTGGCGTTTTGGATAACTGCAGATGTGGATTGTTGTTTGTAGTTTGCCATCGTGGTGTGAATCAATCGGTATATTAATGCTTGGTTCTCTGTCTGGAAGGAAATAAACTATTTGTCATAAAAATCCATAATTCGAACACTGCCTGGACCAAGGTTTTCGAACTGGAGATTTTATATACGCTGTATATAATATACATAATATTTATTATACAGTCAACTCTGCTCAAGTAACCACCTGCATTAAGCGACCATTTTTCGACCATCCCTTCAGCAGTCGCTTAAGACAGGTTTGACTGTATATATAAATATATATATATATATGCTGTGCTTATATATATATATGTATATATATGCATGTATATATATGTATATATTTATATATATATATACATACATACATGCATGTGTGCATAATGTTCTCCATCATGGGTTTTATACAGGTCAGTAATTTTGACATATTAAAGTTCAGGTGATAACATGGGTTCACACAGTAGAGCAAAGGTGATGCCATTTGGCAAATTGATACGGCACTGTTATATACACCACGTAACAATTCCAGCGTAAATACCCCTGTGTGTATCTAACAGCATGCCCCTGCACTTTGAGAGTAGTGACCAGGACCCTCCTTGCAACTCTACCTCATATATTGTGCAAAGTAAAAGGTGTATCTTGTGTGGATGCAGAGGTGCCAAGTCACATTGCACATAGATTCATTCACAATAGAAAAAAAGTCCTCGCACCGTGGGCCTCGCGCTCTGGATGTGTGGAGGAGGTTCTCTTCTAGTGGAAGAATTTTCAATTTTAGGGTTTACTTAATTTTGGTTCATTTTCTATGTGCTAATTGTCGTTTGGTGGATTCAAAATGAGTAAATTACATTTTTTAACCTTTGTAGTTTGGTGGTAGATTTTGGCTCAGAAGCGATAAATCATGAAATACTGTAAATTGAAGAAAAACCTGTAGGCTTGGCACCTCTGGTGGATGACACAAAAACTGTTTCCGTAAACACCACTGGCCTCACCAAGAATAGTTCAAGTTTGCAGATTTGTGTGTCTAGTAGTCGTAGTAGATTCTCCCTACATGAAGCTGTGGGATGTTTATGCACAGGATCATAATCAAAGTGTAATATCTAATAGATTTTGTCAGTTTTAATGACATATTGCTTAAGTAGCTAGTCATTGGTATCCGAGGAATGAATGTCGTATATCTTTGTGCAGTTTCTAGTGTACTGTGTTGTTTCTTATGATGAAATAAAAAGAGTGTGTAAGAAGTCTTTGGTCTGCCTGAACATTGCTCTTATATTAATTTCAGGGGGCAGGGGAGTTTTTGTCTGTGTGGTTTGGTTCTATATACATAACAGTACTTGTGTAGAATTTACTCCATCATTCATGGCTCTTAAACTTAAACATGTTTGCCTTTAAATGTCAAATTGATATTTTATAACTCCTTAATTAATATTGCCACATCTCAACTATGGAATAAAGGCATGGGGATATAAATGTGACAGAATAATCAACAACAGAAAATTTAGAAAAAATTATATGAATTGTATATAATATATTATATGCAAAGACCTTATATACTAATTACATATAATAAAAAAATTAACTTTACACTTTAACGGTCACGAACACAGCGCTTAGCAAACCAATTCTACACGATTGAAGTTAATTACCCCTTGTTACCCAATACAAGATTGTACGACGTAGGTTCACAATATTTACGGTGAAGAACATGAAATGTCACATCAATCGTCATGTGAATCAGGCATTTGCATTTGTGATACTGAACAGATTTGTTATGTTGTGTCCCGGCTTCGTCTATCACCGCCCAGTAGTGACAGGCTTCACTAGCGGATTATTGTCGGCGGTATGCTTCTCGAATCGTAGTGTAGATTTCTCTGTGGACAAGTAGTCGCGTCTTTCACCATCGGCGCTCGGCACAGCGGAGGTCGTGCTTCACGTTGGCCAGCTCCTCGGTGCGCCACGGTGTCTTTGGACGGACCATGTTGACTCGTGTGATGATCGTTGCGTGTTTGTAGAAGATGTTCGCGGTGGCAGTGCTGTATGTGTCAATGTGCTCAACAGTGGACCCTGAACTCACCGAGAGCGCGTCGTGGATATCATTAGCGAACGCCCGCTTCTCAATCGACACGTACTTTCGAAACCACATGCGATATTTCGGACGTGCAGGTTTGACCACGAGAAGGTCACATTCGATCGACCGCACGGTGATCTGTTATCAGAGTTGTCGGAGTAACAGGTGATATGCTATGACGATGGGCGCATGCAGAATGATTACCAGATAAAGCATATTCCCGCAGTTGTCACGTGCTGAACGAATCCGCTGCTTTCTATTAAATTGGCAAGGTTCATTGAGGAGAATTTGTATTTCAATACTGAAAATGCATCGAAAAAGTCTGTCTGGCGGGTCATTGTGGGAATCCCGCAATGACCCGTCCAATTGGAGATGATGCATCTGTCAGTCGCTCGGCAATGTTCGGAGTGGTGAGATGTACGTTGTTCTTCTTCCTGTGAAGGACTGGGCTCCTTAGGAGCGTCGTAAGTCCTGCGGCGGCTGTGTCCGTTGGTAGTTTTGGTCAGGGCCAATTAAAAGACATTGCACCGCTATTGGGGCAACAATGGGTGTTTCAGTTAAAAACTATATTAAAATATATATGCACGATCTGAAGTTATTTATGGAGTGATGAGGACTGGCTGCAGTTTGTGGAGACTGCGGCCTAGTCGACTCTGGAAGGACTCCAGTGAAGGGACTGAGGATATAGGAGATAGAGTTGGATTTGTTCCTGATGTAGGCGTTGTGCTCCTCTAGTCCTTCGGTCAGCATGGTGGAATAAATTTGGTGGGTTGATGTTCGTGTTGCATATGTGTGATTTATTTCATTACACGTGCTTGACTGACTTTTGATTTGCGTACATTTTACGATCATTCTATTACATTGTTTGCGACAAATTATTTTGTGTTAAATGTTTGATTGATTGAATTATCTTTTCGAATACCAATTGTGACGTTTGACCATAATTATACTATGCTATAGTAAACATCATATCGTTTGAATATGGCTAATGATCATAAGACTTGCATGTCCGAAGTAGTGACCAATTTGTTATTAGTTCAAAATTCGAAAGTCATATCAGAGGCGAAATATGACAAAATCGTTGAGCATCTACAACGACCATATATGCGGCCACCGGCCCCAAACTTCGCTGGTGGATCAAGCGTAAGCGATTTCAGCTGATCAGCTTCCTTGAGCTCAACATCGCTGTCATTCCCAAGCGATGTACGTACGTGACTGTTAGATACGAATATTATTGATGTATTTTGATATATTTGCTTGTTTCGAGACGCCCACCAAATATTTGCCAGTATACATTATTACACATGTATACAATGTATACAGCAATATGTTGAATGTCCTCTGTTTATGCACGATGAACGTACTGCAGGGCAGGTTTATACTTATTAATTATAATGTTGATGTCCATAAATGTTCCCGGTTTGGCCCCGGTGCAATCCATAAAGTACGTCACGCTATTTTGTTTAGGGTAACGTAACGCCTGTAGAATTTGTAAAACCCCCCCCCTAAAAATACGTGCGCTATTATCACCTTGACATTGACAGTTAGACCAGCGAAACTATTCAGCAAAGAGTTATGTAAATAAATAAGAAAACACTCATTTAAGAAACATTTAAAGACACAACCTTATAATCTAGATTACGGGTGATAACTTGAATGTGTGTCACTTTCCATGTATGTTTTAATTACCAAGACGTTACACTAATAATTATTTTAATGTGTGTATAATATTATTATAATATTTTATCCTTCTTTCATAGTTTTTTTTTCATATTTCAATATATATATATATATATATATATATATATATATATATATATATATATATATATATATATATATATATATATATATATGCATTCAGACATACACGCAATATACACAACTATATTTACACGCACGCATGCATGCAAACAAACTGTCGCTTAATCACTCACTCATGGTGGAAAATGCACTGTCACGTTCCCGTGGTTTCTACCGTTAAACACACTGGCGATATGAAACACCCATGTGTGTGTCATATCGGTGGTGTGTGAACTGAGAACAGTGTGAACACATCCTAATTTATTTTAACTCAAGTAATTCTATGGCAATAGGATTTATGTTTTGGTAATGTTTGTTCATAAACATATGTGTGTATTGAGATGGACGCTATCAGGAAGCAGGTACGACTGCCACTCGTCTGACGTCCCTCGGTGTTACCACGGGTGTACGTTCGCCAGCCCGTCTATCGATCTGTGCAACGCTGCGACGATCACTGACGGTTTTTCCCTTTGCACGTAACCGAAGTGCTGTCGCAAACTTGTCAGCCTCATGCCGGCGAAACCTCGTATCGAAGTCCTGCTGTATTGTTTTTCCAACCAAAGTCCTTTTCCTTTTAAGCGTTGCACGAATGAGTGGCCGATCACAGGTAGTTTTGCACGTGCCTTTTTCCTAATTGGCTAACGGAATTTCCTAACAAACAACTGATTGGCCTACCTACTCTCACACTTTCCTTGCCGTCACGTCTGCTTGTTTTCCAGGAAGCATAACAAACGATTGTTGGGACTCCCTGTACATTAACTTTACACTTTAACGGTCACGAACACAGCGCTTAGCAAACCAATTCTACACGATTGAAGTTAATTACCCCTTGTTACCCAATACAAGTGCCAGCTACCTCACATTCCTGAAACAATCAAAAGGACATGGTTAAATATATACGTTCTTATGCTAAACACTATGAAAACTAC